>CAWUFQ010000640.1:0-77402 GCA_963921405.1 Cepaea hortensis
ACAAACCGAACTCAATCGCATAAGTACTTGGTGTGTCGAAGCTGGGGCAATGGTCAACCCAACAAAGGCAAAAGTGACATGATTGTCTTTGAATAATCATATTGTCAACATCCCAACGCCAACTGTAAATCTAGGTTAAGAGACGGTGGAAAGAATGCAGGCAATGAATTACCTGGGGATACGATTTGATTGAAGCCTAGCTTATACTGAGCATGTAGACCAGGTGATAACAAAGGCCAAGCAGGGTTTGGCTGTGATGCTGGTGATGGCGGCAGTAAACTGTGAGTAGCGTCATTTATGTCTTCTTTACGAGGATCTAGTCCTTTCTGCTTTGGAGTATGTGATGGTGATCCTGACTCTCAGCCATAAGCAGACAGAAAGGATGGAAAGGATACAGAACAAAGCTATGCATATTATTCTTGGATGTTCAAGAGATACAGCATGCAGGGTGATGCGCTACCTTCTTGATTTTCCAACCATGAAGGACAGAATACAATTTTGCCAAGCATGTGCCTATCTCAGAGTCAACGCAAACACACAACATCCACTGCACAGCGAGGGTAAGATGGTAAAGGGCAGCAGGTTAAAAAGAGGAAAGTCGTGGATGGGTCAAGACGAAGACACTCTTCAGCAAGTGTGTTCACTTGAGGACTTAGAAACTGGCGAGGAGTGGGCACAAGTGCCAACAGAATTCTGTACATCCTTTTCAGTGTGCATCCAACTAGACAGGAAATGCAGACAAGAAAATCCAGCTGCTGTGGAGGTGGAAGTACAGGCTCAGATCTTAAAGAATTCGTTAGAGGATGATGCTGTCATTTACATGGATGGGTCAGTTGTCCGAGGAGTGAGAAGTTCATGGGCCTTTACGGCTCAAGCTGAAGGAAAGAGTGTGAAGGAAGAGTCTGGCGCTTTTGCTTTGACCACAAGCTGTCTGACTATGGAAGTCATGGCAGTAAGTAAAGCAATAATATGGCTCGAGGCACAGACATTCAATTGGGCATGTGTCCTTAGTGACTCAATGAGTATGCTCAGGATGATAGAGATGGGGGTGGGTCCGAAGAGAGTGGCTGCTGTCTCTGGAGTGGTTTCGGCTGGCAAAGATTAGTTTCATCTTCATGCCAGAGCATGTGGGTGTACAAGGGAATGAGCAGGCTGACAGGTTTGCAGGTATGGCTACTGTGGAAGGCGGACGAGCTATCGACCAGCCAGAATGAATTTTGAATGCTCTATGAGAAGTAAGTCGTTTACGAGAACCATGCGATGACTGGGAAACTACAACCATGGTCAGGCTGCGAGAACAGCAAATTAACAGAGGCATGGCCAAACAAGAACACTATACAGGAAGCCAAAGAAGAGTAATAAACCAACACAGAACTGGTGTCGTGAGCTGCTACATGCTGCGGTATTTACTGAGGAGGAGATCCGAGCACTTATGGATGGTTCGATGTGCAATGAGGATGATCTGTTGACTGACTAACTAATTAACTTTATAAATATACACACATGTATGAGTGAAAATAATTAATTAACATAAATTTTATTATAAAGTGCATGGAAGAGTATGGTCTTATTTCAGGACACAAACAGGCTCTAAAAAGATTCTGTGCCAAACACACACAAAAAAGTAGATTTTTGACCAAACAAAAATAAATGAATATGGGAAGTGTGGGTGTATCACAGTTAGGACTTAAAATTGTTAATATGGTAGCAGACATATTATAACGCAATGACAACATTTCAAAGACAAAGATCTACACCTTTGCTTTATTGACTACACAAAGGCTTTCGATAAAGTGAGGCATGTCGACATGATAAGGATGCTTGAAGATCTACAAATTGATGAACAAGACCAAACATATATTGGAAACAACAAGCTGCCATCAGAATTGAAAGAGATGTGAGACAGGAATGTGTAACGTCTCCAGATCTTTTTTCCCTGTACAGTGAAAATATTTTGAGAAATATAGAAGATATGGAAGGAATCAACATTGGGGGACGATATATCAATAACATTAGATATGCTGATTAAACAGTGTTGATTGCAGACAATGAACAGGACCTGCAAAATTTAGTAGATGCGGTTGTTGCACACAGTGAACAACTAGGATTAGAATTGTATTGTAAGAAGACACATATTATGGTCATCACTGGGAAGAAGGAAATACCACAATGTGATATACGAGTAAATGGGCATATTCTTAAGCAATTGAATCAGAACAGTTATCTCTCAACAATCATAACATCTGATGGGAGATGCCTTGAAGAGATTAGAACAAAAATTGCCATTTCGAAGGTAGTCTTTTGCAAGATGAAAAACATATAGACCGATAAAAAGATATCAATTAAAATGAGGAAAAGAGTGTTGAAGTGCTACATAGAACCTGTACTTTTGTATGATTGTGAAGCGTGGACAATGAGCAGAGAAGCTGAAAAACATCTGATGGCTGTGGAGATGTGGTTTCTGAGGAAAATGCAAAGAATACCATGGACAGACAGAAAAACCAATGAACTAGTCCTTCAAGAAACAAATGAAGATCGTAAACTGATTAGAGACATTAGACGCAGAGAGTTAAAATCTTTTGGGGCATGTTATGAGAAGACTTGGAGAACTTGGTGACAACTGGCATGATCGAAGGGAAGGGAACAAGGGGAAGACTGAGAAGTAAATACCTCGATGGCTTGGCCATGTGGCTGGAACATAGAGCTGATCCACGACTCTGGTGATTGAGTGAGATGGCAAAACATGACCGCCCATGCTTATTGGCATGGCACACAAGGCACCTGAGAGTGCAGGTTTCTGAAAAATATGACTGCCTTGAAGGGATTTGACCATATGACCATCGGGCCACCAGACATGTGTACTCACCACAGGCTCGCTGGGAATTATGTTAGTAAAGCAAAGTAAAGTACACTTTTTCACATCTTGAAGTGTACTCGATATATGTGCCAACCCTATATTTGTGTAAACCAATTGATGTGGTCAGTTTTATGTCTAATGTCTTTACTCTCCAGAATATCTCCTAGTACTCATTTCAGGCTGGGTCATCCTAGGAGCTCAGGAAAATTCTGAAAAATCTCTGCCCCATTAGCAATTCAAACATGAACACAGGGCCAACAGGCAAACATGCTGACCAATGCACAGCCACAGATGTTGAGCAGTAAGATTAATTATTGGTTTGTATACTATTAAGCCTTTAAGACTGCCAGTGGGGTATAGGCTCACAATACTAAACCATGAATAACAAAAAGTCTTAAAAGTCGAGAAGATTGACTTCATTACACCAGGTTTTATCCCATATGACTTGGTCTATTTCCGCAGGGCGGCCTGCCGAAAGTGCCACACAAAGCATAAACTCCATAGCTCCAGCGACGACCCGCAGAGTATCCTAGAAAAATGCACTCGTGAACTGAAAGACGTAGCCCGGAATTGAACTGACAACCTTCAAAGCGTGAGGCACACGGCTTGACCAATTCGCCATGGAGACTCCCTAAAATATGAATATCTCCGGTTAGAACTGACATACAGGCTTCACTGAGGTACCGCTGGATTCGGTTTCAGTAATGCTGTGGTGGTCTTATTAGTAAAGCATGATCAAAGTACCTAGTAGATGATGCCTTATTTTGATTACAATAAGAAAACTGACTATAGAAAAAGTTGTCTATTGCATGTTTACAAATTCACCAATAAAATTCTGCCAATTGACATGAAAAAAAGTGTTTAAATGCTATGTAAAATCTACACTGTAATATGCAAGTGTAGGTCAGCATGGCTGGTCTCTCTGGCTGAGGTGTTACACCACTTTCTCTGTAATCCTGTTTATCATGCAGTCTCGTAGCGAGCGAGAACTGGGAGCGGTTCATCCCCCGCTGGTGACTTGTGGGATAACTGAGCCGGCCGCTCAGAAAGCAGTGGCAAACTACTGAGCGTAATCTTGCCAAGAAATCAACAGACAACTGAAAGATGCTGCTGTTGACAGTGATGTCCTGTAAAAGGATATGCAAATTAAAAAAAAAAAGGTCAGCATGACCGAATGGATATGAATGCGTGTTCTTAAACATCCTGTGTGCTGATGCCGAGGTAAGGAGTTCAACCTCTGCGCTGGACAGTTGGACTAAAATGGTGGCCTATCGTCCTTGACTTGGGGAGATAAATTACAAGTACCTCTGAAGTCAGAGTGGGTGGCGAGGGACACTGTTAATAAATAAATAAATGTTTGCATATCCTTTACAGGACATCGCTGTCAATATCAGCATCTTTTAGCTGATTGTTGATTTCTTGGCAAGATTATGCTCAGTAATGTGCCATTGCTTACTGAGCGACCGACTCACATACCCGTAAGTTACCGACATGGTTAGAACAGCTACCAATTCTCGCCGTCGTCACGTCATTCATGAAAGTATACAGCATTACAGAGAAAGTCGCTAACCCCTAGACCAGGGAGATACTGTTAATAGGGAAAGCTAATACACACACAAAATTCTGCCCATCACTACTATAAATAGTGTGTGTGGACTACACTTGAGTTCAAAGTGAGTGAGCACACACAAATATGCAAGTGAAACGAGCACTAAGCAGAAACTGAGAAACATGTAGTGACAGTTTGGTTCTTGAGGAAGATGCAAATCAGACATGTGTACTCACTGCCACCTTGGACAAGCACAAAATATAATGAGACAATTCCTCAAGAAAATAAAAGTGGTAAATTTATTTGTGAAATTATAAACATACAATCAAGCAAGAGATAGCATGCAAAATTGCAAAAAAAGATCAGTTAATAGACAAAGAAATAAAAAGAAAATATATCTGACCCACTCCAAAAGTAATGATTGTGTGAAATGCAGAATGATAATGGATCAAGCTTTCGGCATGTCACACCATGATGACCAGGCTGTTTTAAAGCAAAACATTGTATTCCACCTGCTCTCACTGTTGTTTATTACCAGAAATTGCACAAACATGTGTTTCCTGGCATGCTCTTGGAGCAATCAACAATGTGCATGCATGTCTCAGACACATGGCAATGGTAAAAACAGAATCCGAAATTACCAGGATATCAGCACAACCTAAGAAAATGATACTAATAATAACAATAGACACAGGACAAGCTTGTTGGACACTTATAGCCGACTTTCAATGTGGAGATGACACATAATGAATGAACTACTGTACCTAAATAAGTTAGTTGCATATTCTTTATAGGACGTCACAATCAACACCAACATTTATTGCTGTTGTGATCTCCTGGCAAGTTTATGTTCTGTAGTTTGCCATTGCCGTCTGAACGACCAGCACCCGTACCTTTTCGTAAAATACCAATGCAATGGTGGTATGCTGCCAAACTGCCCAAAGCAAACTATAATGTTTTCTGGATGTCACGTTTGACAGATACCTTGCATTTGATATCATTTTCCCTTTTCTACCTGTTCCTGAGACAGAAAACTTTTTTTGGCAGACGGCTTGACCACTGTGATTGTGACAACTGGAAAGGTCAATGGGAAGAGTAATGACATTGGATGGACTGAGAAGTCATGTAGGAACATTATCAGCAGAGTTGATCCAGAAAACCAAAGACTGAAGGACATTTGTGGAGAGACATGAACGTCTACACGCAGGCAGGGCACATGATAATCTGTTCCTGAAGTCAGCAGCTAGAACCAATACCTGCCAACCCGGTAGCCAGAGCCTTGTGCTAAAAATCCCTCTGTGGCGGAAATTATTTTTCACTGATCTAGGTTGCACATTGACCCAGCGATCTATAATGTTACCAGAAAATTTATTGATAAGTAAAGGAAAGGCAGTCACCAGGCGTCATGATACAGCCAGTGCCGATTGGTTTAAGAATAAGGAAGGAGACAACTAACTAGTAACTTCAATACCAAATACTAGTGATAGCAGCTAATCCATTTTCTAATGCAATTAGACCGTAAACCAGAAATAATATTCCACGCCTGTGCAGAAGGATCCATTGTATTGTGTCACTAACATGGCTAAAAAATGGCTATGAAATCACCATACATGTTTCTGATGGGATCTGTTCTTTCAAATACCACATGACAATAACAAATTACATCTAGTTTCTGCAGAATAGGTGTCTAACATTCTGTACATAGCGATTGGTTGAAATTACCTCTGTCTTTGAAATAATTTCAATTATTTGGCATACAGTAAGTAATTTATTTTTTTCTGGTGCTGAACATGCAACATAATTAAGTTTAGATAAATTTTTGGGTATTTACTAATGAGAACCACCACAGTTACATAGGGCTTGAGAAACCAAATACAACAGTGCCTCAATGAAGCCTGTACGTCAATTCTAAGTGGAGATATTGAGTGTCGCGATCTTAAACAAAGACATACTCAGGAATGCACTAACTGAGCTTCTTGCTACTATAACTTTTGTTTTTAAATGAATTTGTTAGCAACCATATATCATTGTGATCAGGGTAGTGAGACCTAACTGCTCATTATCTATAATGAGTAATCAATTAATAATAATTAATTGGCGCCCATTATCAATTGCTAATTAGGTCATCGCACATCTTATAGAATAAGAAAAGTAACCACTGGATCCATAGCACCATTCTGCACAATAAAATATACATCTTGCCTGGTTTCTAAGTTAACATTAATAATGGACAGATTAGTTAATGAATTAGTAATTTTTAATTGTTAACTAGGTCACGGTGCATCATATCTAAAAATAGATGACATGAGTAGTTAGGCTTCGCGACCCTGATCACAATGATGTATGATTGCTAAGATGTTTGTTTAGTAACAAAAAAGTTATATTAGTAAGAATCAAAATTTTGACCATCTGAGCTTTCACTTTAACAGGGACACAACGCAAAGCTGCTCAGTGAGCATAATTTTGAGCATTGTTTGCTTCAAGATCCCAACACTAAAATATGTATATCTCCGCTTATAACCGACATACAGGCATCACTGAGGCACTGTTGGATTCGATTTTTCAAAGCCTGTCTATCTGTGGGGGTCTCATTAGTAAATACCCAATGTGAAAATCACTATCAATTTAAAAAAAAAAACATAATTTAGTTAATATTAATTATTTAATGTGGAAGGCAAGGGGAAACCACTACATTATCTTCCCAAGATTTCATGGCAACATAAATTTCAGAGTTAGTGAACGATGTTAATGGCTATCTTAGGACATCCTCATCTGGTAGGGACAGTCGAGAGCCTCAGGTAAAACCAGACTGTCATCCAGCTACTGATGGCAAAATCAAAACTAAACTAAATAAATTTAGAATAGGAACATGGAATGTTAGGACATTAAATGAGCTGGGAAAGTTAAACAATGTTCTAAGAGAAATGGAAAGCGTGAAAATGAATATACTAGGCATAAGTGAGATGAGATGTAAGGGATCTGGCAAAATTACAACCGACAAATACAATAATTTATTCTGGAAGGGATACACATGAAAAAGGTGTAGGAATAATATATGATTGAAAAAAAAACAGTCAAATCAATTAATGGATACTGGTGTATCTCAGATAGAGTTATAATGGTCAAAATCAAAGGCAAACCAATAGATATAAACATTATACACGTATATGCACCAACAACAAGCAGCAGTGATGAAGAAATACAACACTTTTACGATGATGTAGAAATAGTGATAGCTCAAATTGGATCACAAGAAATAAAAATAATACTGGGAGATTTTAATACAAAGTAGGAAAGGGGGGAAAAAATGAGGATATTGTGGTGAATTATGGTTTAAGTATAAGAAATGAAAGAGGAAAGAAACTAATAGAATGGGCAAATATTAATATGATATGATAATTGGAAACACATGATTTAAGCACCATTAAATATGACTATACACATGGAAAAGCCCTGATAAGAAAATATGGAACGAAATTGACTACATACTTATTAATACAAGATTTAGAAATGTAAAGACAATGACTAGTGCTGACTGTAATAGTGATGTGGACAGATAGAAGTAAGATTAAAGAGAGGGTAAAAAAATGGTTAAGAACTTGAGACTTAATAAAGAGGTTCTGAAAGTAGATAAAGAAATTCAAGAACAATACAGAGTGACTGTGAAAAATAGGTACAATGCAATAGCTAAAATACAGAGTATAAATGAACAATGGGAAATATTTAGGGACTCGATTCATCAAACTAGCAAAGAAATATTACCGGAGAGAAGCCAAAAAGCTAAGAAAATCTGGATGAATGAAGAAATCTTAATGCTGATGGACAAAAGGAAACAGAATAAAAATGACAAACAAGAATATACTAAGATAAATAAAGAAATAAGAGATAAAAGTGTGAAGGCAAACAAAAGTTGGTTAAACGAGCAATGCAAAAAAAATTGAATGAAATTCCATTAAAGATACAAGAAATATGCACAGACACATCAGTGAACTCATGGGGAAAAAAGTAAGAATAAATACAGGGTGTTTGAAATCAAAAACATGAAAAATATGATTGAATGAAGGTGCTATAATGAAGAGGTGGAATGAGTATACAAGAGAATTATATGATGGAGAAAAGGAAGAACTAACAGAAGAAAGTAACTTAGAAGACCCACCTTTTCTAAAAGATGAAGTCGCTGACACTATGAAACATATAAAGAAAGGAAAAACAGCTGGGCCAGATGAAATCACAACAGAAGAATTAGAAGTGTTGGGAGAATTTGGAGTAGATATATTAACCAAAATGTTGAATGTTATTTACAGCAATGGATATTTACCAAGTGATATGCTGAAATCTGTATTTATAGCAATACCAAAGAGACCAGAAGCAATTGAATGCACAGATTTTCATACAATTAACCTCATAAACCATGTCACTAAGCTTCTACTCAGAATTATAATGAGAAGAACAAGAAAGAAAATGAAAATGGAAATTAGTGAAGAACAGTTTGGTTTTGTTGAAGGAAAGGGCACAAACAATGCAATATATTTATGTCATGAACACTAAAAAAAGGTCAATAGAGACACAGAAAGACATATATTTATGCTTCATAGATTATACTAAGGCTTTTGATAAAGTAAAACATGATGAACTGATTAAAATGGTGGAAGATATCAACATTATTGGGAAAGATTTAAGAATAAAGAATATTTACTGGAACCAAGTAGCGGCAATTAAAATGGGAAATAAAGAGGGTAGTAACGAACAGATAAAACTAGGAGTACGACAGGGATGTGTCTTGTCAAGGGATCTCTTCTCCCTCTATTTTTTTTTTTTGCATATCCTTTACAGAACATCGCTGTCAACATCAGCATCTTTCAGCTGATTGTTGATTTCTTGGCAAGATTACGTTCAGTAGTTTACAATTGCTTTCTGAGCAGCCGGCTCACATACCCCATAAGTTACCAACACGGAGAGAACCGCTACAGATTCTCATGCACGTCATGTTACTCATGAGAGTATACAGGATTACGGAGAAAGATGTTAAACTCCTAGGCCAGGGAGACTGGCTTCTCCCTTTATAGCGAAGTAATAATGAGAGAGATCAAAGAGAAGCCAGGAATACTCATCTGAGGTTATAATATAAATAATATACGCTATGCAGATAACACAGTATTGGTGGCGGATAATGCAACAGACCTACAACAATTATTAGACATTGTAGTATCAGAGAGTGCACAGAAAGAACACTCCTTGAATATCAAGAAAACAGTAACAATTTTGATATCAAAGAAAATGGGGACACCAAAATGTGACATAGAAATAGAAGGGGAAATTCTTAACCAAGCGGATAATTGTACATTGTAAATACCTAGGGCCATTTATAACATCAGATGGAAGAATGTAAAACAGAGATTAAGAGGAGAATATGGCAGGAAAAAGAAAATGAAGAGTTTCTTATGCAATAAGTCACTATATCAATGAATATAAGAAAGAGAGTAGTGCTATGTATAGAATCAATTTTGCTGGATGGAAGTGAATCTTGGAATGTAAATGAACAAACTAGGAAAAACTTAGAAGAAACAGAGATGTGGCTTTTGAGACAATTGTTGCGAATTCCTTAGACTGCCAGAGTAACTAACAATTAACAATGATTGCCTGAAAGAGTCTAATGAAAACTAGAACACTATACAACAATAAGAAAGAGACAAACAGCTTTCTTTGGCCATGTGATGAGAAGAGAGACATTGAAGAACATTGTGACAAATGGAAAGATCGAGGGGAAGAGAGGCAGAGGCAGACCAAGAGAAATGATGCTGGATGGATTCAGACAGTGGCATGGACAAATATCATTAGGCTCAGCAGAGTTGATCCAGAACACCAAAGACCCAGATCTGTGGAGAGCCTGCGACAGCTGGCAAGGCACTTGATGATGATGATGATGATGATGATGATGATGATGATGATGATGATGATGATGATGATGATGATGATGATGATGAACGCCAACTTGTTTAAATAATGTAGCAGATATGACTGAACTGATAATAAAGAACTTCATTACCTCAAGTTCTGTATATTATTGATGAATTAATCACAATAACTGTGCGAGTAGAAAATAATTATCTAGAATTGACGAGAGACAGGGAGCGCTGATACTGAAGAGTTGAAGATCCGATGTTTACAAACTAAGTATAATTACTAACAAGACAAGACTTTCGTTGTGAAAATGCCAATCGTCTGATTTGATTTGTTACCTGGTTACAGACTTGTTACTTTGAAGCCAAATAATACAATACAAAAACATTTTGGCATTCGTAAAGTCAGGTAAAGAGCACAGTGGAACTCGTGAAGTACAGGCCGGGTGTATTTTATTTGAATGATTTCGGACTTTTTAAAAGCAAGTATTTGCGTATAATTTAAGTTGCGTACTACGTCACGAAGAAAGAAATACCACAATGTGGTATACAAGTAAATGGGCATTTCTTATTAAGTGAATCGATACAATTATCTCGGCACAGTCATAACATCTGATGGGAGATGCCTTGAAGAGATTAGAACAAGAATTGCCATTGCGAAGGTAGCCTTTTGCCAGATGAAAAACATACTGTCCAATAAAAAGATATTAATTGAAACAAGAAAAACAGCGTTGAAGTGCTACATAGAACCTATCCTATACTGTTGTATGGATGTGAAGCGTGGACAATAAGCAGTCAAGCTGGAAAACTGCTGATGGCTGTGGAAATGTGGTTTCTGAGGTAAAAACAAAGAATACCATGGACAGACAAAAAAAACCAATGAACAAGTCCTTCAAGAAACAAATAGACGTATACGGTCAAAAAATTTTGTGCATGTTATGAGAAGAAATGAATTGGAGAACTTGGTGAAACTGGGAAGAGACCAAGGGGAAGACCGAGAAGTAAATGCCTGGATGACTTGGCCACGTGGTATGGCCGAGACAGAAACACTGAGCTGATCCACGACTCTGATGATCGAGTGAGCTGGCAGAACATGACCGCCCACGCTTATCGGCATGGCACATGATGGATGGATGGACTACGTCACGGTTCAAGCGCTATTTTAGCGTTAGTTCAGAGTATTACTGCGAACAGCACCATTTGACGGGGTGGGTACCCAATTACTCCAGGCCTCAACAAGTGCGCGACTGTCCAGACATGAAAAACCTCATCAAAAAAGTTACGAGCGCAATCAACCCATCAGAAGCCGGGAAGTTGACAACATGCAGCCCAAAGTAAGAAAGACAAACTTCAAGCTACACCATAAACACCCCTACATAGCTAAGTCGAAAATTCGAAGGCTGAAAGGGGGTACTCGTACCAGAAATTGGAATTGGAAGTATTACTGCTACATGCGGGTGTTTTTAATATTGAAGAAAGAGTACTCTTGGTGGAGCATGTGTTTCTTGTCCGTCCTATAGCGAAGTCGCTACCGACGCTGTTCGTAATCCCGCATACCCGCGTTTCTAAACACGGCTGTGGTCGTTTTGGCAGCAGACCGTCTTACGTTTTTATTTTAACGAAATGGTATGTGTGTCGGTCGTACAGAAAGTAATGGCAAACTACTGAACGTAAACTTGCCAAGAGATCACAACAGCAAAAAATGCTGGTTTTTCTCGCGACGTCTTGTAAAGGATATGCAGCTAACTTTTTAAACATGTGTTTCTTAACAGTTGCAGGTATTCGAATGTGATTGTTCAACAAGTTATGATGAATTTCCTGATACTTAAATGCCTCATCCTAATGCTGTTAGCAATTTAATTAAGAAACGTCACATTAAGAAACGGCAGTGCTCATGATCTGCGCCGCCCTAGTAGACCCTCTATTCCTGAATAATCATCCCTCAACATCCAGGACAGCATGCTAATGAGTCCAGAGAAATCATGATGTGCGCCGCCCTTGCAGACCATCTGTTTCTGAGGAAACATCCTTCAACATCCATGAGAGCATGTTAATGAGTCCAGGTAAATCAGTAAGAAAGTTGGCCCAACAAGTACACAAGTCAAGAAGAACTGTCCACAAAATCCCGAAGAAGAAATTGAAGTTACATCCATACAAGTTTTCCGTTGTAACTATTACATGTGATTTGAGAATTGATTTGCTAACAAAAAGTGACAAAATCCTTGATGTCACTTTCTCTGAGTACGTGAAAAGTCAAAATGGTCGTCATTGGAGTAATGGAAATTCCAATACCTTGCACTCAGTACCTCTCCACGATCAAAAAGTAGGAGTGGGGTGTGCAATGAGTCATATGTGCAAAATTGGTCAAATCTTTTAAACAATACTATAAATTTTGAAACATATCGGGCTAATATTCTAGAACATTTCTAAGCCCAACTTTCTGAGCGGGAAATTGAAAAAGCCTGGTTTCAAAGAGATGATACAACTGCTCAAGCAGTTATAAAATCACTAGAAATTCTAGATGGCATTTTGCAAATCGCACAATTAATCTCTCGCGGAATTCGGCCTGCACGCTCTCTCGATCTTACTCCCCATAGACTACTACATCTGGGGTGCACTTTAAAGGAAACGTGTACGAAAATAACCCCCACACAATTAATGAACTTTGGGTTTCAATTGTCAAGAACATTAATAACATTACACTGCCCTAACTGCACAACGTCTTTGACAATATCAAAATATGTATCCATACTTGCCAACTAAGTCGTGGAGGATATTTCAAACACCTTTTGTGAATAGAGCTGTAATGTGAACAATTTTACCGAAAATAAGACACTATAGCAGTATATAAAAATACAACCTATATTAAATAGAAAGCTTGTTAAATAGAACCAATTTGAACACAAGTTTGTGAATCCGGATAATAAGTAAACGGGCGAAGGAAGCCTTGGAGACGTAGTTTTATAGAAGAATGCTGTAATTCACAAAAAAAGATGCCCTTTGGTATTCTACCATCATCCATCCTCCTAACGTGTCTTATCCATCTAAGTCTACGAAGACTGAGCATGGAATAAACTGTCACACAACCTGATCTTTCCAATACTTCAGTATTTGTGATTTTGTCTTGCCACTTAATGCCAAGTATTCTTCGCAGACACCGCATATGAAAGTTGTTTAAACATTTCTCTCGGTGTGAGTAAGTTCAGGCTTCACTGCCATAAAGAATAGCACTAAAGACAAAGGCTTGATAGACTAGGACTTAGTTTAGTCGATGGATCAACATCACGGCACACGTGTGCAACCCATAAGTGTTCCGTTCTACTCCTAACTCAAACCTGAGTTTGGAGAAACTCAGCACAGTGCACGAACTCCGTAGCACCGGCGAGGATCCTGAAAATACTTTGGGTAGATTTTTAACTCTAAATTTTTGTCCGGACAGCGCCGTTAGGCTACTCTTCTTCGATTTCCAACTGCCAAGGGATATTTTACGTGCGCAACAATACACAAGGGCGTCCGATCTCAGTACCCAGAGACCAGGGGAAATTTTATTACTTTACTAGCCGACCCGGCCCGGCTTCGCGCAGTCCCTGGAGGGGATCTATCTATCTACCAGTCTGTCTGCTTGTTTGTTTGTCTGTCTGTCTGAGCCGGCCCGGCTTCACCCAGTCCTTGGTGGGGAGCATCTCATTTAATTCATATAAGTAGTCATATAAGCTCCCGTTCCCGACTATCTGTCTGTCTATCTATCTATCTGACCCGGCGTGGCTTCGCCCAGCTCCTGGCGCACAGTAACTTAAAACTTTTTCCACACACCATCCATTTTTTTTTAATGAAAACTGTGTTTAATCACCTACATGACTGTAGATAACTTCTTTAAGCATAAAAAGATGAGTTACAATGTTATGCATTATTTTTATGAAAACTTTGAAAATGCCTTAAAGATTATATCATTATTTATTATAACTCATATGCCTGTAAATAACTATAGACAAAGAGTTTATAAATCTTTGAAAACGATGCAACAATATGACTATAAAGTATATAGAAATGTTATTAAAAGTTATGCCCCTTGAAATAACTTTTCCAGAGTTAAGTCCCTTTGCTATATAGAAATTATAATGGAAATGAAATATGAAATTTTAGTAAGTAAGTAGCCGATTTTACACTAAAAAACTATGACAGAAAGTTGCACAGGAATGAAAAGAAAACGTGTAGAAAATTTCATCTCAATCGGATGGACCGTTCGCGAACACATGAATAACGGGCGGACATACAGTCTCTTTTATATATATAGACTAGAAGTCCACGTGAAAAAATCCCGGTTCTCACCGGGGTTTGAACCCGGGACCTCCAGCTCTCGAGGCGGACACCGCACCCCTAGACCACGCAGCCTCCCCCCCCCCCCCCCCCCCCATGACTAGGACTGTTGTTTTGGCAGTAAGCTTCCTGTTCTGTTCTCCCAGACTCTTTTTGTTAACCTGTTCATTGTTGTTGCTGCCTTACCAATGTTGATTTCCTGATCCAGTGATATTTTGCTATTTACCACTGATCCTAAAATATGTAGAATAGTCTACAACCTCTAGTTCGGCGACGTCAATAAAGATTGATGGTACCCCATGTGCACCTTGTGACATAATCTGTGTCTTCTTTTTGCTAATTGTTAAACCAAATTTAGAACAAGCATTGGAGAATGCAGATAATAGACGGTGTACTTCTTCCTCAGAGTGTGTCCTAATTGCAGCATTATCTGCAAAAAGCAACTTTCTGATCAGTACCCTCCTACTGTTGGTCTTGGCCTTCAATCATTGAGCATTGTAGAAGCCGCCATCTGAGCGTGAGTGAATGTATATACCATCATCCTGATCACGAAAGGCATATTTCAGTAGAAGTGAAAAGTATATTCCAAACAGGGTGGGAGCTAGAACACAACCTTGCTTAACTCCACTCTTGATTTCAAACTTTTCTGAAGTTGCCCTATCAAAATTGATTATGCCCTTCATGCCTATTCCACAATGGACAGAAGAGTTGGTGGGCAGCCAGTCTTCTTTAGTGCCTTGAACAGACCCTCACGACTGACCAAATCAAATGCCTTTGTGAGGTCGATGAAGGCAATAAACAGTGGTTGATTCTGTTCACGGCATTTTTCTTGCATTTGTCGCAATGAGAATATCATATCAATGGTAGGCCGGTTCTGTCGAAAGTCACACTGTGATTCGGGGTAGACTTTATCTCCAGGAACTCCAGCATAGCTCTATTAGCTGGTGGATCTGGAGAGCGAGTGTGTCTTGCCCACTCCTGATAACCTCTATTGGAATCCCATCCTTACCTGGAGCCTTGCCAGATGCAAGTTTATTTATAGCACACTTAACTTCTGTTATGGTGGGAAGTGTGTCCAGGTGGTCAAGAGTTGGTAGGGCCTCTATGGCGCTGAGGGCATCATCTGCTAGTTTGGTCTCACTTGAGTAAAGCTCCAAATAGTGCTCCACCCATCTGCTGTTTCCTATCAGTGATGATTTCTCCAGTCAAGGTTTTCAGCGGTGCACTTCTTTTGAGCATTGGACCACAGGCTTTCTTTATTCCTTCATACATGCTTCTGATATTTCCCTTATGAATTGCAAAGGACTCAAATAAATTGATCCAATAGTCATTTGCACACTGCCTGGCAGCCTTTTGCTCATCCTCCCTAGCTTGCTTCAGCTCACTGTTGCATGTTGTTCTTTCTTTGTTTCTTAAGAGAGATATCTTCTTTTTATCAATCAGTGCAGTGTCTGACCGTTTTTCTTGTTTATTGCTGATTTAATTTCAGAGCTACAAAATGTGATCAGGAAGCTCAATGTAAGAGAAAACACACAGATAAAGAGAACATTTTGACCAAAGTCTACAGGGTGTTTGTAAAGTCTCACTACACTTTATATATGGCACAGCTGTTTGTTGGAGAGCATGATTTCTGTTTGCAAGAAAACATACACTCTAATAAACAGCTGTTCTACATACAAAGTGTAGTGAGACTTTACAAACACCCTGTATATCAAGGAACAAGAAAGAACACGGGTACTTAGCTAGACAAGTGAAAAAACCACAAATAAGTATATTCTAAAGGTATTTTTGTTTATATTATTACTGAAATATGTGATTGTGATATTTCAATTTCCTACCTAAGTATTATTGTGCTATTGTTCATGGATAAGGACTTTTCAAAATAGACGCATGTGTCTGTTAGTTTCTTTTCTTTCATGGAGCTTTCTACTTATTTCATATTTATTCATTCATTTATCAGACTGAATTAGCATGCCACTATTCCCTTGATCAGTCTTGCTTTGAACTGCATATCAAACTGTATTTGAACTAATTCAGCTAAAGTGAAAGAATTGTGTAGTTGTTTCCACTTCACCAAACGATTAAACATAATTTCCACAAGCAAATCACTGAGAAATAAAGGTTTTTCACAGGGAAAGAAAGGGTTGGCTCAAAGTATACAGTCCTGATATTTAACAATTTATTGTATGTTTCTTGACCTTAATTCCTTTGGTAAAATCAGCTGAGAATTTATGATATTTAAAAACATCTAAGGCAGCAAAAGACAAGATCCCAAATACTGAAGTTATAGAAAGAGCGTCCATGCCCATTATCCACACTATACTAATGAAGAATCAGATTCGCTGGGCTGGTCACTTAACACGCATGCCAGATCGCAGGGTCCCTAAATGAATTTTTTTTTTTTTTTTTTACGGCGAGCTGCGTTGTGGTAAACGCTCCCAAGACGGCAAGAGGAAACGCTTTAAAGACACTGAAAATCTCACTAAAAGCTTTTGGAATTCATCTTGATACCCGAGAGACCGCTGCCAAAGACTGAAATTCGTGGCGTACAGCATTACACAAGGGTGCAGTCACTTGTGAAGCAACCAGGACTGCAAGAGCTGTGAAGAAAAGGCTGGACAGACAAACCACCGCAGGAGATCCTCCTTCTGGAACGTCAAGCATTCTTTGCCCACATGTTCAAAGAACATTTCTAGCCAAAATAGGCCTTATTAGCCATCTTAGAACTCACGGCTCCTTACTTTCAATCCCACTGGATGAAATGAATGGTCATCATCATTCTTGATTGACAAACAACTTACAGTAATGTGAGCCGATCGTTCAGAAAGCAATGGCAAACTACTGAAAGTAAAACTTGCCAAGACATCAACAACAGCAGTAAGATGCTGTTGACAGCGTTTCCTGTAAATAGGATGTGCAATTTAACCCAAAAAAAAATAATAATAATATTTAGCATTGTTCTCCAAGGCTTCTATGGATTTTGTCGCTTGTTCACTAATTGTCCAGGATTCACAGCCGCATGTTAAAATTGGTTCTAAATAACATGCAAAAACACCTTTCTAACTTTCAAAGACAAGAACTTATTGCACAGAATGTTCTTCATTTGATAGAATGCAGTTTTGCTTGTCCTATTATATTCTTTATCTCCGTGATGCATCTTCAATCTAATGTTATCCATGATCCCAAATCTAGGACTGTCTACACTTTCCTCAAAATAACGCCATTTACTTTAACTGCAAATTTAGGCATAATCTGTTTCACTGATATCTCAATGACGTCTATTATTCAAGCTAAGGCCGATTTTCTCACTTTCTTCAGTCACCTATTATTTATCTATTATTTATGTGGTTCTTTCTGGCTTGCTTCTGTGAAGACGGTGGCATCAGCATAACGTAAGATATTTATATTATATCCAACAACCAAGACGCCTGATATATTTTCTGTAGATTTCATTCTATATTACACATTTATATCCATTCATAATAGCCCACTTAATTTGCCGTTGTAATTGCTGCTACTTATTTCCGGTAATTGTATTTTAATATTCTGAGATATTTTCCAGCAGTGTTAATATTCTCCAACATCTTCATCATTTCATGAAGTTTATCGAATGCTTTCATGTATATATTGACACGTATATTGCATTATTTTCTCCTTTCCCAGCCACAAATACTTGCATAAAACCGAATACAACCGCCTAATAAACAAAGCATTAGCAATTAGGCGCTTCCACCGGTTATATGCATACAGAAATATAGTGTTAACGTTGAAATTATCTTGGGGATAAAAGATTTTCCACATTCGAGCAATATCTGTGACTGTGTTTTAATTGTTTCAGTAAAAGTATTAATATTATTCATATAACCCAGCAGTATGCAACTAACGAAATGCAGCGAAATGCTTGCTTGTGTTCACTGGCTGTGAACTCCAGCGCGAAGTCCTATATGCCGGATGAAGACATCCTGCCTCCCCCGATGTGTCTCCACCTTGCCGCGGTGGGGGAGCTTGAGTGTCCCACTGACCCCAAGCGCTGTGCCAATGGATATAAACTACATATTGGACAGCTCTTGGGATAGGGACCAGACTAAGAGACACACAACCTGCTGGCAGGTAGACTGAGGACAGCAGTCAAAATTTAAACTCAGGTGCACGAAGCCACACAAAGGCCTCCACCTGAGAGATGTAGCTGAGCGCCTCTACGCTACTACCCTTGGATGAGAGAGCTGGGCCGATACTCACCTACCGATAAATGGAGGTGAGATACTGAGCACGCTACATGCCCAGTTCAGATACTTGTCCGAAGGCTCTCAGCTGGGGGATATGAGGGATCCCCGGATGAGAGGGCCTGGCCGTTTCTCGCTCACTGTTGTACGCAGGTAAGGAGCTGAGCCGGCAGCACATGTAGCCTACCTCGTGAGCGAGTACTAAAGGTGGAAAAACACCTCGGTCGCACGTTCCGATGAAAGTCTGTAATCGTACTCATGGAGTGAGTGTAGTCAAAGGTGGAAAATTGTCTCGATGACACGAAATGGATCGCCTGGCTTGCGAATCCATTACGTGGCAGCCCGAAGCAAAAGCTTGCTGTGTGGAAGTCGAAATAACAGTCTCACTTGTCTCGAAACCTGAGGAAGGCTAACCTCATTAAAAATGCCCGCTGAAGTCGGAAGTGCCAGCCTACGGGCGGCAAAATAAAAATGGCACTACGCAATTACGTCCGAGTGAAATGTCTTTCGTGACCGGAAAAGCTCTAACTAGTCTTCCCTCGTGCTAGGAACAGCTACCTAGTTTCCGAATGCCGCTCTTGTTCGGAACAGCTCTAACTAGGCAGTTTTCCGAATGTCCTTCGTGCCTGGAACAGCTCTGATGGGCACAAAAGACAAGCACATGTCTGAACCGAAAACTCGCTGAGTGGACACCGTCTGCAGACCGGTCTGGTTTGTGCGGGAACGGCCCGTGGTGAACGAAATGCCCAATATATTGAAGTGAGAATTTAAAGCAGCCATGAGCAGGACGTGACGATTCCCTCGGTGAGCCCAGCACCTGAGGTTTGCGTGAGTATCCGTTGTCCCATGTCTGGCTTATTGGTGTGTAGACTGGTAATTCCTCGCCGTGCAGGCAGACACTCTCCGACTTCGGAGGAATCACCGATCCTACTGACTTTAGCCAGGACCCCAAAGGGACCTGTTGCCCAGAACGCTCGGCGGGGACGCGTCGGTAGGTCTTGGCCAGTATAGAAGCCAGCCCTGGTGCCTTGGAAACACCTCTGCGTCCCATGCAGCGAAATATACCAGGCCCAAAAAAAAAAACCTACTTTCGATACCAGTTTGGATAATTTATCTCGCTGCTGTCCTTAAAACCTGGGCAATTATGGCTTTTAATTAATCGTACGACGCGGAGTTTCATTGTGCACTTTACAAATGTCAAAATGACTCCCTTATCAGACACAATGTATCGCAACACTCACAGATTCCAATGAAAATGAACCATTTTAATTGACGACAATGATCTAATTAAGCAGCTGCTTCTATCTCCCCCACCATTTTCAACTTGTGATATGTGTCATCATCATCAAGTGTCATGCGGATAGGCATAAATGGAATGACATAGACCAAGCATTTTGAAATCAAATCACATCAATTTGACTTGATTCTACTTAGGAAATCAGACAGAAGACTACTATTGGATTCAAGAGCACTCCCAAATACAGACGTTGATACTGATCACAACCCAGTTATAATAAAAAAAAAATTTAAACATAAAGGAAAATAAGAAACAAAAAGGTAATAACACGTGTCATCAATTATATGAGGCTTCAGGAACATACAGTTAAAGACGAATTCAATCAAGAAATAAAAAAACTACATAAGAACATCCATGATGAATACTCCAGCGTAGATAAGGAATGGAAAATTTTCAAGGCTGCCATGCTCGACTGTCAGAAGTCGGGGTGCCCCACCGGCTAGATGAAAGTATTTTTCACTGGCGAGCAACCCCTAATAGTCAGAAACTGACTAGGGACAAAAAATATATGGCTGAACTATAGATTAAGCCCTGAATATCCAACGTACAGCTCCAAGTGGCTCGTTACAAAATGAAATGAACTGTGCTGAATATTCGCCAAGGAATGGGAAAGAGAAGGTTAGCTAAGATAAATTTTTACGTCTGAATTAAAGTTTAAGGACAACTATCCTAGTACAGGTTTTTATCCCTGACTGCTCCTTTCCTTGGTGTGTAAGTGAACCCCCACCAATGTACACACACAACACGTATGCACAATTGGAATTAAAAGATAACGACAGAACTATGAGTTACAATACTACAACATTTATTTACTAATCATAATCATAGACATCTGATGGTTCAAGGTGAGGATGATGAAATCATATACATATTGATATTGATGACAAACATTACGTAACTTTACTTGTTACTTGATCTATCTGGATCTGTGGTCCAGATCCCCACCCTCCAGTAGACTCAAAAAGGAAAAACAGCTTGCCGGTATTCTGACGATCCTGTCAGTCCTGACACTCCTAGTCAGTAGTCTCTAGTCTTGAGATCTATAACATAGGTGCTCCTTGTGAGAGCTTGAAAGAAAGTCAAGAATGTGTTATATCAGTTCTACATCAGCGCAATCCTAATTAAAACATATCATAACACAAACATATACAATGACCAGTCTGGCCAAGTTTATCTTCCAGCTCTACTGTGTTCACCATCCTCCTTCTCCCTACTGTCTTTAGTCTGGGACGAGCTTTTCAAGTGTCTCACACGCCTGTAATGATTACATTTCTGCCGCCCCATGTCCATGTCGCTAATACAGAAATTCTGTGTCGTACAGCCGCTCCGTCCCAAGTTGGTTTAGCAGGTCACAGGATTGGTAATGGTATTATAATAATGCCGGGTCATCCGGGCTTACAAGCCGTGACCAGTAGCTGTGCCAGGTTTCCATGCATTACCGTGGACGCACGCCCACAATACACTGAGAAAGTTTAGCACCATATACCAATTGTGGGTAAGGTCTGTACCATTACACCTCTGCTTCCAACACAATCGCTGGCCAATGTGCCAGTGCGCAGACAATAGCATAACACTTCATATTGGTAGGTTTGCATATGACAAATCAATATATCAAACATCCAATACTCATAAACATATTGATTAAACTAGACATAGTATGATACTTTAACATCATAGCATAATGCACTAGTTAGTTTATGAAATTACACATACATACATCCAACATATCCGTAAACATTATATTACTTCAAGATGGACATATAATGATACTCAACATAATAGCATCAGGCATTATTAATGAGTACTAATATTGTATAGCTACAAAATGAGATATACAACAAGTCTAATTGAAGTTACCACACAGACCAGCCATATTTGCTGAGCTGCCCGGTTTAATCACCACTTAGTTACTGCTGTTGTAAGAATTAAATAAATAGTCAGTTGACTATATTCTGTACAACAAATGCACACACCAAAATGCAACTAGGATAGTGTACAAAGAAATGACAAGCATCTACCAAGACACCTAAAAGTATACTTAGACAATGATATGCCTTTCACAAGTTTCTACTTCTCAGAAGAGTAATACCTGAAGCACAACGATATTGAACACAGAACTTAGAAAAAACACTCAAGTAACCTACGCCAAAGATAGTTCTTGCAATAACCTAGATCAGATATAGATTGGAATTCAGTACATACACCTAAAATACTTAGTTACTAAGAAATCTACATTTACTCTCTCTTCTCACCTGTTCGAATGTCTGACTTATTCTAAAGGAGCCAGGTCTGCATGGGTTTTTATACCTAGCCTAGCAGTAGACCCTTATCTCCCAGGAATTCAAGTCATCAATTCTTCCTTTATCTCCCCCTTGCGTTAATTGCAATTATCACTGCAATTGGCCATCATACCTTGCTCCTCTCTGTCTGGTACAAAGTCCACAGGCCCAGTGTTAATTCCCTTATCAGCTCTGTTTTCACACATTCCTGAGTCTGCCAGTCAGAGTGGACGGGGCTTGTTTACCGCCCTGGGGCTATTATCTCTCCCTGTGTCAATGTTGTTCACGCCTGGGTGGTTTTATTTCACTCACTGGCCCAGTTCATTGTTGATTCAGCCAGGGTCTACCTGTGCAAGAAGGTGCCAATGTGTCTGTGTGGTGTCATAGCCCGTCTGGGTCAGCAGTTTTCCAAGGTGTAGACTAATTTAAATTATCTAGTTGTGTCCATCTCAAGTAGCCCATTTTACTTGCCATCTGCAAGCTTACGTCATGGCTAGAGGCTTTTTGTGAATAATCTTACCTCACGACTAGATAAAAAAAAAATTTAAACATAAAGGAAAATAAGAAACAAAAAGGTAATAACACGTGTCATCAATTATATGAGGCTTCAGGAACATACAGTTAAAGACGAATTCAATCAAGAAATCAAAAAAACTACATAAGAACATCCATGATGAATACTCCAGCGTAGATAAGGAATGGACAATTTCCAAGGCTGCCATGCTCGACACACTGGGGAAATAAATGTGGAACAAAGAAAGTATGGCAGGACAAAAGATTAAGAACAGCTTGGTGGAACAATGAAGTTAAAGATAGCGTATTCAAAAAGAAGGTAATGTTCACAAAATGGATCACAACTCAATCTGAACAAGCCTATGTTACTTACAGAATAGCACGACGAGAGGCCAAACGAACAATTAGAGCATCTAAAGATATATCCTGGAGAATATACGGTGAACAGATGGCGACCCTTAGCAAAGAATACCCAAGAGAATTTTATAAACGTATCAATACAACGGCCGGTCTCCCTGGCCCAGGTGTTAGCGACTTTCTCCGTAATCCCGTATAATCTCGCGAGTAACGTGACGACAGCGAGAATCGGTAGCGGTTCTAGCCGCGTCGGTAATTTGCTGGGTATGTGAGCCGGTCGCTCAGAAAGCAATGGCAAACTAATCAGCGTAATATTGCCAAGAAGAAGAAGAAGAAGAAGAAGAAGAAGAAGAAGAAGAAGAAGAAGAAGAAGAAGAAGAAGAAGAAACCACACACACATACCCCCGCCAACCCACACATCCCGCACCTATCCACACACATATCCCGCACTCTCTCAATTTTCCCCACCCACCCACATACACATCAGCCAGCCTACACCCACTCACCCACCCAATATTCGCCACCTCTCAACTACACATCCCCACCCATACACACATCCCCGCCAATAATCACATCTCCCCACCTGCCCACACATATCCCCCACCCATAAACACCCAAAGACACACACCTCCCACCCACACACACCCCGCCACCCACATATACCCCACCCACACACATCCTCCGCTTACACACATCTTCTCACAACTACACACCTCCCCCACCCATATACTCATCTCCTACACACATCCACCCACTCACGTACTCATCCATCAACCACTCACACCCACACATCACCCACGCGCCCATCAACACATGCATCTCTCATCTACCCTCCCACTCACACACACCCCAACCACCAAGAAGAAGAAGAAGAAGAAGAAGAAGAAGAAGAAGAAGAAGAAGAAGAAGAAGAAGAAGAAGAAGAAGAAGAAGAAGAAGAAGAAATAGTGCTCCGTTTTCCTCCTAACTCAAACCTGAGTCTGGAGAAACTCAGCTCAGTGCACGAACCCCGTAGCACCGGCGAGGCTCCTGAAATACTTTGGGTAGATTTTTAACTCGAAATTTTGCCCGGGCAGCGCCGTTAGGCTACTCTTTTTCGATTTCCAACTGCCAAGGGATTTTTTTACGTGCGCAACAATACACACGGGCGTCCGATCTCACTACCCAGAGACCAGGGGGAATTGTATTACAAGAAGTCCACGTCTACTTGGGATGTCTTCGATTCCCTTATTTCTGGGTTTTTAAGTTTTATTTGTAATTTTAATACTACAGGATTATGGTCAGAGGTGATACCAGCACCAGTGTATGTTTTGGCATTTTTAACATTGTTTTTAAATCTATTTCTTATCATAATGTAGTCAGTTTGGTTTCTTGTTCTATCTCCAGGGCTTTTCCACGTATACACTTTCGTAGGGTTATGTTGGAAAAATGTGTTGCAAACAGTTAAGTTTGTTTTCTTCACAGAAATGTATCAGCCTGTCTCCTCTGCCGTTTCTGTTTCATAGTACGATTAAACAAATAGACACACATAGTATTAATTGGCGCTCACAGAAGAAGAAGGAAATAGAGGTTAGAAGACGCACTAGACAACATAAAATTTGAAAGCTATAATAGTTACCGACCGGGATCGAACCTGTCGCCTCCAAATGACGACGGCGCCTCGCTGCAGGCACAAGTGTACTTCGACGCACGACCAGCTAGACACTCCAAAAAAAAAGTGTCTTCATTGGTCGTGTCTATCATACACATGAACCAAACAACTATGGAATATGGACAGAATTCGTATCAAACCATTGAGATATCACCATAGGTCTCATAATATTCATAATTTATATTAAACCAGCATAGGTCAAATACAAATAGATAATATGACCATTAAAAGAACGGAAACATACAAATACCTGGGTACGATCTTCAACTGCTCCAACATCATAAGGGAAGAAATACAAACTAAAATCAACTCTGGAAATAAGATATACTATGCACTACAACATCTACTAAAATCAAAGGCGCTATCTCGTAACACCAAAATCACAATATACAAAACACTGATCAGACCAGTTGTGCTGTATGGCTCTGAAACCTGGAGTACAACGAAAGGAGACGAAGCCTTGTTACAAACCTTTGAGAACAAAATTTTAAGACGTATCTTTGGACCCATTAGGGATACACAAAGTGGAGAGTGGAAAAGAAGAAGTAACAAAGACATTTATGATCTGTTTAAGTCCCCGCTAATCACTGGTATCATGAAGGCTAATAGACTACAATGGCTGGGGCATATAGAAAGAATGGAAGATAATAGGGAAACAAAACTCGCTTACACTCAGGAAATAAATGACCGTAGACCCCGAGGTAGACCAAGAAGGCGGTGGAGAGATAATACATGTACAGACCTACAAGCACTTGGAATCAACGACTGGCAAGAGAAGGTCCACCAGAGAGACGAATGGAGACGGATTGTATTTGCAGCAAAGAACCTCAATGGCTCGGAACGCTGAAGAAGAAGAAGATAGGTCAAATAACAAACACACAAATACATCGGACCGTAATGCTGTTGTCGAGTATATATGAACAAACATTTAAAGAAGAGAAATGATTGGTCGGTTCTAATGCTGCACACGTAAACACAAGATATCAATGGGGAGAACCGTTGAGGCCACTAAGACGATTAAACAAATAGACGCACATAGTATTATTTGGCGCTCACAGAATAAGAGGAAGGAAATAGAGGTTAGAAGACGCACTAGACAACATAAAATTTGAAAGCTATAATAGTTACCGATTTCTGTTTCATAGTAGGTCTTTATAGTATTCTTCCAGCTGTTTATCACTATAATCAGTTGTTGGAGCATATGTCTGAAGAATTACTATGTTGAACGGTTTTGCCTTAATTTTGAGAAGTATCATCCTATCTTTATGGGTCCAGAATCCACTAATATTTTTAACAGTTCTATAGTTGGTGCATAACCAATCAATCAATCAGGTGCCGTCTCCGCAATGAAGGTTGACTGCAATGGATCTCCAACACTGTCTGTCTCTTGCCTTGATTGTACATTCTGTCAGGCTGATGTTCGTCCATCTCTTGATGTTATCCTCTCACTTGTATCGTTGTCTACCTCTTGCTCGCTTGTCCTCAACCTTGCCTTCCAGTATGGTTTTTATAAGAGTATCATGTCTTTTAACGTGGCCAAAATATTTCACTTGTCTCCTCTTTATTTCTTTCATCAACTCTCTCTTCATTCACATTTTTTTCTAGGACCTCTGCATTTGATTGTTTTTGTTTCCATGAAATACGACCTATTCGTCTGTATATCCACATCTCCAGGGCTTCGATGCGACTTTCTAGTTGCTTGTTCAATGTCCAGGCTTCCGAGCCATACAATAGCGTTAAATATACGTAGCATTTGACAATTCTCATTTTTAATGCGTTATTAATCTTTTACGTTCATGTCTCCTATGACAATTAGGACCTCTGATGATTTTACAACTTTTAGTGTTTGTTATAGGTCTTCATAGTATTCTTCTAGCTGTTCATCACTATAATATGTGCATAGTGCATGTGGTTAATGTCGTTTTAATTTTATGTGGCCCTAAAGAGCCAGTAAAAAATTGATTTGATGATAATATTAGATATATGTAATTGCTGTAACATTAAAAATATACTATAAAATATTTAAGAAATAAGTAACGAATTGTCAAGTTGATTATAAAATGTAAGTTGGCAAAGATGAAATATACTTTATATAAATAATCTAACAGTTTTATTCTTTAAATAAAAATATCTGACTTTGCCATCAATTCTTTTATTTCTAAGAAATTATTAAGATATTTTAGTTACTTAATATAATATAACTAAGAATACAACTTCCTATTTTACTTTTCAGTCATCTCCCTTATAACCATATTAGATGCTTATGTCCCCTACCCATTGCTCATCTAGGAGTTTTTCTTTTAGCTATCTAATAATTTCCCAGAATGCATGAACATAATTATTAATAACTGTAGTGAGCAATCAAATTAATACTATCTCATCATCATCTTCTTCCACTTCTGCCGTCAAGCGTCGTGGGGGAGATATAATCTACGTTCCAGCGCCCAGTGGACGGCACTGGATAGTCCGATCGATAGTTAGTGTCATTCCGTGTGGTTGTACAATGTCTTTCATGTCGTCAATCCAGTTTTGTCTTGGACGTCCTCCTGGTCTCATCGCAGATGATCTTTGATGTAAGGCCAGTGATGGTAGTTGTTGGTTAGTTAGTTAGTTAGTCGAAAGATCATCCTCATTGCATATCGAACCATTCAGTCCATAAGTGCTCAGATCCCCTTCTCAGCAAATCCCGCAGCGTGTAGCGGCTGACGACACAAGTTCAGTGTTGCCATTTTGACGCTTTTCGTACCAAATTTAGTGCTTTTTCAAGTAATTTGGTGCCAAAATTTTTCATTTAGCGCGGCCGCGCGAATTTGGTGCTTCACAAATTTATTTTTTTTTTTTGGGGGGGGGGGGGGGGGGGTGGTGCTTTTTTGGGTAGGTAAAAATTACTTTAAAAATCATTTTGGGAACACTGAAAAGCCGAATTTGAACTGAAGCGACGGAGTAAAACAGTCTTAGTACATTCAATCAATCAATCACATGCCATGCCGGAAAGCGTGGGCAGTCATGACTCGATATTTCACTCGATCACCAGTGTCGTGGATCAGCTCAGTGTTCCTGTCTCGTCCATGCCATGTGACAAGCCATCCAGGTATTTTCCTCTCGGTCTGTTCCCTTCGATCTTGCCAGTTGTCACTAAGTTCTCCAATCCATTTCTTCTCATAACATGTCCAAAAAAATTTGACTGTCTACGTCTAATTTCTCTAATCAATTTACGATTTTCATTTGTCTCCTGTAGTACTTGGTCATTGGTTTTTCTGTCTGTCTATGATATTCTTTGCATTTTCCTCAGAAACCACATTTCTGCAGCCATCAGATATTTTTCAGCTTGATTGCACATTGTCAAAGTTTCACATCCATACAAAAGAACAGGCTCTATGGTCAGGGGGCTGCGTGGTTTCGAGGTATGGTGTCCGCCTCGAGTGCTGGAGGTCCCGGGTTCAGACCGGGATTTATTTAAAAAATCCATCTGAACTTCCAGTAATAAAATTGTGTGATTGGACGCCTGTGTGTATTGTTGCGCACGTAAAACATCCCTTGGCAGTTGGAAATCGAAAAAGAGTAGCCTAACGGCGCTGCCCGGGCAAAATGTCGAGTTAACAATCTACCCCAAGATCCTCGCCGATGCAACGGCGTTTGTGCATTGAGCTGAGTTTCTCCAGACTCAGGTTTGAGTTAGGAGGAAAACAGAGCACTTATGGGTTAAACCGTGTGTCGTGATGTTGATCCAACGACTAAACTAAACTAAGGCTCTATGTATCCCTTCAACACTCTTTTTCTCGTTTTAATTGATATCTTTTTATTGGTCAAAATGTTTTTCATCTTGCTAAAGGCTACTTTCGCCATGGTGATTCTTGTTCTAATCTCTTCAAGGTATCTCCCATCAGATGTTATGACTGTTCCGAGATAACTGTACAGATTCACTTGTTGAAGAATATTTCCATTTACTTGTATATTACATTGTGGCACTTCGTTCTTCCTAGTGACGACCATAACTGGAGTCTTTTTACAATTTAATTCTAACGCCAGTTGCTCACTGTGTACAACAACCGCATCCACTAATTTTTACAGATCCTGCGCATTTTCTGCAATCAATACTGTATCATCTACATATCTAATGTTATTGCTGTTTCGTCCTCCAATGCTGATTCCATTTATATCCTCTACATTTCTGAAAATATTTTCACTGTATAGGGAAAAAAGATCTGGAGACATTACACATCCCTGCCTAACACCTCTCTTAATAGGCTGATAGATATTGTCCCACTTCATTATCAATCCTTATTGCTGCTTGTTTCCAATATATGTTTTTCATAAGTCTAATGTCTTTCCCATCAATTTGTAGATCTGCACGTATATCCACAATGTTGACATGTCTAACTCTATCAAAAGCCTTTGTATAGTCAATAAAGCAAAGATGTATATCCTTGTTTACTTCTATAGCACGTTCAATAACTGTTCGCAGCATACACACAGCATTTACTGTACCCTGTCCTTCTACAAACCCACATTGTTCTTCCTCTATTTCAGGTTGTATTGTCTTCCTCACTTTTGTCGTGTCCTCCTTTACAGTGTCGTCCCTGGAGTGAAGAGAGTCGACACCCACATTATAATATTTGTTTCCTCTCAATATTCTGGAGAATCCACCAGCTTCCGTCCAACACACTCCATCAGCCTATGGACACCTTTTCCTATCACTCTCTCACTGTCGTACTATGCCCCCTTCTCATACTTTCCCAACGCAACATACTCAACAACTATTGCTTCTAAAAATTAATAAAGATTAATTTATTAAAAGAAAAGTGTAACGTATATGAGACATGTATGCGAAGAAAATGTGTGACGTGTTCTATAAAGTGTGTAGAATCGGACTCTCAGACAACAACCCAGTCAGCTGATCCCAGCAAGGATAGACCACAGCACGTTACGTCAGAACATGTACTTCTCACCCAGTGCCGAAACCATCCTGCTGGATACTGATTTGCCTCTGTAGACCTCTGGTAATCCCATCTCATGGTCATCCGAAATAGACACCGGTGGTATTAACAGTTAATCATGGACCGGTTGCACCCTACACAATGTCCGTTCCTATCGTTCATTAAAAAAAATGCACAAGTCCTTTGTAGTGTGTACACAGTTATTAATGTTAATTGTTAATGTACTTGTTCCTCACTCGTGTCTATCTATCCTCACGTATCATGTCTTGTGTTCTATTACACGAGATTATATCACACTAGGTAACTAGTATCAGTAATGTTCTCAGTTAGTTACTACTGTCTGATGTTGTGTGGTGCATCAGTAATCATCACTCTCTTTGGTGAATCAACTTCCTTCTAGCTTTAGTTACGTTCTGTACGCAACTTTATTGATTGTTGAACTGGTGTTCTTCCGAATGGGATTTGAATCTTTCCCAAAACTTGTTGAGTTTCCTTGGATCTAGTAGGGAACCTAGGATAGAAACAACACATCTGGTGATAGTACTAGTCACTGATCCTTTCGGCTGAGTGTAAGCCTATCGCCTTGCTTAATGATCTTTAGCTAACTAAACTATGTCCTAGAGCAGATTAGCTACCCACCTAGGGCCGAATCAGGCTATGATAAGAAGAGACCAATAAACAGAGTGTAACCTCAGTATTCTATTCACCTTAGCAGAGCCAATATCACTATTCTACTCTAACTAGTTTTCCACTAACAGTGCTAATCATCACACTATAGGTTTAACAAGGCTACAGTCTATATTAATTAGAACTAATAGACTATATTGACTACCTTATGCAAAACCGCCTCATTCCCGGGATGGCTACTACACTTTGCCATAACGGCACATGCTAGTTAATCTTAAATTAATCTAACACTGTAGAGCTCTCCCACAAACACGTCCATCATAATCCACGGTTTTGGTCAACTCCCTTTCTCCCAATCATGGTTTATGGCAAAACCTAAAATTGGTCACGTGATATGGGTGACGTCCTGAAGGTGTTATTTGCTCATATCATCCATTGTCAAGAATCGATTTTTCCTGGCTTTAGTCCTTGTCAAAGTTGTCATCACTTGTTTAGATTCCCAAAACAAGCCAGCGAGTTCCTGTATACCCCCAACAACAGTCGCAAATAACCAGCCGTCAATCTTCTCGATGTTCCGGAAACTAAGAATTGACATATGTACTGTTACTTCCGTGCTAAGTACTTCCGTTTTCCCTCTGATATGTTTATGACTTGTCAAAGTGATATATGATTCAGCGCACTCACTTCCTCTATACCTCTGCCACTGTTTAATTTTGTCCGACAGGTGATGGGTAACATCCGATTGCCACTATGATCCCCCGGGCTCCATCTGCATTCAAATGTTGACAAACTGTCACGGCGATTGTCGGGATTAGTCTCCCGCACTTCCGAGTGTGGCCAATCCGTCAACCATATGTACAAGTACAACTGTTATTTCTGCCCGACCTGTTTTGGAAACACGTGCAGCCACAACTATGAATGTTTTCTCTGTATAAGTTGAAACACTTGTTGCTTAGCAGATAGTCCGGTTAATCAAAAAATCCTCTAGAATAATCAACCGGTTAAACACACGGTTTTATTTTGTGACAACTCTTTGCATGATAATTCGTAGCAAAATCTTTGTGATGTGACTCATTATACTAATTGTTCTATGTTGATCACATTCCAAGGTTCCTTATTTCTTTGGGATTGCAATAAATAGAGTTGCGTAATTCAGAAGGTATGTCTCCAGTATCATATAATGTGTTCAGCAGTCTGGTGGCTTGCTCTAGTCCAAATTCTTCTAAAGCTTTAATCATTTCTGTTGTGATGTTATCTGCATCGGGGGCCTTGCCAGCTTTCATATGCTTAAGAACATTTCGAACCTCCACCTCCAAAATTGGCGGTCCTTCATTATTAAATCTAATATCATACTGTTCGTCTCTGTTAACATCATAAAGTTGTTTCACATAATCTGTCCATACATGTAAAATCTGATCTTTTTCTATTATGATTTTACCATCTTTAGTTTTTAGACAACCTGTTGATGTACTTGTTCTTTTATTAGTAAGTTCCTGAATTCTTTTGTGCACTAATTTGATATTTCGACTGTTGTGTTTATTTTCAATTTCTAAGCACTTTTCCTCAAGCCATGCTTCTTTTGTCTCCTTACATAATATTCTGACTTGTCTGTGAATTTCTTCATATTTGGTAGAATTATTTTTGTTGAGTCTTCTTGTTTCCATTAGGTGTAAAATTTCTTCAGTCATCCATTTCTTACCTTACCTTCTTTAATTTTGGAATAGTTGTTTCTGCAGCCAAACTGATTGAATTCTTCAACGTTTCCCATTTATCATCCACATCCTAGAATAGGATCTCTAGATCAGACAATATATCAAATCTGTTATGTACTTCTATGTTGAATTTTGTTTTGTATTTCCTTGTCATTACTCAATGTACACAATTCATATTTAGTGTTTCCTGTTATATACTTGACTTTCTTCAACTTTATCCTCAATGTTCCTGTGAGTACTCTGTGGTCACTATAACAATCAGCACTGGGAACTGTTTTTGCTATTGTTAGCTCGTTTCTGCTAATCAGAATGTAGTCAATCTGGTTTCTAATCCTGCTATCAGGACTCCTCCATGTCCAAAATCTTCTAGGGTGTTGCTTAAACCAGGTGTTTCCTCCAATATTTCCTGTTCTTTTGCCCACTCTACGAGTCTGTATCCTCTTTCATTTCTCTCTCCTAAACCATAGTTTACTACTGTGTATCTATCACCTTGATTTCCTACTTTTGCATTGAAGTCTCCTATTATGATGTTTATTTCTGAACTTTTACATTTCTTTAAGGCAGACGCTATGTCATTATAAGTAGTACATTACCGAGCAATATTCAAGTAATTTAACTCCCTTTAATACGATTTAGTTGAAGTGAGTGACTGCAACGCGCAGGCAAAATGCAATGCGTTAAAAGATTGTTTAAACAAGAATGGACTTGAGTTGCAAAGACTAGTTGCACTCGCCACTGACAAAGCATCTGTCATGACAGGTGTAAACAATGGAGTATATACAAAATTAAAATCCGTAGTTCCTCACCATTACCCTAATGCCAATGCATTAGATTTAAGGGTTTAAACTCTAAGAGTTCAGTATCCCATATTTTCCACACCCACTCAACCAACCACACAGGGCATATTTCTCAATTCTGTTCTTTATTTATGCAATTTGATCAGTCATTCTCATTGGAAAGATATAGACATTTCACATAACTGGTACATTTTAAAAGTAGTAGATAGCAAAATACAAATTAAACAGTCTGTCATAACAAGAGAGAGGCATTTTAGTAGCTACATAAAACAATTGAAGATATGGGTGCTTAAGCAATACTGGTTCATGTGCTGTCACCCACCATGTTCAACGCTCATTTAGAAGGGGAATAAAAATCAAATCAGCAGCTTTAGCTCATCACAAAGGAATAATAACAACTGAAGAACACTTTATAACACATGCATATGATATGTGAATCTTATTTTTTGGGTGCATATCCTTACAGGACATTGTAGTCAACACCAGCATCTTTCAGCTGATTGTTTATGTCTTGGCAAGATTCCGCTCAGTAGTTTGCCATTGCATTCTGAGCGACCGACTCACATACCCCGTAAGTTACCAATGTGGCACAAATCGCTACCGATTCTCGCGCAGTTACATTCCTTACATGGATATACAGGATTACGGAGAAAGTTGTTAACGCCAGGGAGACCAGCATATGTGAATAACGACTGAAAATGAAAAATATAACCAGAGAACTTATGGGCGAACTTTATGCATCTTCTAGAAATTATGGTATGGAAATCAGTGAAGAAAAAAATAAGAAAGCAAAATACAAAATAAAATAAGTTAACAGTAATATTACAACTAGAGCAGGACACAAGAAGACACTTCAAGTACCCAGGATCTCTACAAATAACAATAAAACAAGATGCTTGGGCGTCTCCGTGGCCAAGCCGTTTGACTTGTGATTAGAAGGTTGTGGATTTGATTCCGGGCTGCGTCCTTCGGTTCATGGGTGATTTTTTCAGTGACTCCTGTTGGTTGTCGCTGGAGCTACAGAGTTCGTGCTTTGCGCGACGCTTTTTGGGGCTGCGGAAAGAGACCAAGCCATGTGGGATAAATCCCAGTGCAATGAAGTCGACCCAGTCGAGTTTTAAGCGACTATTTAAAACAAGATGCAAACTTTGAGTAATAATTGCATAAATAAAAGCATATCTAGATAGGGCAAAACTACTATGACTATGAATATATAAGAACATCAAATGTGAACCAGGAAATACAAAGCCAAGCAATGGAGGTAAGGCATTTCAGAAGACATCTCCATAAAAACAAATATCAAGTGTTGAATGTCAGTATGTAGAATATTATCAGATTTGAAAGCATGAAAACAATCCGTCAATTGTATACATGGTATATAATAATAGTACACAAATATCAGTGTGCTATAACTACATGGTATATAATAGTACACAAATATCAGTGTGCTATAACTACATGGTATATAATAGTACACAAATATCAGTGTGCTATAACTACATGGTATATAATAGTACACAAATATCAGTGTGCTATAACTACATGGTATATAATAGTACACAAATGTCAGTGTGCTATAACTACATGGTATATAATAGTACACAAATAGCAATGTGCTATAACTAATGCTGCCGGTCTGGTGGCTAAGGGCTTGCCGCCGCGATTCGTAAGCCTGTTTACCCGCGTTCGAAACACAGTTGCGACCGATTTGACAGCAGACTGCGTTGCGCTGGGTTTTAATGTGTTGGTAAGGAAGCCGGTCGTTCAGAAAGCAACGGTAAACTACTGAACATAAACTGGTCAAGACATCAACAACAGCAGTAAAATGCTGGTGTTGACAGCGATGTCCTGTAAATAGGATATGCAAAACTAAAAATAACTGATGCTAACATTTTCACCAATAAACTCTTAATATTATAATAACCTTTTTAGATAAATTCATTTTCTTAATCGGTTTCCAGTTATTTTGGTGATATTCATCATCATTATCATGTGCATAGCCAGGTGGTATAGGCAATTATGTCTTGCCACAGATCTTGGCCTTTGGTGTTCTGGATCAACTCTGCTGATATTCCTCCATGTCATCATCTCAGTACATCAGCATAATTTCTCTTAGCCAGTATCGGTCTCCTTTCCCACTGATTTTTCCTGTTATTATATTCTCAAAGGCATCTCTTCTCATCACATGATATTTGGTGACAGATTAATTAATACCTTAATCTAATGTATGAGTATGTGTTAAAAATATTCACAGTAGAAATACTTGGCATCCCTGGATACCCAGCTATAATTACTTCTTCTGTTGGTACTACGTCCTGTTCCTTAAATAGAAGTTTGTTTTTGATAATCTGCGGTATTGGCAACATGTTCACCATAGTCTCACGACCTTGGGTTGCTCCTATAGCTGTTGACACCGCTACTAAAGACAGATTAAATAAGGTCATTGGCTGTGTTGTTATCTCAGACAGGATATCAAGGCATTCTTTGTAATTCTTTGTTGCAAGATGACATCTCATCAATTTGTTATGCCCCAGCAAATATACATCAGAAGTAGTCAGAAACAGATTTTCAACAAAGAAGTGAGCTAGTGCTCTATTTACAACAAACAAAGATGTACAAAGTGGTAAGCAATGGGATGTTATCTTCGCTAAATAAGTAAATGAACTTATGCCACATAAAGTCATCTTATTGGCTCCATATAATGAAAGCACATCATATACTAAAACATCGGCAGGCCCTAACCCATATAAAGTCATATTATTGGCTTCATTAGACGAAAGCACATCACTCACTTAAACATCGGCAGGTCCTAACCCACATCTAATGAGCTTTGGAACAAGATGTAACTTACCAACAACTATCATATTGTGTAAAGCAGATGTCTTTAGATATGATGAGTTGGCCCCTCTATCAAGCAGATATTCCACGCAGTCAAAATAATCATGATCAAGACGTGGTCGGTATGAAAGATGTGTCAGTGCCGTTATTGTGTTATCTGTTTTGCTGACAGCATTAATTTCTGCTCCTGACATTAGAAGTACAGACATCATATTTTTACAACATTTCCTAGCAGCAGCCATCAAAGGTGACAGGTCATGACTGTTTTGATGGTTGACATCACATCCAGCCTGGATCAAATATTTCAGCCTTTTACCTTCACCTTCTGTTGGTGAGATCAGTAGGTGTAATAAACATGTATTTCCATCAGTATCTTTGATATGTACATCTGCACCTTGATCTATCAACTGTTTAATTATGGTTTGTTTCCTTGCACACATGAGAGCTGTTAACCCTTCATCATTCTGTGCATTTAATAATTCCTCTCTATCTTTGCTGCACTGGATTAGAAATGTTACATTCTTAACACAACCTGCAAGAGCCGCATGTATAAGTGCTGTGTTACCTTCCCTATCCCCGTCACTAAGTCCAGCTCCATGATCCAAGATAAGCTGCATCACACTCATGCTTCCTTCTTTCACAGCTGCCAACATAAGTGCAGTTTTCCCATTTTAGCTTCTATCATTTGCAGAAGCACCATTTTCCAACAACACTTGAATAACTTCTATCAAAAAATTATATATTTTGTCCCTGTTCAATAAAACCCTTATCAGAAGTATGTCGCTGTTTTCTATTTGACATTTACATCTGCAACCCTATCAATCAAACACTTTGCAACATCTCCATTGTTAGATTGTTCCAAAATACACATGCCAGAACCCACTACAATATTTATGTCAGCTTCTAAATCAAGAATCTCACCAATAATCTCTAGGCAGCCCATCCTAACCGAATTTAGCAAAACATCTTCAATTTTAGAAGTTCCATTAATATATGTTTTAATATATCATTTCTATAATTTTGAATTAAAAAGCACGCACATTTTGGCTCTTGCTGATCAACTGCTAACCGAAGAACTTGATTAAAGTCTACGTGTGCTCCACGCTGGATTAAGAGTTTAGCACACTCTGTATGGCCGTGACCGAGAGCAATGTGAAGTGGGGAGCTAGGAAACTTGTATCTGTTTACATCAGCTTTATGTGTCAGTAACAGTTGAAGAACTAAGACAACCACTCTTTGCAGCAATTTGTATTGGATCTGGTTGTCGTTCATAGCAATATGACCTTTCTATTGAACCATATCGGGACGATCTTCCTTCAAGACTGTGTATTCTAACTAGTTCGCTATCAGAGAGAGGAATATGGTCACGCCAAGTTGTGTTCACATCCACCCCATGTTCCAGCAGAGCCTTCATCATTGCAATCTCATTTTCCTTGAAGTCTATAATGCGATAGCCACTGTATTCTATGAAAATTTTACAAATAATACATCCAGATATTTCTTCCTCTCAGTTGCATGCAAGAAATCAGAGCTTAAAAAGATATGAAATGATGTTATATCATTCGTTCTCATTGCAAGCTCTAATGGGGACATTTGTGTGATTCCTTGTTCTTGTAATAGTTGAAAAATACTTCCAATTCCACACATTTCAGCAATTTGATGAACATTTTCTCTGCAGTTTATTGTCTCCCTTAGCGTCGAGATAATTTCATGTGTTTCATGTTCATTTATAAGTTCATACAATTGATGTTCATTTATATGTTGTGTTCTACGTTCTTCTATAGTTTTAACATTAAAGTGTTCATCCAGTAATAATTTAAGTGCATCAACATTCTGGACCTCAGCAGCTTTCATAATGGCTGTGTATCCATCTTGGTTTTGATGGGCAATGTTTAGTCCTTTCTGCTTCAGCAGAATCTCTGTTATTTCTGTTGATCCCAAGTAAAGGGAAAGAATCAAAGCTGAATCACCTATAGAGTTACAAGTGTCGACATTTGCTCTGTTTGCCAGAAGAAACTGAACAATGTCCTTGACATTCCTTTGTACAGAAATTAACAATGGAGTGTTTCCATTTGTGTCTTGGTAATTGACATTTGACCCTTGCTGAACAAGCATCTGTACAATAAGTGTGTGCTTGTGTTGACACGCTGACATAAGGCATTCATTTAGCTCATCTTGAGAGAAAAGATGATCTTCCATCAGCATTGTCAAGGCCTGTTCGTAAGCACCTTGTTCAATCAGATCAAATAAAGGGTTCATATTTTCCTTGGTCTTGAAATCTCCTAGAGTGACATATGAAAAGTAAACAAAACCTGGTTAGTAATTAAACATGATAATTAACTGCAGGAAAGAATTAACAGATGCAACTACAATAAAATATTATTTACAAGCAAGCAATATTAATTTTATATATATATATATATATATATATATATATATATATATATATATATATATATATATATATATAGTTATGAAAAGAACAAATGCATCCATACTTCAAGAGCTGACTATTGAAGAAGGTTGGCTATTAAAGATGATAAAACAAAGAAATTGATTTATTTGAATAACGAAGACACAAATAATAGATTGCACGATTTATTGCCTGGCATATTTCGCTGCATCTCGTCAGGTACATACTGCAGAAATCACACAACTTACGTGAATTAATTAGATAAATCCTTCAAACTGAAATATACACATGTTCGCACAGTAATGTCGATTGTCTACCATGGTAATTTTAAACTGACTAACATGTCTTTCTGCTTATACAAGGACGGCTTACGACGGTTGATTAGTATAGCTTCAGCAAACTTTAACAATCGACTACTTTGTGTGTTGAACAACACACGGAAAGCACTGTCTCTTTCAACCACGTGTCACGACTGAAAATCCTGGACAGTTAGTAAACAGGCAAAAAAAGCTAGAAGAAGCCTTGCAGATGTGGTTTCATGGAAGAATGCTGAAAATTAATTGGATAGGCAAAATGAGCAATCTGGATTTTTGAAGGGACTAAAACGTAAATACAACCTATCACAAACATCAGAAAGAAACAGTGACCATTTTTTCCCATATTATGAGAGGACAAGAACTGAAACATATCGTGACAGCCGGAAAGATTTGTGGAAAGAAAGATACAGGAACCCCTCTGCTATGTGTCCACCGTGACGAGGTAGAGGGGCTTGTGCGTCCCAATGACCCCAAGAGCTATGCCGACGGTAGCACAGCTACCGGTAGGGCCACCCATGTCAGACAGGTCAAGGGAGAGGGACCAGACAAAGAGACACACACACCTGCTGCCTTGTAGGTAGACTGGGGACAGTCAAAGGCTAGGGAAAGCACCCCGAATACATGCTTGTCAAAATCGGATGTACTGAGCTACAGGCTTGACAAAGCAGTGCAACGTAAAACCTGCTGCCTTGTAGGTAGACTGGGGACAGTCAAAGGCTAGGGAAAGCATCCCAAATAAATGCTTGTTGAAATCGGATGTACTGAGCCACAGGCTTGACAAAGCAGTGCAACGTAACTTAATTCATGATGTCACAAATCAAAATTAATCGTTATGGTGCTAATCCCGTGAAGTCCCATCAGGCGGTGATAGTGTCGGGCCCCCTGCCTCGAGGGGGTCCACCCATGACTACTGGTGGTCACCTTCCCCTGTGCTGTGGAGTCAAGGCACAGAGGAGTAGGTTAAGAGCTATTGACCAAATACCCCGGACACTCAACATACTACAGTGGAATGCCGAAGGAGTTTACAAGAAGAAAGACTCCCTAACACAGCGTCTTCATAAAGATAGAATAGATGTGGCATGCATTCAAGAGACACACCTCAACGCCAATCACAAATTCTCAGTCAGAGGATATCAGGCCACGCGTTTCGACCGCGAAGGACACAAAGGAGGAGTTCTAATACTTACACGAAATACAATACCTTGTAGCGAAGTACAAACCAAACGGAAATTATAGGTGTTGATATAATGATAAAGGACGTGAAAATAAGAATCTACAATCTGTATAGCCCAGCAGATAAGGACCTTACACTCTCAAACATAAAAATAACTGACACAAACTGCATTATTGTCGGAGACTTTAATAGCCGTTCAGAAAGATGGGGATACCCAGATACTGACAAAAGAGGAGATGAATTGGAGGACTGGGAAATAGACTCAAATCTCCATCTACTCAACAAAGTGGATGACACACCGAGCTTCTACTCCAGAAGATGGCTTACGACTTCTACTCCAGACTTAGCTTTCTGCACAGGAGACATCCTCCACAAAATCGATCGCCATGTGCTGGACCAATTAGCAGGTAGTGACCACAGACCAATCAAGCTTGTAATGAATATGGAGTATGTTACACAGGAGCAAAAGCCCTTGCCCCGCTGGAATTACAAACGAGCAGATTGGGACAGATTTGCCATACTAACAGACAAATATTGTGAAAACATAAATACACGATATGGCAACATAAAGCAAATGGTGGAAAGTCTAAACAGAGCGATAATACAGGCAGCCACTGAGTCCATTCCTAGAGGAGCGAGGAAAAATTGCAAACCATACTGGACTGAAGAACTACAAAGTTTGGAGGACAAAGTTGAAGATGCCAGGAAGACAGCAGAGAGAGAACAAACAATTGAAGCGAATATCTCTCTCAAAGCCATCTCAGCAAAATATAAAAGAACAGTAAATCAAACAACAAGAGATTGTTGGAGGGAAAAAACAGAAAACCTGAATTTTGACAGGGATGGAAACAAACTATGGAAACTAGTGAAAGCCATGAACAATGAAGGACCTAGAAACAAACAAATAACAATTAAACAAGGAAATGCCTTGCTTACAGGAAAAAAGGCTGCAAATGCACTAATGGAACACTATGCAAATGCAAACCACATTGATATTACAACCGAACAGAAGAAAGCAATCAAAGACAAACAGATACATCATAGAAATACAGAGACAGCAGCAGAATATATGATGGCAAATCTAACAATGGAAGAAATGGAACAGGCAATGAATACCCTAAAAAAGAAGAAATCACCAGGAAAGGATGGAATCACAAATGAAATGCTAATAGGACTGGGCACCAAGGCAAAGAAGAAACTACTAGCAGTCCTAAATAACAGCTGGAAGAGAGGAATAGTCCCACAGGCATGGAAGGAAGCTATACTAATACCAGTCCCAGAGAAAGGAAAAGACCTGGAAGAACCAAATGGCTATCGACCTATCAGTCTACTTAGCTGTGTAGGAAAATTAATGGAAAGCATTATCAATGGCAGGCTAACATGGCATCTGGAAGAAAACAAACTCTTAACACCACACCAAGCAGGATTCAGAAAGTACAGATCCACTGAAGATCAAATAACCTATATAGCTCAGGAAATAGAGGATGCCTTCCAAGAGAAAAAGCACACACTAGCAGTCTGGATAGATTTAGAAAAAGCATTTGGTAAAGTATGGAAGGAAGGACTGAAAGTAAAACTGCAAAACATGCATGTTTGTGGAAAAATGTATAAATTGATCAGCGACTACCTTGAGAACAGAACTGCCAGGACAAAAGTACAAGGACAAACAAGCAAAATGATGCTGCTGGAGCAAGGTGTCCCCCAAGGAGGAGTTCTTTCACCAACATTATTCCTAGCATATATAAATGACATCACAGAAAATTTTCCAGCCAGAGTACACACATCCTCCTTTGCAGATGACCTAGACATATGGACATCTGAAGAATATATTAGTACAGCTGACAGCAGAATACAGAAAGCCTTATTATCGCTAGAGGACTGGTCAAAATCATGGCTAGTGAAGATAAGTGAGGAGAAAACAACATGCACAGTGTTCTCCCTCTCAAATAAAACTCAGCAACCTAAGCTGGTATTGAATGGAAAAATATTGCGCCATGAAGAAAATCCAAACTATCTAGGAGTCACCTTTGATCGTCGCCTGACATGGAAGACACAGGTTGAGAAAAATCGAACAAGAGCAAGGCAGAGAATGGCAATCATGAAAAAGCTTGCTGGTACAACATGGGGAGCAGATGAGAAAGTTCTCAAGAAGTTATATACTGGACGGGTGAGGCCAGTACTGGAATATGGCATTGCAGCTTGGGCAACAGCAGCTAAGTCAAACTTTAACAAAATAAGTAGAGTCCAAAACCAAGGAATGCGAATCATAACTGGAAGCCTGAAGACAACGCCTATTAATGAACTAGAAAAGATCACTTGTTTACAACCAATGCAGGATAGAAGAGATAGCAGAGCCCAGCAACAAGCAGAAAAATTTAGAAGGTTGACAGACCATCCTATGTACAACAGATTTAATGGTTTTGGAAAGGGAAGACTGAAGCGTAGAAACTTTGTAGAAACTGCAAAACGAAGGATTAGGGCAGTGTGACGAAACGCCTACAGATCGGCAGATCTCTGCATAATATCCCTTTGAAGGGAGTGTGATGCGTTGGTCTCCCTTGAAATTAATTTCAATTAATAGGGGATTTTCCTAGAAAAGTAGTGCGGGGCGGTGCTATTCTAGTTATTTATAGAAAAATCTAGAATGTTCCCTCAAGTACGTACGTGGTAGAGATCTCTAAGTTCACGAGTGCTTCATGCAGCACGGGTTGGTGGAACTCATCGTGACTCTGGTTTTCTTCATGAATCATGAAAGTCACGCGGCCCATGTAGGCGAGTTGAAGGCGCACTGACTTAGTCGTGGTCAGTCGCCAACCAGACCTCAGCGTAGACAGATCACAGCCAACAGGCTGATGTAATTTTGATGTCATTATTCGCGGCCAGAGCGGACATCTGCAGTCAAGTTTGTGATTGTTCAATCACAGGTTAGTTGAATACTTATTCTATTATTTAACTGTTGTCTTGATGCTGTGCCGACCTCCCCGAACGAATTAATTGCCGTCGAAAATGAGTCGTCGCGTAGCGTTACAAGTTACAGCTGGCTGTCTGCATATTTAAGTAGGCTTTATCGATCAGCGATGTAATGTGTTAATTGACGGAACAAGCCGTATTCCACAGTGAGTGGTGTGTAAATAAAATAGGCCGAACGATGTGCTTTACAGTGTGTAGCAGTTACTGGTTTGGTTTATTAATTACGCATGCAAGGCGACAGTTTGTCAGTCATTACATCAACATGCTAGACGCTGTAAATAATAAGGTAGAGCTTATTATTAGAGATGTGTAACGTGCTTCGTGACATTAGAATTGTAACTGATTTGTTCTAACAGTGGTGGTGATTTTTCGGGGAATCAAGGTGAGAGCGGCCGTGGGGTATTTGCTGTGTGAAGATAGCAGTGTTATTCCGTGTAAGCAGAATGGTGTTACATCGGTAGGATAACAGTGATAGGAAGTATTCATGATACTATGGTTACTGCTTGTTGTCATGTCCGTCCGCTAGAATGACCGTGCGTGTTCCATCTTACGTTTGTCTAGGTAGCCGACTGGGAGGTAGGCCGGTACACCCAACCCGTTAGGTTACAGGTCCGACCCAAAGCGATCGAGCATATCCGATGGTTGAACATACCCGATCGAGGGTGATGCGGCACTCCGTAATTCGAGGCCGTTAGGTCTAGATAGATCGAAGAGTTGAACCTAACCGTTTCTGTCTCTAATATTCTACTCTTCTGGAACCCTGATTCAGTTCATGGAGTATTGGGAATACTGCCGTGAAGTAGTAGTATATGAGGGGAAAAACCCCCCAAAAAAGGTGGAGCCAGAGTGTGGTGGTGGTGAGTCTGGAGGCTTGCTACATTGGATGACGTGACTTAATTCGTCACGGGACAAGGTACACGGGACCCACAGTAGCTGTGGGAAAGTGTACTGGTGGATGGCCACCAAAGCTGTGCTCGACCGGCACAGGTATGACTGACCTGGAGGATAGTCAGTGAATAAAAGGGCAACTCAGGATCTGGGACAGAGATCCCAGAACTGACACTATGGCTGTGATATGAGTTTGTTATTTAAGTGTAACAATTCATGAGTTCTCCTTGGTTAATACTATAGTAATGAATTATCAGGAGTATAATTTATTATGGTCATATAGTTATTAATGTGTGTAATTGATCAGTCCATGGGTTAAGGGATTGATGAATTGATGAGTCTGTCAGGAAGGAGATGTCCGGCTGGACACCTTCTCGATACAGTAATCACTACACTGAAAGGGAAGTAGGTGTATATGTTGATTGATGATGGAAGATGAAACAGGATGGGACTGGCACCAGGCGAAGGATGCTTGACAGAGTCATACAGTCGACTCTGGTGCTAGGGGTTATTTGTAGCCCAGAAGGGTGACTTGACTGAACAGGTGTGCTATTGCTTTCTCTAATATCATTATGCCTATACATTATGATTACTAGTAGATCTATGATGTGATGATTTCATACTCATGTTGGTAGACATGAGGAATGTCTGAGAGGCAGGTGACATGGTGGAGATGCTGTTAGTCTTTGTTGTAGTTGAGTACTCACACCAACCTCTCCGTGTTTCAGGATCTGTTATTGTTATACTGAAGAAGATTCGAGAGCTGTACCATGAGCTCTATGGGTCCACTCACTCCAGTGCCTATCAAGAAGTTAATTGAGGCCATACTGGGAGTGGTCTTCTGATTCTGCGAGATCAATGTTGGAAGGAGCTGAGTGCTGAATAAGTCGGTAGGTCTAGGTTAGGACCTCCGTCAAGAGTCCGACGGGTGTCATCCGATCCTGAGAGGATCCAACACTGAAACGTCTGGTGATTCTAGCCAGTGAAGCACTGGTGACATTCAAACTCAGTGTAAACCTTGGTGATTACAAGGTCGGGAACTTTCAATTTGAGTAAAGTGATCATGGTTACCGGTCACCATGACCTGTGTGATATGCTTCTGGCCCGGCTGGGTTGTTATGGGACCCCATGTATAATTTGATGCTTAAATAGTGTTTCTACATTGGTTACCTTTATGAAGCCAACATGTGGTCCAGTGACCTAAGACATTGATTACAACATTGGTGGGAACACCAGAGGGACCTGTGTGTTAAGGTAGTGAGCTACCTCATTCCAACGTGGTGAACTGTTGACATGTTTGTGAAGGTAGGGAGCTACCTCATGCCAACGTGGTGAACTGTGATTGATACCCTTCGATCAGGGTAGTTACATGATACTGTGTGAAGATCTATTGATCCAAGGACATGGAAATAAGGTGAAGTTTTTAGTCACCTGATAGACTTTGCCAGTGACATTTTGTGTTCATGTGGAGCAACCGCTCATTTTGTAGGTGACATATCAGTGTGTGGGTCACTTATGAGATGGAAGAGTGACCAGGCTCTTGTGTATTTTGATACGGTGCTACATGTACTTTTTTGGCAAGTGGGAGACCGCTAATGTTCTAGGGTCGGCCCAGACTTCATCAGGAGTGTGACGAGTGAAATAGTACGACAGCAAGGAAGGATCCTTGTTCATCGGTGCAGTGTCAGTCAGGCAGTGGTACTGCACTTGATCAGCCCTTGATTGGTTCTCTGTGTGAAGAGGGAACTTTGGAGAGGCAGCAGACCTTGGAGTTCCGGTCCACTGGAGGAGCCTGGGTGAGACGCTACCACGACTGGACAACCGCACGAACTATCGTCCGCCTCCATGATGAATACTCATCTGCATATTTGATCTTGTACATAGTACCTTCTAGTCTGGCTTTCAGCCATCCTTCTCTGTGTTGTGGTTGACTTAGTTCAGAATTAAATTTTTGTTTTCTTAGCTATGACTGTGTGCAGTGATATGACTGGTGTCTGGTCCGAGCCCCCTTGGGGCAGGGAACCCTAGGTGAGGGAGGGGAGGTCCAGCTGTCCCGGCTTGTGTGGGGCCTGGTAGATGTAGACTGCTATTGAGGTGGTTGAAGCAAAGGCTGGGGATAATTATCTATCGTGGCAAACCAGACCAAGCCCCGGCGGCCTTGTCACAGGCAGATCCTATACTTAACATATCAACAGTCAAGCCCATACACAATGCACACAAGTTCCCAGCTTGGAGACAGCAGCAACTGCCTGCGATGATAGAAAACATTCCTGGTATTGAGAAAAAGAACACTCAGCATGAAACCGAAAGAAGAGAAATAACCCTAAACTACATAAAAGAACATTACCCAAGCAGGAATTGGACCCATGCATATACAGATGGATCAACCAAAAATTCAATAGAGAATGGAGGAAGAGGAATTCTCCTAAATTTAAAAAATGGAGTGAAAAAAAACACATTCAATGGCAACTGGAAAATTTTCAAGTAACTTCAAAGCGGAGGTAGAGGCTTTGAAAACTGCAGCAGAAATGCTCCTGATGGAGGAAAATAAAGAGAAGCAAATAGCTATCTTCACAGATGCAAAGTCAGCTGTCTCAATACTGAAGAGCAATAACAGCACAGAACTAACTGACCTAAGAGCAGCACTCCATGGTCTATGCCAGAAATCCAAAAAAGTTGTAATACAGTGGATCCCATCACATTGCAGTATACCTGGAAACGAAGAGGCTGACAGACTGGCAAAAGAGGGCGGACGACTACCACAGCCTGACATAGACATAACCTATAATGAGGCAAAGAGGTTGATAAAAAACACTTATAGAACCAAATGGGAATCAGAGCATCCAGGCCATCAGAAGGATGATGCATATTACAAACTCGACCGAAGAGATCAAGTAGCAATCTTCAGACTCCGCACAGGACATAACAGGCTGAAATACCACTTGTTCAATAAACTAAAGATAGGAGATACCGATGAATGTAATTGTAGATCTGGAAAAATGACAGCAAAACATTTGCTGCAGGATTGCCCAACGTATGCAGAACAGAGAAAGATATTTTGGCCCACACCTGCTTCATTTGAGGACAAGCTCTATGGAGATAGCAACAAGCTCAAGTTGACCGCAGCTTACTTTAACTACATACAGGTTGACATTTAAAGGTGCATGAAGACCCAGAGGCATGAAATGGAATATTGCTTGGATAGCAAATCCATTATGTGTAAAGTCCAAATCGAAAGATCGCTGTGTGGGCTTCATAAAAGATGGAAAAGTGTCCTAGTGGCATGAAATGGAATATTGCTTGGATAGCAAATCCATTACGTGGAAAGTCCGAATCTAAAGCCCACTGTGTGGACTTCATAAAAGGTGGAAAAGTGTCCTAGTGGCACGAAATGAAATATTGCTTGGATAGCAAATCCATTACATGGAAAGTCCGAATAGGAAAGCTCACTGTGTGGATGTCATCTGCAGACTGCATACTTCTGGTTTCCGGAAGAACAGCCTATGGTGAACGGAAGGCCCAATATACGGAAGTGAGGCTAAGCAGCCATGTGCAGGACGTGATGATTCCTTGGGTGAGCCCAGTACCAGAGCGCTATGTATCGGCTCTGCAAGTATGGAAGCCTCCTTGGATGGCGGGGAATGCCCATGGTCTGCCCCTGCTTTCCCTTGAGGGCTGACCAGGATCTTTGGCTGTTCTATATGGACCAGCTGGGATGGGGGATAACACCACAACAGTGAGAGTCAAACGTCATAAGAAACCCCCGGGAAGGTTAACCCGGTCAACAAATGCCCGCAGAAGTCGGATGTGTCTGCCTAACGGCGCAAGAACGCAGCTCTGCTGTAAACAGGCACAACGCAATCACATTAAAAAAAAAACTCCGGATGAACGAAGAAGAAGAAGAAGAAGAAGATAGAGGAAGACAGTGTGAGAAAAGTCTTGACAGTCTTGTGTTATTGCATGGAAGGGAGTTGTAACGTATGTGTATCATCCCGCAGTCCTTTCCATGAAGACGTTGCTATAGCGCTACCTTAAAAGTAGAGGCTATTAAAAATTACGACGGGAGAAGTAACGAACTTAACTTTGGTTTGAAATAAGACCAATTTATTGGCTGAGCCCCAACAACAAAGGCGCTTTAGGAGACAAAGGCAAAGCTAGACTCGCCATGTTGTTTTCTAGATAGTAGTCACACATTGAGTCAGTGGGGCTTAATTTAATCGCCCCTTAATCCTACCTGCGCTTAGGGTAAGCATAAATGTATCATTTCATGTATTAGGATGAATGCTTTGATGCAACTAGTATCATTATTGAAATTGTGTGTGTGTGTGTGTGTGTGTGAAAAATATGAGAATAACTTTTCATTGAAAAGTTGGTTTGAGTTTCGTGGTCTGCAAGGCCGTCTATCGCCATGTTGTCCAGTCGGCTTTCCTAAAGCTTACAATGTAATCTTGCTATGAGTCACCTTTCTGATATGCTTTGTGAACTTATTTTATTCCTAAATGCTTATCTTTCGCAACTTGTCTCTGTGTTATAAAGTGTTCTTTCTGAGTGCATATTTTGTATTCCTGCTCTTATGATGAAGAAATATTACTATCTGTGTACAACTTAAACATTCTGTTAGGCAGAAAAGATGGTGGCACTTGACTTTTCATGCACTTTTGTTTACATTGTTGTAAATACACAGAGGTGTGATTGTCTTGTAGTCTTTTTCATAAAGAAAGTGTCTATACGGACTCAAGTCCGTATAAACTACTCTGTCTATTCGGACTCCACTCCGTTTTTTCCGGAAACCCCGGCTGGTCACGTGAACTGCGTCATCGGGACATGTGTTTGACTATATTACACATTTTTGTAAAGTTTTCATTGTGTTTTCAGTAGCTTGAGGCTCGTTTTTGAGTAGACTGAGGTTCGATTCCTCACCAGCGAGACAATTTTTTTTTTATGACATTGATAGAAAATCGCTTTGGAAATAGATGTCATTACGGGAATCCATCGATCGTTAATTTATAAAGGCATCACATATAAAGGAATGAAATGAGTTCTCCGTGAGGGAGAACATTTGTTTTAAATAACAGGGGTGGGGCAGACATGCTTTGCATCTTTATTGTTGCTGTAGACTGAAACCAACAGCTAACGCTAGACATGGAACATGGACTCTTCACAGAGCAGCATGGGTTATTATAATTGAATTAAAATTGTTAAGTCACAACAATTATGGATAAAAATTTGTTTGGAAACAAAATAATGCAACTTAATCAAGCATGGAATCATACACCCATTTAGGAAGCAACATAGACAGGTGGGGAGGTGGGTCTTGGCACTAGGAAATGTGTGGTTTTCCTGCTGGTTTAGACCGTCTCTGTGATCGACGGCACCCCAAGAGCGAAGAGCAATCATAACTGAATGCTTCGCGGGCTCCTATAGCCCTGACTGTTAGTTAGTTACCGTAGTTAGTTAGGTTCCAACGTCATCGCGTCATCCTCATTTCCAAACGCGTCATCCCCATTTTTGCTCCGTTCCGGTGTCAGCGAATATCACACAAAATGCTCTCCACTGTCCAATGTGAAAAGTGGAACAGACAGGAGTCTCGGCAATCAGCCCGCACAGGTACACTGTGCACTAATGCCGCCGTCAGAATGTCAACACAAAATCAATCCATTCATTCATTCATTCAGTAGCATGTCCTTTGCAGAACCTCGCTCCCATAACAACCCTCCGGAAAACCTCTCGATCACAAGCAAGATGCCCCGCGTCCGATACGCCCATCTGGAGATCATCCGCCACATCCTGCACCCATCTTCTCTTTGGCCTTCCTCTTCCTCTCTTCCCAGGCATATACCCCTCCATTATTGTTCTCTCCAGACTTTCGTGACGTTTCAAGTGACCAAAATATTTCAATTTTCTTTGTTTTATCATCTTTAATAGCCAACCTTCTTCAATATTCAATTCTTGAAGTATGGATGCATTTGTTCTTTTCTTTACAAATGCATCCACAAATAGTAAATACCACCATTCATCGTTGATGGACTCGGCAGTCACCAGAAAGACCTCCTTGACCCGGGTTTTCTCACATGGCTTGGTCTATAGCCCTGACTGTACTGGGCTTAGGTACCAGTACAGAGCGGGGCAGGTGGTCGCTTCTACAATCCCCAAGGACACTCCATTTTGTGGATGCCGCCTCTTGTGATACAAGCGCCAGGTCGATGGCGGTGTCAGGGTCCCCCAGTCTCATTGCCTGCCTAGTTGGTGTCCCATCATTTAGACAGACAACACCCGTATCAAGCGAGGCCTCAGCAAGAGCAGTGCCCGGTATATTCTCTCCCGACCTGTCCCACTCGCTAATTGAAGTAGCCACATAACAGATACCTGGTAAATGAAGAACAAATAAGTTGGTATCAACCAGTGCTGGTCTGATGATCTCGCTTTTGGCAGCAAACAGTGTTTCCTAGGGTTTTTGTGTTTTGTGTTGGTTACATGTGTCTTTATCTTGTTGCACAAGAACCTGCACACTTGTCTTTCTGTTCTTATCTGTCCTCTACTTTTGTTGTCTTGGGAAAGGCGCTTAGCCAACCGAACACGAGTTCTCTCTCTCTCTCTCTCTCTCTCTCTCTCTCTCTCTCTCTCTATATATATATATATATATATATATATATATATATATATATATATATATATATATATATATCCCTCCCTCTTTCTCTCACTTGTCTTTAGCCTATCACTTTGTTATGTCTTTCAACACAACACATCTTTCTCGTATCTCTGTCTCTCACACTATCTTCGTTATCTATCTCCCCCCCCCCCTCTCTTTTCAACCTGCTTCACATATACCAGGTTTTCCTGCACTTTATGTGCGTAGCATTTCCTTGTTTATTTGTTAATTCATCAGGCCAGTAAATCGGAAGGCTGGTGTTTGAATTGCCTAATCATGTCTTTCTGAGGCGACGCATATTACTGTCAGCTTGGACCGGAATTATGAGGACATCAATAGCAGGAAATAGTAGGGCGGTAATGTCAACAAAGATGGAAGCCTGTAGTAAACAGTAAGTGTACAGAAACGCAAGTTAACAATTCTTTAACTCGCATGGGGACACATTGGGGATACAAATCTGGAAAATTATTCTTGATATTTAAACAGCTTCATACTTCAGCTATACCCAGCTCTGTATAAACTACTCTGTCTATACGGACTCCGCTCCGTATAAACTACTCTGTCTATACGGACTCAAGTCCGTATAAACTCTCCCTTTCATAAATGCTGTTATGGGATTGTCATTTTGTATGATATATAATCTCAAGTGAGTGGGAAATGACACCATGCTCATGTGTTTTGGTTTTGAGATGTTGGGTAACTGCCCACTAAGTGATTCTTACCTTGTATGGGAAAAGATTCACATGCTTTCTCTTTTGAGTATTTTACCTTTTATGTTCATGATTGTTACTGCTGGAGTAGATCTTTTAAATTCACCCCAGTGGAGACAAACAGTGGGGTTAAAGCAGCACTAGATTTTATTAGAAAGCAGCAAGTCAAATGGTTTGGCCATGCAAGTAGGTTACCAGTAAACAGCATGCCACAACAAGCAATGATGTACAGACCAGATGGAAACAGAGGAAGCGGCTGACCACGTAAACGTTGGACGGAGGGAATATCAGAATCCATGGGAATGTCGATATACAAAGCCCATAACCGGGTACTCTCATGAAGTTTACTTTACCTCGACACCGCAAGGTACAAGAGGAACATGATGAGATGAGGGGACAAACACATGATGAAGATGATGGTGATGGTGATGAAAGAGGAGACTGATCTGGAAACTAGCCTTCTGCCATTTGTCAGTGGTACTTACCGAATGCTGTTTGTAACTATGGAAAGGAGATTTACGAACTGTTTACATGAGACCATTGCCTCAGGGATTTTGTCCATGTTGTGACAGCGGTACTATCAGGACCTTTGGATACTTAGGAGGTGATTAACCCCTCAGGAAGCTCCAGTATCAGTCCCAAATAGATGTGCATAGTGAGTAGATACCTCACTCACTTTTGGGAGTGAGGCAGAACTCTACAGTAGGCAACGAGTGCAGGGAACTGGAAACACCTTTCTTTCTTCTTCCCTTTTGTTTCCTTTATTTTTATTATGATACACTGTTATCAAATTATTGGTTTATTACTAATGTATATCGACCCTGTTTTTTCTTCATTATATAGCGCTGGAGAGATGCGGGTGGAGTATTTGGAACTGGATGTATTGTCAACATGCTTGGAATTAGAGGCAGGAAACTGGGTTATCAGCCTACCACTAATATTCTAGTTAAAGAGTGCTGGTTACTGCCTCACACCCTGAACCTGTATGTCAATGCCTGGGTAATTAATGGACTTTGACCATGCTGAAGTGGATTTCCTACCTCTGGGAACTTACAGACGGTGTTCATCAATTTCAATGTCTGTGAAGGCATGAGGAATGTCTGGCCTAGATAGTTCCAGCATATACCCTCATCTAAAAGTCACCGCCTGATTCCACGTTCAACTGTCATATACCAGAGGCTCATGGATAGTCTGGGTTTCACCATCATTGAACAGTATGGATTTACCAACTGCTTTTGTGGACTCCCAGCTTCCTTTGAATCTTCTCATCCATCATATCCCAAACATGGACAATCAAGCACTATACCAATTCCCGGTCAATCAAGTCGTGTATTTAGCTGAAGAAAGATAGAGCCTGCATCTTAACCCAGAAAAGGGCTGGAATATTTATGCCCAATTCAAGTTAGCTCTGTCAGGAAATACTATGGATAATGTGATGTCCCTCCTCATCCAAAGATGTGCTGAAAGTTTCTGTGCCTGATCCTGGTTGAATCAATCACATGGACAGCTGAAGTCTTATACCTGTCTGGTACACCACACCGGAATGCCTCACTCGTATACATGTTTGTTATACCACTCCGGAATGCCTCTAGCCCAGTTACTTAGCAGATGTGACTTGATGGATTACAGTATATTCATGGTGGATAATATGATAGATTACCCCTTCATGTTTTAAGCCTTGGATATATGATTCGGTTGGATTACCCGTTTGTGTGTGCAATTCCAAATTCCCCAGATAATTGGGAATTTATACCAGCGGTTGTGGATTATATATACATATTGGGATTATGGCCAGACATTTTGGATATGGATTAGTGAAGGAGTCATCAACAGACACATAGGATAATACCAGAGACAGATTAGATAGTTTTTCTTTATATATGTCTCGTATTGATTAGTTTTCATTTGCTTTGTTTTGTGTGTGACACATGTATTTGTTGTGAACCTTTTATGGGGATTTTGGGGGAGTCTGTTCTGGTTGTATAACTTGTGTGCATTGCCTGAATATGATCATTTCTTTCATGCATATGTCACCATGGTTCAGCCAACAGGGTTTGTCCAGGACCCAAATTTTTTCACAATACAGTGGCTTGTTGTTTTGGTTTAACCAAGCCTTGAAGTTAATTCATTGTAAACCTATTGTTCCAAAGTTGATGTTTATACTCCAGTTATGGTTACTGTTGTTGTTTAACAGTGGTTGTTCCCTCTGTTATGTGATACAGTGATTCATTGTGGTGTTTTTGTCTAACAGTGATTGTTCCCCATCTGTTATGTAAAACTGTGGATGTGCATGACAGTGGATACTTGACATTGTTTATATATTAAAATGTGGGGCGGGGCACTTACACATAGACACACCTTCTTGGTAGAGTGATTAGTTACTCGGGTGTCTGTGGTAGAACTTCCCGGATCTCCCAGCCTTCTATGGGAAACATTTCTTCTATATTAGTGTTTTATTTCCTATAGAGGGCGTGTTTGGGATTAAGATCCCATTCATACGGAATACTCCTAGTAAAACTTGTCCTTATTCTCATTTATTATCTTTACCACCCCACAGGAGTCTACATGCAAAATGATCCATGCCGTCGGAGATCGCAATTTGTGGAGAGGTATAATCCTCATGCCAGCCGACAGGGCATTGGATGGTGATGATAATGAGTATGATGATAATGGTGTAAAACAAAACTGTGTTTTCTCAAAGAATCTCTTCTCTCTCTGCAGTGAAATAATGAGAGGACAAAGGTAGACCAGGAATACTCGATGGGGGTTACAAAATAATCAATCTGCATTATGCAAGTGACAAATTATTTATAACTGAAAACACACAAGCTCAACAACAATTGTTGGGCATTGCAGTGAAAAAGAAAACATGACAGGACTGTCCTTGAATATCAAGAGCATATAAGAAATTGTTATATAAAAGAAAAAGGTAATACCAAAATGTGATAATGCAATAGAAGGAAAAGTGCTTAACCAAGCCAATAAGTTAAAAATACTTTGGGGGGAGGGGGGAACCATAACTTAGATAACAATTATTGTGACAGAATGCCGCGAGTGCACCAGAATGCATTCCTACTGGGAAGTATTCTACAAACAGAGAAAGGAATAGATAGAGGAATAAAATAGTGCTGTAAACCACACTGGCTGGCAGACTCACTGGCAGGTGAAACGCCCAGGGCACAGGTATGGCCAGAACTCTCAGGCAGAAGTGAGATGGACACAGGGAGATAATTCAGTCTGCACTGTAAAAGAAGTGTCAGCAGATTAAATGGAGTCTGAAATGACCACACAGAGTGAAAGTTGGTAATTAAAATCACAGGACTGTGGAAATTGAAATAAACACACAATGAGATAGAAAAAGGTGGCCCAGGAGATAAGAGTGTCTGTTGGCCTTAGTATAAATCCACTTGCCTTAAAAGTTTCAAATTAGATAGGAACAATTTTGAAACAGCCCTCAACAGGAGCCCAGTTTTCCCATGCTGTGATAACGGAGAAACTAGGGGAGACAGGACAGACCATTACTGTTCTGAACACCATCCGGCTATGTGGTGATCTGAACACAGAGGATTATCTGGACCACAGATCCAGACAGGATACAAGAAAACTATGAGTTACGTATTCTTCTTACATCTTGTAATTCATATGATTTCATCCTCATCATATTTACAACCATTATTTGTGTAATTATTAATGATAGACAATAAATGACTTTAATTTGTTTTAACTCATAGTTCAGTTGTTATACTTTTTGTTTTCCAGGGGATGCAGTTGCCTTGGTGGGGGATTATTTACTTAACAGGTAGAGGAAACAGGGGAGAAAAACCTGCATTGGGCTAGAAGTCAATTCAAATACTTAAATCTAGCTCATCTAAGCTTTATCCTTCCCACTCCTTGGCGAATATTAAGAATAGCTAATTTCATTTTTGTTAATGAGCCACTTATAAGCTGTACTCATGGGTTTAATCTGTCGTTCGCCCATATAGATTTTGTCCCTAGTTAATTTCTGACTATTTGGAGTTGCTCGCCAGTGAATAATACATTCAACTAGTCAGTGGCGCACCCCCACTTCTGACTATTATAATGGAGTTCAGGAGCAGAAGTTGCATTTCAAAAGATAAAAAGTATATTATGTCTTCCTCTGGAAGACAACAAAATTTTAATTCCTAATTCAATTATATTGGCCAAGTGAGCTCATGGAAAAGTGTGCCGCATGAATTAATCATGCTGCTTACATTGATTTAACACAAGAGTTGAAGATTAATGTGTGTGTGTGTGCGTGCGTGTGTGTGTGAGAGAGAGAGAGAGAGAGAGAGAGAGAGAGAGAGAGAGAGAGAGAGAGAGAGAGAGAGAGAGAGAGAGAGAGAGAGAGAGAGAGAGAGAGAGAGAGAATACACAAATAATGAAGAAGAACATGTATTGGAAAACAAAATTTACAAACTATTATCAGTCAAATCTTTCATCAAAAATATTTAATCACTATCTAAAAATATAAGTTATAATCATAATAATCTTCATAGTCATATTCATAGTTGGAATGTGTCTTCTGAAAGTGTTGTTAATCTCCATGACCACTGGGCTGGCAGACAAGCGCCTAGTCACTATGCTATTGATAGAAGTAGTAACTTATACACACATGTATCAAGAGTTTATCAATTTAATTAAGGACATTGCTAATTAATCACAACTGGGTTGTTTGCTATCATTAGCTGTGTACACCATCCAATTAGACAGAAACAATCAAATAAGAACCTTCTACTCATAAAAAATGAATAGTACTGAAAAGCATCCTATTACATATGTAAGCTGTGTGGGTGACACCGATGTTCTGACTACAGATCAACGAAAACTATTTTAAAAAGCTTACAGCCAAGCTTCATGCATCTTCTAGAAATATGACAGGTAAATCAATGCAGTCAGGAATCAGATAACAAAAAGATGGGATAAATTAAGAGTAATAATACAATAAGAGCTGGACACACTAAAACAGATCAAGTACTGAGGATAAAAAATAAATAACAACTAAACAAGAACAGAAATAAGAGCAAGAACTGCACAAATAATAGCAACTCCAGCCAGAGTGAAACTTATGAAAAAAAATAAGAATATCAAATACTAAACTTGAAAGAAAGACTAACAATGGGGGTGAAGTTCTTCAGACTCTTGACAACACACAAAGATCATGTGTCACATGTTAGTGTACCGAATACTATTGTATAATGTGTGGGACCATTTGAATGCACCTCATCAATTGTATATATTGTATATAAATATGAGTGCGTACATATGTGTGTTTGAATACACAGATAATGTAGAAGTACATGTATTGGAAAACAACATTTACAATTTTATATATTTCAACAATTTCTTCATAAGTATTTAATCACTATCATCATCATAATAGTCAAGGTAGGGATTCTGGTATGTTGTTAAAGTGTTAAAGAAATCCTGGGTCTCCTCTGCAACACATTTGTAATGTCTTTTTCTGGCACAGCCAATGCTACATCCAGTTTCTTAAACAAAAGTTTGTCTTTGATAATCTGTGGTACCGGCAACTTGTTCACTCCGATCTCACGACCTGGGGTTGCTCCTACAGCTGTTGACACTGCCACAAAAGACAGATTAAATAAAGTCATTGGCTGTGTTGTTATCTCAGCCAGGATTTCACGGCATTCTTTGTAATTCTCTCCTGCAAGATGATCATTAATCCATTTATTCTGACCAAGCACAGACACATCAGAGTTAGTCAGAAACAGATTTCCAACAAAGAAGCGAGCTAGCGCACTTTTTCCAACACACAGAGCAGTGCAGAGTGGTGAACTATGGAATGTTTTACCTGCTTCATTAGCTAATGAAAGTAAAAACTTTGTTTGTACATAATTATTATAATTAAATAAAACCATGTCATTTAATAAAATACACGTCGGTCCTAATCCACATCTGATGAGCTTTGGAACAACATGTATCTCACCAGCAACTATCATTCTGTGTAAGGTAGTTGCTGCTAGATATGAGCAGCTGGCCCCTCTATCTAGTAGATATTCCAAGCAGCGGAAATAATCATTATGTTGTTTGTATACAAGATGTGCCAGTGCTGTCTTTGTGTTACCTATATTGCTAACAGCATTAATTTTTGCTCCTGCTTTAAGAAGTACACACATCACATTTACTGAGTAATTTTGAGCAGCTATCATCAGAGGAGAAAGGCCTTCATTATTCTGACAGTTCACATCACATCCTGCATTGATCAGGTATTTCAGAATGTCATCTTCGTGCCTTTTGGATATCAGTACTTGTAATAAACATGTGTTTCCAAGTGTATCTTTGATATTTACATCTGCACCTTGATCTATCAATTCTTTAATTATGGTTGCATTTCTTAATCTCACTGCACACATGAGAGCTGTTAATCCTTCATCATTTTGTACATTTAATAACTCCTTTCTATCTTTGCCACACTGGAGTAGAAATGATACATTCTTAACACCACATGTAAAGGCAGCATGTATAAGTGCTGTGTAACCTTCCCTATCCCTCTCACCAAGTTCCGCTCCGTGATCCAAGAGAAGTTGCATCACACTCATACTTCCTTCTTTCACAGCTGCCAACATAAGTGCAGTTGTCCCATTCAAGCTTCTATCATTTGCCGAAGCACCATTTTCCAGCATTACTTTTATAACTTCTATTACACAATCATCTGTACTTTCCCTTCTCTTTAAAACTTTAATCAGATGTGTATCACTTGTTTGTTTTTCATGTTTGCTGTGTTTGACATTTGCGCCCCTATCAATTAACAACTTGGCAACTTCTCCATTTTTGGATTCTACTAAAGGACACACGTCAATACCCAATACACCATTTATGTCAGCTCCTAATTCAAGAATCTGACTAATAATTTCCAAATTGCCTTTTCTTACTGATATAAGTAAAATATCTTGAATTTTAGAAGTTCTTTTCAAATCTTTAATTACTTCGTTTTTATAATTCTCAATCACAAACGTCACATATTTTGGCTCTTGCTGGTCGACTGCTAACCTAAGAATTTGGTTAAAATCAATGATTGCTCCATGTTGGATGAGATATTCGGCACACTCCATATGTCTGTGACTGAGGGTAATGTGAAGTGGGGAGCTAGGAAAATCGTATCTGTTCACATCAGCTTTATGTGACAGTAACAGTTGAAGAACTTTAAGACAACCACTCTTTGCAGCAATTTGTATTGGATCTAGTAATTCTTTATAGCAATATGATCTTTGTATTGGATCAGCTCCAAATGGTCTTTCTTCAAAATGATATACTCTAACTAGTTCTGTGTCAAAGAGAGGAATATGATCAAGCCAAGTTGTGTTCACATCTACCCCACGCTCCAGCAGAGCCTTCATCATTGCAATCTCATTTTCCTTGAAAACTGTAACACCAAAGTCACTGCCTGCTAGGAAAATTTTTAAAAATAATACATCCAGATATTTCTTCCTCTCAGTTGCATGCAAGAAATCAGAGTCTAAGAAGATATGAAATGATTTTATATCATTGTTTCTCACTGCAAGCTCTAAAGGCGATGTGTTGGTGATTCCTCGGTCTTGTAATAGTTGAAAAATACTTCCAATTCCACACCTTTCAGCAATTTGATGAACATTTTCTCCTCTCAAATTTACTGTCTCTCTTAGTGTTGAGATAAGTTCATGTGTTTTATGTTCATTTATAAGTTCATGTGTTTTATGTTCACTTATAAGTTCATGTGTTCGATACGCATTTATAAGTTCATGTATTCTATGTTCATTTATAAGTTCATACATTTTATGTTCAATAATAAGTTCATGTGTTTGATACGCATTTATAAGTTCACATATTCTATGTTCATTTATAAGTTGTGTTCTATGTTCATTTATAAGTTCATACATTTCATGTTCATTTATAAGTTGTGTTCGAAGTTTGTTTATAAATTGTGTTCTACGTTCCTTTACAGTTTTAACATCAAAGTATTCATCCAGTAATAATTTAAGTGCATCAACATTCTGGACCTCAACAGCTTTCATAATGGCTGTGTATCCATCTTGGTTTTGATGTTCAATGTCTAGTCTTTTTTGCTTCAGCAGAATCGCTGTTATTTCTGTTGATCCCGAGTAAAGGGAAAGAATCAAAGCCGAATCACCTACAGAGTTACACGTGTTGACATTTGCTCTGTTTGTCAGAAGAAACTGAACAATTTCCTTGTCATTCCTTTGTACAGAAATCAACAACGGTGTGTTTCCATTTGTGTCTTTGTAATTGACATTTGACCCTTGCTGAACAAGCATCTGTACAATATGTGAATGCCTGTGTTGACATGCTGACATAAGGCATTTATTTAGCTCATCTTGAGAGAAACGATGATCTCCCGTCAGTAGTGTCAGTGCCTGTTCGTAATCACCTTGCTCAATCAGATCAAACATCTTTTCCGTGGTCTTGAAATAATATTCTTGAGTGACATATGAAAAGTAAACAAAAACTTTTATTAATTAAATATTTTAATAAACTGCAAGAAAGAATGAATAGATGCAACTACTATAAAGCATAATTTTGTGCAAGCAGCACTACTGTTATAAATATACATATATATCTAAATATAAACAAATACATAGATGTATTAGTGTTACCATTCCTGTGGATTGAACTGGACAGGCCGAGAGAGGGATCATGCTGCATGGGCATTTAAAGCGAAAGGTAGCAGTTACGGGTTATAAGTCCTTGTCAAATGATGTAGACATGGGGCACCACGGGTTACCTCTGACGGTGGGAGACACCTACAGGCGTCACTGATCAGCTACCGCCCGATAAGGCTGGGCAGCCCTTGGCCAATTGGGTGCTGATCCATCACAGCCTGCCTGTTTCAATGGGTGCTTGGGGCTAGGACAAAATCTGAATCGCAGACTGTAATACCAATGCACAAGGTATTACTAACAAACGTAAAATAGAAACCTCAAACAACGGCTTGCAACCTGGAACGCAAGAACCATCTGTCCAGGATTTTCTGCTGACCTGATGAATTTTGATGATGTGAGAATAACGGCTGTGATTGATGCCGAACTCAATCATCTTAACATTGATATTGCTGTCCTGCAGGAGACCCGCCTCACTGAGGAAGGGTCACTCAGGGAAAACAATTACACCTTTTTTGGAAGGGTAGAGGGAAAGCAGAAAAAAATGCAACATGGTGTGGGCTTTGCAGTGAAGAATTTGCTACTGGGAATGATTGAAATTCCAGCTGGAGGTAATGAAAGACTATTGTCCCTACGCTTGGCAACCTCTTGTGGTTTTGCCACCATTATCACTGCATATGCACTGACACTCACTTCCCCTGATATTAAGGATTCGTTCTATGAGGAGTTAGACTGTGATCATAGCAGTTCCAAAACCCGGCTACAATTTAGGCTCAGTGATTTCAATGCTCACGTGGGCTCGTTCATAGCCAGTGTGCCTTGGAAAATACATCGGTCGCATGACTGAAAATGGGCAAAGACTGCTGGAGCATTGCACCAGAAATGACCTATGTATTACAAACTCCTTTTTTAAAACAAAAGAGCTGCATAAGGTCACATGGAAACATCCAAGATCCGGCCAATGACATCAGCTGGACTTCATTATCACACAGAGACAGCATCTGAACCAAACATCATTAACTCGAAGTTACCACAGTGTTGACAGTGACACAGATAATTCTTTGGTTGTTGCAAGGGTTAAACAGAATCTACACAATCAATCAATCATGTGCCATGCCAGAAAGTGTGCGCGGTCATGACTCGCCATTTCACTCGATCACCAGAGTTGTGGATCAGTGTTCCTGTCTCAACCATGCCATGTGGCCAAGCCATCCAGGTATTTTCCTCTCGGTCTTCCCCTTGGTCTGTTCCCTTCGATCTTGCCAGCTGTCACCAAGTTCTTCAATTCATTTCTTCTCATGTCCAAAAAATTTTGATTGTCTACGTCTAATTTCTCTAATCAATTTATGATTTTCATTTGTCTCCTGTAGTACTTGGTCATTGGTTTTTCTGTCTGTCCATGGCATGCTTTACATTCTCCTCAGAAACCACATTTCTGCAGCCATCAGATGTTTTTCAGCTTGACTGCTCATTGTCCAAGTTTCACATCCATACAAAAGAACAGGCGCTATGTATCCCCTCAACACTCTTTTTCTCATTTCAATTGATATCTTTTTATTGGTCAGAATGTTTTTCATCTTGCTGAAGGCTACTTTCGCCATGGCGATTCTTGTTCTAATCTCTTCAAGGCATCTCCCATTAGATGTTATGACTGTTCCGAGATAACTGTACCGATTCACTTGTTGAAAAATATTCCCATTTACTTTTATATTATATTGTGGTATTTTGTTCTTCCTAGTGACGACCATAATCTGTGTCTTTTTGCAATTTAATTCTAACCCTAGTTGCTCACTGTGTATAACAGATCCTGCGCATTGTCTGCAATCAATACTGTATCATCTGCATATCTAATGTTATTGATGCTTCATCCTCCAATGCTGATTCCATTTATATCGTCTACATTTCTGAAAATATTTTCACTGTATAGGGAAAAAAGATCTGGAGACATTACACATCCCTGCCTCACACCTCTCTTTATAGGCTGATATTGACCCACTTCATTATCAACCCTTATGGCAGCTTGTTGTTTCCAATATGTTTTTTGTAAGTCTAATGTCGTTCCCATCAATTTGTAGATCTGCAAGCATGTCTACCATGTTGACATGTCTTACTCTATCAATAAAGCAAAGATGTATATCTTTGTTTACTTCTATAGAACGTTCAATAACTGATCGCAGCATATACACAGCATTTACTGTACCCTTTCCTTCTACAAACCCACATCCCTATTTCAGGTTGTATTTTCTTCCTGACTCTGCATAATTCGTAGCAAAATCATTGCGATGTTACTCAATATACTAATTGTTCTATGTTGATCACATTTCAAGGCTCCTGATTTCTTTGGGATTGCAATAAAAACAAAATCACATAATTCAGAAGGTATATCTCCGGATCATATAATGTGTTCAGCAGTCTGGTGACTTGATCTATTCCATATTTTCTAAAGCTTTAATCATTTCTGTTGTGATGTTATCGGAACCGGGGGCCTTGCCAGCTTTCAAATGTTTAAGAACATTTCGAACTCCATCTTCAAAATTGGCGGCCCTTAATTATTAAATCGAATATCATACTGTTCATCTCTGTTATCATCATAAAGGTTTTTCATGTAACCTGATCATACATGTAGAATCTGATCTTTTTCTATTATGATTTGCCATCTTTAGTACTGCCTGCTGATGTACTTGTTCTTTTATTAGTAAGTTCCTGAAATATTTTGTGCACTAATTTGGTATTTTGACCGTTGTATTGTTTTTCAATTTCTAAGAAATTGTTCTCAAGCCATGCTTCTTAAGCCTGCTTACATAATATTCTGCTTGTCTGTGAATTTGTCATATTTGGCAGGACTATTTTTGTTGAGTCTTCTTGTTTCCATTAGTTGTAAAATGTCTTCAGTCACCCATTTCTTACGACCCACCTTCTTTAATTTTGGAATAGTTGTCTCTGCAGCCAAACTGATTGAATTCTTCATCATTTCCCATTGATTATCCACACCTTGGAATAGGATCTCTAGATCAGACAATATATCAAATCTGTTCTGTACTTCTATGTTGAATTTGTTTTGTATTTCCTTGTCATTACTCAATGTATAAAAATCATATTTGGTGTTTCTTGTTATATACTTGACTTTCTTTAACTTTACCCTCAAGTACCTGTAAGTAATATGTGGTCACTATAACAATCAGCACTGGAATCTACACAGCTAAACACAAATTTAGCTAAACACAAATTTAGCCCCAGGATTAATATTATTAACACCCATGATGACAAGTGCTTTGAGTTCCAACAGCAACTTGAAGACGCTTTCACTGATACTGCAGAAAATTGTACAGCAAGTGAAAAGTGGAGTCAACTTAAGGAAACTGTAAAACAGCGGTAGGAGTTTACGGCACTGTGGATCATAAGAGACAGGATTGGTTTGTGGCAAACAGCCAGACACTGCAGCCCTTGATTGATAAAAAGAAGATAGCTCTCTTAAGAAACAAGAAAAGAACATCGCATAACACTCTCAGTGAACTGAAGCAAGCTAGGAAGGATGTGCAAAAAACTGCCAAGCAGTGAGCAAATGACTATTGGATCAAGTTATGCGAGTACATTCAAAATGCAAGTGATAAGGGAAACATCAGAAGCATGCATGAAGGGATAAAGAAAGCCTGTGGTCCAATGATTAAAAATAAGTGCACCATTGAAAACCTTGACTGGAGAAATCATCACTGATAAGAAACAGAAGATGGATAGATAGGTAAAGCACTAATTGGAGCTTTACTAAAGTGAGACCAAACTAGCTGATGATGCCCTACCAACTCTTGACCACCTGGACACACTTCCCACCATAACAAGTTAAGTGTGGTATAAATGAACTTGCATCTGGCAAGGCACCAGGTAAGGATGAGATTCCAACAGAGGTTATCAGGAGTGGGCAAGACACACTCACTCTACAGATCCACCAGCTAATAGAGCTATGCTGGCGAGAAGGACAAGTCCCAAGGGATTTCAAAGATTCAAGCATCATAATACTGTACAAGAACAAGGGCAATCAGAGCGACTGCAACAACTATAGGGGTATCTCACTTCTGTGTGTTGTTGGGAAAGTATTTGCCAGAATTGTTCTGCGCAGACTTCAAGTCCTAGGAGATCGAGTCTACCCCGAATCACAGTGCGGCTTCCGACAGAACGGGTCTATCATTGATATGATATTCTCATTGCGACAAATGCAAGAAAAATGACGTGATCAGAATCAACCACTGTTTATTGCCTTCATCGACCTCACAAAGGCATTTGAATTGGTCAGTTGTGAGGGTCTGTTCAAGACACTAAAGAAGATTGCTGCCCACCAACTCCTTCTGTCCAATGTGGAATCATTCCACACAGGCATGAAGGGTATAATCAAGCTTGATGGTGCAACTTCAGAAGAGTTTGAAATCAAGAGTGGAGTAAAGCAAGGTTGTGTACTAGCTCCCACCCTCTTTGGAATATACCTTTCACATCTACTGAAATATGCCTTTCATGATCAGGATGGTGGTATATACATTCACTCATGCTCAGATGTCAGACTCTACAATGCTCAGAGATTGAAGGCCAAGACCAAAATTAGAAGGATACTGATCACAGAGTTGCTTTTTGCAAATGATTCTGCAATTACAACCCACTCTGAGGAAGAATTATGTCAACTATCTGCATTCTCTAATGCTTGTTCTGAATTTGGTTTAACAATTAGCAAATAGACACCGATTATGTCACATGGTGCACATGGGGTACCATCAATCTTTATTGACGATGCTGAACTAGAGATAGTAGACCATTTTACATATCTAGGATCAGTGGTAAATAGCAATTATCCCTAGATCAGGAAATCAACATCAGGATTGGTAAGGCAACAACAACAATGAACAGGTTAACAAAAAGAATCTGGGAGAACAGGAAGCTTTCTGCCAAAACAGAAGTCCTTGTCTATTAAGCCTGTGTCCTTAGTACTCTTCTTTGTGGCAGTGAAGCCTGGACAACTTACTCACACCAAGAGAAACATTTAAACAACTTTCATAGCAGTGTCTGCGAAGAATACTTGGTATTAAGTGGCAAGACAAAATCAAATACTGAAGTATTGAAAATATCAGGTTGTGTGACGGTATATTCCATGCTCAGTTTTCGTAGACTTAGATAGATAGGACATGTTAGGAGGATGGATGATGGTAGAATACCAAAGGACATCTTTTTTGGTGAATTACAGATGGGTAAGAGATCTCAGGGTCGGCCTCTACTACGATACAAAGATGTGTGTAAGCGGGACATGATTGTCACAGGCATTGATAATGCACATTGGGAGCAAGTCACCGCTGAATGTGTTGCATTGAGGGCAAACAACAGAAATGGAATAAAGACAAAGGAGAAAATGATTGCAGATAAAGCACACACAGAGCGTGAGAGACGTAAGATGGTGCATGATGGTGAAAATGAAAATGTGTTCAAGTGCATCCACTTTGGACAAACATTTACAGTGCGAATTGTTCTGATCAGTCACATATGCTAACGCCATGGACTGTAGTTATTAAGCCTTTTTGGAGCACAATGTAACAAACTATCGTCTGTCAAGATAGCAAGGTTCCAATGAAATATACACATACATACTAATATGTTGAAACTATATTTATAAACTTATACATACATACTAATATGCTGAAATTATATTTCAACATTTTACCAAGATACCACTGGTTAGTTTGTCACTGACATTTTGTTAGGAAAGGAATGTGTGCAAAAACGTGGTATTTGAAAAGTGTGTATCGTTCAAATAATGAGCCTTCTTGCATTTAAGAACTAATGTTTTGGCAGCATTGACACCTAATACTTTGAGGTGGCAAAAATTAACAGGTGGTGCCATATTAGAGGAGAAAGCTGTTTATCAAATGAGCGGACGAAAAGTACACATACCGGCGCGGTCAGGGGCAAGTGTACAGGTGAGCACTGTGACTATGTAATTAAACTCAGGTTGGGAGGAATAATGGGAATGCACTGTATCTGTCCAGATACCTGTTTGCTGATCCAAAGAAGTGTGATGATGAAGAGAAGAAGGTAAAATTGCCCTGTGTTAGATAACGAAGTGTCTATTCGCAACCAAGTTGTGAATAAACGAAGTCTCTATTTGCAATCAAAGGCTAGTCACGTGATATACATGACATCATCGGAACATGTGTTTGACTATATTAGACATTTGTGATACACTCTCATCGTGGTCCCAGCAGCAAAGCGGTAAGCATCTCCATTTGTAAACGTTGTTAACCTGGTTCGATTCCCCGCAAGTGAACTTTTTATTTATTTTTTTTTTCTTCAGAAATTAATTAAGTGAATGCGACAAGATAACTATGTACAAAGACAATTATTCAGCATTTTGACAAAATTAGCTAACTTACTAGTAACTGATAGCAATTATTTATCCGGTAAACCGCTCTTCAATTAACCTTCTCCACGGCGCCTAGCGGCCTAAGTGGAAGGCAACAACACCAACTTCTGGAATAAATTCCGTGGTTGATTGTGATGTCCTGTAAAAGACATTCAACTAACTGTACCTTCTGAAACAAACATGAATAGTCGCCAGGTCTGTAGTGAAGTGGTTATGAATGCATTTCGTAATCCTGCACACCGCGTTCGAAACCTAGCTGCGGCGATTTGTAAGCAGACTCCCTTGCGTTGGTTTTCATACAGAGGTATGAGTACAGGTAGTTCAGAAAGAAATGGTAAACTACTGAACGTAAACATGCCCGGAAATGTAAAAAAACAAACAAACAAAACACACATATTCTGTTGATTTGCCAAACCAAGCCATACATCACAGTGTCAGGATTAATTTATTGAAATATATTGATCGACACGGAGATATCAAATATATCATGATAGCTTTATAGGATATATGAATTTGTTGTTGTTTGTTCGTTCGCTTTGAACGCAAGCGTAGCCAATATACGTGCTACTACTAATAGCTGCCACTATTGGAGAGTGCACGGGACTGATATTTGCATGTGGATTATATTTTATAATATAAATTTATATTTATACAAATATTAATTGTATAAGCTTCTACATTGGTTTGTTAGTTGTGTACTCACTCCATAATTGTTTATGGATTTCCCACAGCTTGTTTGTATCTACTCTTGGTTGCGAATAAACTCTCCCATTAGATAATGATCCATCCCACAACCAGAAAAAATTGGATCAAGTAGGTATAAAAAATAATGGTATACAAAGAGATAACAGGGGTAAACATGAACATAATGCACGGCAGTGGGTTGGTTTGGGTCAAAACAATATATGATACACAGTGGACATGGTTGAGGGTAGAGAGAGGTTAAAAGAATGATGTTGGAGAGGGACTGGCCCAAACCTTACCAACAAATTCACCTGAAGAATTAGAGAAGCTGCAAGCTGAAAGTTATATTTAGATGTTTTGATATGGGTGATATAGTTGATATATAAGCGCACTTGCTTTTGGACATCTGGTGATTTATATGTCATTTCTGCCATCTTCTGTGGTCATACTTCATTCATTCAGTGGCATGTCCTTTGCAGAACCTTGCTCCCATAACAACCCTCCTGAAAACTTCTTTATCACAAACAAGATGTCTCGCATCTGATACACCCATCTGAAGATCATCCATCACATCCTGCACCCATCTTCTCTTTAATACTTCATACATATTTAAATTCTGTAACTTGTTTCAGGGGTGTACTATTTATCAGTATATTGAGTGGACCAGGAGAGATTCTAACCAGCATTTCTTAAGTTATTGTTGTATTTATTTTTACATTGTATATGCAATAATGGCCGGTTTCTCTGGCCGAGGGTTTACACCACTTTCTCCGTAATCCCGTTTATCACGCAGAGTCTTGTAGCGGGCGAGAACTGGAAGAGGTTCTACCCCTACTGGTGACTTGCGAGATAACTGAGCCGACCGCTCAGAAAGCAATGGCAAACTACTGAGCGTAATCTTGCCAAGAAATCAACAGACAGCTGAAAAATGCTGCTGTTGACAGCGATGTCCTGTAAAGGATATGCTAATTTTAAAAAAAAATATGCAATAATATAATATACAAGAACATGTTTGTTTTTAAACATGAAAATACTTACTCCACTGAAGTGTTCTTTTCTGTCCCTGTCTCTGTAAAAGCTTTGCAGCCATGGTCCGGTGAGGAAGCGTGAGTACAGTGATGATGATGATGAACTTCAGAACTGTGGGGGGAAAATGGTTCTAAAATAATGTCAGTGTCATGAAGTTAAGTTAGTTTTAAGTTACTAGTATATATGTGTGTGTGTGTGTGTGAGAGAGAGAGAGAGAGAGAGAGAGAGAGAGAGAGAGAGAGAGAGAGAGAGAGAGAGAGAGAGAGAGAGAGAGAGAGAGAGAGAGAGAGAGAGAGAGAGAGAGAGAGGGGAGGGGGCCTAATATTATTAGGGTTTTATTTATTCATGTCTATTCGCAACCAAGAGTAGATACAAACAAGCTGTGGGAAATCCTTAAACAATATGGAGTGAGTTAGTTAGTTAGTTAGTCGCAGTTCCAACTTCATAGCAACGGGTCGTCCCCATTATGCTCCGTTCCTGTGCCAGTGAATATCACACAAAACGCTCTCCACTGCTCAATATGAAAAGTGGAAAAGACAGAAGTCTCGACAAACAACAGCCCGCACAAATACACTGTGCATAATGCCGTCACCAGAATGTCAACACTCCAGTCCCTCACAAAACACCCAGTTCATCTCAGATGGAATCGGTGTCATTTTCCTATCTGAATGTTTCCTAGATGTTCACCCACACAGTCCACGAAAATACAGTTCATCGCTGATAGCAGTGGCAGTCAACCAGAAGCCCAGCAGCCACGAATTTCTGCATAAGGCAAACACCAGTCAACTCTGGGACATAGCCTCCTGCCATAACTCCGAACATGCAGTCACATTCCAAAAAACCTCAGGCAGATTCAAAAGCATTTCACATGAAACTCACAGCTCACAGTGTCGCGCCACGCACTCACTCAGTAGCAGGGCGACGGAACCATCAAGCCTCCTTAGTCGCCTCTTACGACATGCGTGGTAGGCTGCAGTGTTGCTATTCTTTGCTTCCCTTATGGGCCCCGGCAACACACGGGAGAATATGGAGTGAGTACACATCTAACAAACCAATGTAGAAGCTTATACAATTAAGAAGCCATGTGCGGGGAATGCCCAAGTCTGCCCCTGCCTGAAGTCTGAGTGGGTTTACCTGATGGTGAGGGACAATGGTATTAGTATTAGGAAAAAAAATCCATATGCAAATATCAGTCCAGTGCACTCTCCAGTAATGGCAGCTATTAATAGACTAGTAGTAGCACATATATTGGCTGCGCTTGCATTCATAGCGAACGAACAAACAACAACAAATTCAGATATCCAATAAACCTCTCAAGATATATTTGATATTTCTGTGAATTAATCGTGACACTGTGATGTATGGCTTGGTTTGGCAAATCAACAGAATGTGTTTTTTTTATTTTATTTCCGTGCATGTTTACGTTCAGTAGTTTGCCATTTCTTTCTGAACTACCGGCACTCATACCTCTATATGAAAACCAACGCAAGGCGGTCTGCTTCCAAATGGCCGCAGCCAGGTTTCCAATGCGGTGTGCAGGATTATGAAATGCATTCATAACCCTTCACTACAGACCTGGCGACTATTCATGTGTTTCAGAAGGTACAGTTAGTTGAATGTCTTTTACAGGACATCACAATCAACCACGGCATTTATTCCAGAAGTTGGTGTTGCTGTTGCCTTCCACTTATGCTGTTAGGCGTCGTGGATAAATAATTACTATCAGTTACCAGTAAGTTAGCTAATTTTGTCAAAATGCCGAACAACTGTCTTTGTATATAGTTATCTTGCCGCTTTCACTTAATTTCTGAAAAATGGAAAGAAAAAAATTTTGCCGGCGGGGAATCAAACCACGGTAATCACGGTTCCAAGAGCAGATACTCACCGCTATGCTACTGGGGCAACGATGAAAGTTTAACAACAATGTATAATATTGTCAAACACATGTCCCGATGACGTCACGTATGTCATGTGACTAGCCTTTGGTTGCGAATAGAGACTTCGTTTATTCGCAACTTGGTTGTGAATAGACACTTCGTTTATTCATTAATTAGGCTATTAATAATCTATTTTACACAGAGATATAAAAATGTATGGAGAATTAAATTATTATTAATTTAATATTAACCACTAAAGAACTGGTGTAAAACAGTAAAACAATGACAAGTCCTATATCTACTGTTACTATAGAAATATCAGCACTCTTCCGAATTCCGGTCCCAAATAGTTCTGCAGTGAATAAGTCGAAATATCTATATACTATTAATAATAGTATTATATCTACTGCTAACTATATTAGAAGATGAGTTCAAGATCATCATCATCATCAAGTGCCGTGCCGGCTGGCGTAGGCGTTCATGGCTCTCCACAGATCTCGGTCTTTGGTGTTCTGGATCAACTCTGCTGATGATATTCCTCCAGGCCACCGTCTCAGTCCGTCCAGCATCATTTCTCTTGGTCTGCCACTGCCTCTCTTCCCCTCGATCTTTCCAGTTGTCACGATGTTCTCTAATGCCTCTCTTCTCATCACATGACCAAAGAAAGATGTTTGTCTCCTTCTTATTGTTGTATATAGTGTTCTAGTTTCATTAGCCTCTTTCAGGCAATCCTTGTTAGTTACTCTGGCAGTCCAAGGAATTTGCAACATTCGTCTTAAAAACCACATCTCTGTTGCTTCTAAGTTCTTCCTAATTTGTTCATTTACATTCCAAGATTCGCTGCCATACAGCAAAACTGGTTCTATATAGCATTTTAGTACTCTCTTTCTTACATTCATTGATAGCGACTTATTGCATAAAATACTCTTCATTTTCTGAAATGCTGTCTTTGCCTGCCCTATTCTGCTCTTAATCTCTTTTGTACATCTTCCATCTGATGTTATAAGTGCCCCTAGGTATTTAAAATTATCCACTTGGTTGAGAATTTCCCCTTCTATTTCTATGTCACATTTTGGCGTCCCCATTTTCTTTGATATCACCATTGTTACTGTTTTCTTGATATTAAAGGACAGTCATTTCTGTGCACTCTCTGTTACTACACTGTCCAACAATTTTTGTAGGTCTGTTGCATTATCCGCTACCAATACTGTGTCATCTGCATAGCGTATATTGTTTATATTATATCCTCCGATTAGTATTCCTGGCTTCTCTTTGATCTCTCTGATTATTACTTCGCTATACAGGGAGAAGAGATCGGGTGACAAGACACACCTCTGTCGTACTCCTAGCTTTATCTGTTCATAACTACCCTCTTTATTTCCCATTTTAATTGCTGCTACTTGGTTCCAGTATATATTCTTTATTATTCTTAAATCTTTCCCATCAATGTTGATATCTTCCAACATTTTAATCAGCTCATCATGTTTTACTTTATCAAATGCCTTAGTATAATCTATGAAGCATAAATATATGTCTCTTTGTTTCTCTATTGATCTTTCTATTAGTGTTCGTAATATATATATTGCATTGTTTGTACCCTTTCCTTCCATAAAACCATACTGACATACTGTTCTTCACTAATTTCCATTTTTATTTTCTTTCTTGTTCTTCTCATTATAATTCTGAGTAGAAGCTTAGTGACATGGTTTATGAGGTTAATTGTACGAAAATCTTCTCATTCAAGTGCTCCTGGTTTTCTTCTTCTTCTTCTTTTGTTCGCTTGAAATATGTCTATATCTGCAATGTCGTCTCTTGCATGAATTGAACTGTTTTTTTCAGTTCACACAGTGGTCCATAGAGTTTATCTTCCACTGTCGTCTCTCTAGGCCAGAAGGTATGCCTAGATATGTTATATTTTGGGCAGTCTTGGAGTATGTGCTCTGCTGTCTGCGACGCCAATCCACATGTGCACATGGCTGTTTCACCAATCTTGAATTTTGTATACATGTGCTTGCGTAATCTATTGTGTCCTGTTCTGAGGCGCAGAATAATGACTTGTTCTGGTCTGTCCATAATGTGGTAGTCATCTTGTGCAGGTTTTGGTGGCTTTCTGACTGATTTGATCATTCTTTTCTTTTGGTGGTATGTAACGGGCACATCAGGCTGTTCCTCTTTGGCTCCTTCCTTAGCCGATCAGCTCTGTCGTTTCCGGGTACTCCACAGTGGGATGGTATCCACTGTATGGTGACTTTATGCTGACTGCTAAGTTCAGAAAGTAGTGTCCTTAGTACTGACAATTTCCCAGAGAGGAGCGCCTCGAGTACTGATTTTGCATCTGTTAGTAGCACCACAGGTTGTGTACCATTGCTGTTATTTAGTAATTTCTCTGTTGCTATCTTGATTGCCTCAATTTCGGCATCATAGTTATGGCAGTACTTTCCTGTCGGTACTCTGGCTGTGTCCCTAGTATTATTTGGGTATTCTATGTACACTCCCGCTCCTCCATTTCGAACAGCATTTTGTGCTGACCCATCTGTGTAGACTCGGATCCAGAGGTCCTGTGGGTATTCTTCATCAAGGAAGCTGAGAGTGGCTGTTCTGCGCTGCACACTGTTCTGTTCTTCCTTGTCAAATATTCCTCTCACTTTTGTCTGGATTTGTAACGATAGTCTATGCTCATCTTTCCATGGAGTTCGCTCTGGAATAGTTGTTAGGGGGATACCAACTGTGGGCAGATCAGTGGTTTCTCTGCAGAGTCGTTTGGCCTGGTGGATAAAACTACTTCTTTTCAACCGCCCCATAGCTAGGTTTTCAAATCTGTTCTTCATAGGGTGGCCTGGCAAGCTGAGGAACTTTTCTGCTTGTATTAGCGTTTTCGTATCTCTGCGCTCACTCAGTGCCTGTGTCCTCCCCATCTTCTCCATTTCCACTATAGGGGTTGATCTCATCCCTCCTGTGGTGACTCTAAGTGCTTGATTTTGCACCTTGTCCAGCTCTTGTAGTGTGGTATTTGATGCTGAACACCACGCAGTTGACCCATATTCCAGGTGTGGTCGTATGCTCTGTTGGTAAACTTTGCTAAGTATTTTCGTACTGGCTCCCCATGTGGTTCCACTTAGCTTTCTCAGGATGGCTATTTTCCTTCTGGCTTTTGCTACTGCTTTGTTGATGTGCTTTCTCCATGTCAGCTTGCCATCAAATGTTACTCCAAGGTATGTTGGTTCTTTATCTTCTCTTAGGGGTGTTCCATTTATCTGGATGATCCCTGCCTTTTGTTTTGGAGAGAGGGTAAATAGGGTGGTGCTGCACTTGTCAGTGTTTATGCTGACACACCATCTATTTGCCCATGCAGCAAATGTATCTACAGCTCTTTGTAGCAATCTGGTGGCCACTGATGCATATTCATTTGTGCTCCATAGAACCAGGTCATCGGCGTACATTGCCGCTTTAATTCCATGCGGTAGGTGAGCAACAAGATCATTGATGAAGATTAGAAAAAGTGTGGGGGACAAGACTCCGCCCTGGGGGACACCGTGACGCAGTAGTACTTTCTTGCTCTTGAGTCCGTCTATCTGTACTCGGGCTCTTCTGTTGTGCAAGTATGCTTTCACCCATTTGTACATTCTTCCATTGACTTTGCAGTTTCTCAGTTTCTTCATCAGACCTTCTTTCCAGACTTTGTCAAATGGCTTTCTTCAGATCTATCCATGCCGCAAGCACCAGCTTCTTCTCTTGGAATGCATCCTCAATTTCTTGAGAGAGGTAGGTTGTCTGATCTTCCGTAGAGTAGCACTGCCTAAAGCCAGCCTGCTGTGGCACAAGGATGTTTTTACTTTCAATGTACCACTGCAGTCTGTGATTGATGATGCGCTCCAGTGTTTTGCAGAGACAGCTGGTGAGGCTAATTGGTCTGTAGCTAGAGGCAATGGAACCATCTTTCCCTGATTTTAGGAGGGGTATCATGATTGCTTCTCTCCAGGCTTGTGGAACACTGCCTAAGGTCCAGCTGTTATTGAAGATCTGCAACAGCTTTGTTTTGGCCTCTGTTCCTAGGTTCCTGATCATTTCATTGGAGATACCATCAGCTCCTGGTGACTTTCTCATTTTCAGTTTTGATATGGCTAGCTCCAGTTCGCTGATTGTGATGGGTGCCTCCAGAACCTCATGTACTATTTCCTTCTGTCCTGTATGTTGTCGTTTCTCTCGAATCTCTTGTTGTTTCTCTGGACTAATTTTGATATTGCTATCTTGTGCGAACGAGTCCGCAAAATGGTCAGCTGCTTGCTTTCTTGTTAAGATTTTTCCATCTTTATGTAGTGCAATTTTTGAGTTTCTCCCTGTGCCCTCGTCATTAAGCTGTTTTATTAGCTTCCACAATTTCCTTGTGTCTCTTTCAAAGTTCAGAGACTCCGTTTTCTCCTGCCAGCTTTTCCGTCTAGCCTGCAGCTTGGCCCTTTGAAATTTGGCTTTTGCATGGTGGAATTTATTGTGGTGCTCTTGGCTGGGTGTGGCCTCTGCTTGCTTTCTACACACTTCAACATCATTATGCAACTGTTCCAGTTCACTACTCCAGTAGGGTTTATATTGTTTACGGGCTCCTCTTGGTACTGTTTCTCGCGCTGCCTGTAGTATGCATTTCCCATTCAACTGCTTTATTTATGTCTTTCTCAGTGTTCAGGTTTCTAACCAGTATGCTGGTGCGATGCTTGTACATTGCCCAGTCTGCTTTCTTGTAGTTCCACCTCGAGAGGGTGCTGCTTTCACTTACAAGCTCATTTTCTACGGTTAGAAAGACTGGCCGATGGTCACTGCCACCAAGTTGTTTCCCAACAGTTCGTGTAATGTTCCACTCCAGGTCTGGTGAATGAAAAGCCAGGTCAGGTGTAGTTGTAGAGTGCCATGATCTCGAGTAGAAAGTATGTGGGTCGGACGGCTTGTTAATCAACATGAATCTATTCTCATCCTGCCAGTCTTCCAGTCTCTCTCCTCTCTGGTCCATGTGATCATAGCCCCAGCTCTGCGAGTGGCTGTTGAAATCGCCACACACAATCATTTTTTCTTTTAGTGGTAGAGTGTCCAGTGCCTGTGGGCGGTCACTTGGACAGTAGTAATTGATCAGATGTAGATCTGTATTACCTGTCTTAAGTTTAAGTGTCTGATACTCAGCCCCTTCCATGTAGACTTTGATTTGGGAAGCCATGATGTTATTTCTTACAAGGGTCAGTATCCCACCTTTTCGCCTGTTCTTTCGGTCAGATCGGTAACACTGGTAGCCTCTGATTTTGAAGGCTATATTTTCATTGAGGTGAGTTTCTTGCAAGCAACATATGCTTACTTTTTCTTGGTCCAAGATTTTTTCTAATTCTATTTTTTTGTTGCTGACTCCCTCCGCATTCCAGTGCATTATTTTAAGTCTTCGTTTAGTATGGCCAGTCGTCCTATTCTCATGTCCCCTGGCTCCACAGGACATCCGAGAAGGACCTCCAGTAGTTGGGGTTGGACCCTTTCGAGACATAGGGCCCGGCACTGCACCTGCCTGGGGGTCCAAAGCAGGGCGAGCACCATAACGATTAGCAGTAGTCGACATATTCCATTTTGCGTGATTGCGTGGCATCCTGATTTCTGTGGTGCGCCTCTTGGCTGGTTGCCTCCGTCTTCAGCACCTTTCTTTGCTAGAGCAGACTGTGGTCTCACTCGAGTGTAGATGTGTACGCGCGCACACACCAGTCTGCGCATGCATGTACGTGCATACACATCTAGAGCATACTGGTTATTTTCCGGCGCCAGAGACTCCCCGTCGCCCCTTCTCCTGTTAGTTTAAACAGGTCCGCCACGTGAAGGCCAGGAGTTGGACTTTTGCTGCATAGGTTATGTATTCACGAGCCATTGAGGTATTTGAGCAATGTTGGGCGCTCACCCCAACACCGCGCCTCGGCTACATACAGCAACATTTGGAACCCTGCTCCTGGTCTCTTTGGTATTGCTAAAAATACAGATTTCAGCATATCGCTCGGTAAATATCCACTGTTGTAAATATCATTCAGCATTTTGGTTAATATATCTACCCCAAATTCTCCCAATATTTCTAATTCTTCTACTGTGATTTTATCTGGCCCAGCTGTTTTTCCTTTCTTCATATGTTTCATAGCATCAGCGACTTCTTCTTTTAGAATAGGTGGGCCTTCTAAGTTACTTTCTTCTGTTAATTCTTCCCTTTCTCCATTATATAATTCTCTTATATACTCATTCCACCTCTTCATTATAGCACTTTCCTCCAATAAAGTCTGTCCTGTTTTTGATTTCAAACACCCTGTATTTATTCTTATTTTTCTTCCTGTGAGCTCACTGATTTGTCTGTACATACTTTTTTGATCTTTAATGGAATTTAATTAAATTTTTCTGCATTGCTCATTTAACCAACTTTCTTTTGCCTTCACACATTTATCTCTTATTTCTTTATCTTAGCATACTCTTGTTTGTCATTTTTATTCTGTTTCCTTTTGTCCATCAGCCTTAAGATTTCTTCATTCATCCATTTTTTCTTAGCTTTTTGGCTTCTCTCCGGTAATATTTCTTTGCTAGTTTGATGAATGGAGTCCCTTAACATTTCCCATTGTTCATCTATACTCTGTATTTTAGCTATTGCATTGTACCTATTTTTCACAGTCACTCTGTATTGTTCTTGAATTTCTTTATCTACTTTTAGAACCTCTTTATTAAGTCTCAAGTTTTTAACCATTTTTTCCCCTCTCTTTAATCTTACTTTTATTTGTCCACATAGTGGTACATGATCACTATTACAGTCAGCACCAGGCATTGTCTTTACATTAATTAATGCATTTCTAAATCTTTTATTAATAAGTATGTAGTCAATTTAGTTGCGTATTTTCATATCAGGGCTTTTCCATGTGTATAGTCGTCTTTTATGGTGTTTAAACCATGTGTTTCCAATTATCATATCATATTAATATTTGCCCATTCTATTAGTTTCTCTCCTCTTTCATTTCTTGTACCTAAACTGTAATTCCCCACTATATCTTCTATTTTTCCCTTTCCTACTTTTGCATTAAAATCCCCCAGTATTATTTTTATTTCTTGTGATCCAATTTGGGCTATTGTCATTTCAACTTCATCGTAAAAGTTTCTTCATCACTACTGTTTATTGTTGGTGCATATACTTGTATAATATTTATATCTATTGGTTTGCCTTTGATTTTGACCATTATAACTGATTAACTCTATCTGAAATGCACCTGTATCCAGTCATAGATTTGGCTGTATTTTCATCAAATATTATTCCTACACCTTTTTCATGTGTGTCCCCTCCAGAATAAATTATTGTGTGTTTGTCGGTTATAATTTTGCCAGATCCCTTCCATCTCATCTCACTTATGCCTAGTATATTCATTTTCATGTTTTCCATTTCTCTTAGAACATTGTTTAACTTTCCTAGCTCATTTAATGTCCTAACATTCCATGTTCCTACTCTAAATTTATTTATTTTAGTTAAGATTTTGCCATCAGTAGCTGGATGACGGTCTGGTGTCACCTGTGGCTCATGACTGTCCCTACCGAACGAGGATGCCCTAAGACAGCCATTAACGTCCTTCACTAACTTTGATATATGTTTTGCCATGAAGTCTTGGGAAGGTAATGTGGTGGTTTCCCCTTGCCTTCCACATTCATATGGTGGTCTTTTTACCTCTGCCTTTGACAGCCATTTTCGACTGTCAGGACAAGTGAGTGCCCTGCTCTGCTCAGCTGCAGAGTTGTCCAATTATTCCGGTGGATACTCGGTCCCCAG
>CAWUFQ010000641.1:0-47500 GCA_963921405.1 Cepaea hortensis
TTGACAGAAGAACGATATATCGATACTGGTTTCACCGTATTATTTGCTTTGTTTTGTGGTGTCTTCTGCAGATTTAATTATCTTTTAATGGAAATGTACATTATATTTCTTGTTCATTTGATGTTGTACGATGTGTGTTCTAAATCTATTGTTTCTTTGGCACTGAATAATTTAGTAACAGCAGACGGAACATGATAAATGGAAGTCGAGAGTGGATTATAGTCTTGTGCCACAGCAACATGAGTTGGAGGTTGTATTTGCCGTCTCACTCGATTACCAGAATCCTGTATCAGCTCTGTTTGCATGCGTCGATTATGCTATGAGGACAGGCCGTCCAGATATATATATATATATATGCCCTTGCTTTAGCCTAGATCATTTCCCATAAATCTTGTCAGTTGTCACAATAATTTCTAACAGAAGACACCAGCTATTGGTGGGAGGGGTGGGAGAGTAAGGGAGTATTGGAATATATTCGCTTCTCGGCCATTTGGCTATGATCATAGTGTAATATTAGTATTTGATCTGGCCAGGGCCAGCGGTAGAAGCGGTCGTCCAAATGACACACATATGGACGTGAGGACCTAATGGGGCTGCTCTGGCCACTGACGTCAGAACGTCCGTTCCTCCATGGGCTTCTCTAGAGCTATGGCACTGTACGTCAGAACGTTAGCTCCTCCAGGGGCTTCTCTAGAGCCATGGCCGTGTATGTCAGAACATCAGCTCCTCCAGGGACTTCTCTAGAGCCATGGCCAAGTATGTCAGAACGTCAGCTCCTCCAGGGACTTCTCTAGAGCCATGACCGAGTATGTCAGAACGTTAGCTCCTCCAGGGGCTTCTCTAGAGCCATGGCCGTGTATGTCAGAACATCAGCTCCTCCAGGGACTTCTCTAGAGCCATGGCCAAGTATGTCAGAACGTCAGCTCCTCCAGGGACTTCTCTAGAGCCATGACCGAGTATGTCAGAACGTTAGCTCCTCCAGGGGCTTCTCTAGAGCCATGGCCGTGTATGTCAGAACATCAGCTCCTCCAGGGACTTCTCTAGAGCTATGGCCGTGTATGTCAGAACATCAGCTCCTCCAGGGGCTTCTCTAGAGCTATGGCCGAGTATGTTAGAACGTCAGCTCCTCCAGGGGCTTCTCTAGAGCTATGGCCGAGTATGTCAGAACGTCAGCTCCTCCAGGGGCTTCTCTAGAGCTATGGCCGAGTATGTCAGAACGTCAGCTCCTCCAGGGGCTTCTCTAGAGCTATGGCCGAGTATGTCAGAACGTCAGCTCCTCCAGGGGCTTCTCTAGAGCTATGGCCGAGTATGTCAGAACGTCAGCTCCTCCAGGGGCTTCTCTAGAGCTATGGCCCAGTATGTCAGAACGTCAGCTCCTCCAGGGGCTTCTCTAGAGCTATGGCCGAGTATGTCAGAACGTCAGCTCCTCCAGGGGCTTCTCTAGAGCTATGGCCGAGTATGTCAGAACGTCAGCTCCTCCAGGGGCTTCTCTAGAGCTATAACCGAGTATGTCAGAACGTTAGCTCCTCCAGGGGCTTCTCTAGAGCCATGGCCGTGTATGTCAGAACATCAGCTCCTCCAGGGACTTCTCTAGAGCCATGGCCAAGTATGTCAGAACGTCAGCTCCTCCAGGGACTTCTCTAGAGCCATGACCGAGTATGTCAGAACGTTAGCTCCTCCAGGGGCTTCTCTAGAGCCATGGCCGTGTATGTCAGAACATCAGCTCCTCCAGGGACTTCTCTAGAGCTATGGCCGTGTATGTCAGAACGTCAGCTCCTCCAGGGGCTTCTCTAGAGCCATGGCCGAGTATGTCAGAACGTCAGCTCCTCCAGGGGCTTCTCTAGAGCTATGGTCGAGTATGTCAGAACGTCAGCTCCTCCAGGGGCTTCTCTAGAGCCATGGCCGAGTATGTCAGAACGTCAGCTCCTCCAGGGGCTTCTCTAGAGCCATGGCCGAGTATGTCAGAACGTCAGGACGATACGAGGGCACGTGTGCACCACACTTCTTTCTAGGCGGTACTCTGGGATGAAAGCCGAGTGTCTCTGATTAAGTATAAATTCAAGTGTTTATAGGTTTACTAATCCATCCTGTTGATCACGCTGAATAAATATGTCACACGTTTGTTATTGTTGTGCACGGGATTTCTGGGCCACAGATCACTGAAACCGATATGCGTTTGTGACCATGGGAACGCTTGGCTTGAGAACTGTAGCTCACGATAACTAGCTGGGAATCTCAGTTTTACTAACTAGACAGCATTACCTTTTGCGCTGAGCTCTGTTACAGCACTCCGCTACATAAACTGGTGCCACCACTTTGCTATGTCGATGAGGGCTGTCAAGCGACTGTACTACGACAGATGAAACCGCTGTGCGGCCAGAACCTCGTCAAGGTCGATGTTGTTGTCATCAGTTTCATCAACAACTCCATGAGCTCTTCCATGGCCGGAAACTTGCACCTCACAGAAGTGGGGTATGTAATCACACCACCCATTAGTTGAAAGCTGCGTGCCAGACCAGCAGACCCTTCACAGCATCTGGTGGAGTATAATAGACATTCGAGTGCGTCTTTGGGTCTGTGTACATATCCAGAATGGTATCATCACCAGTAAAGGCAGTTTTCCCCGTTCCTGGAGTCACCATCCACAGCCATTGGGGCACGTCACCTCGTTGAGCTGTAATCCTATATCTGTGCTATAAACTGCTGTAATGCTACATATCTACCTCCAACGACATACATGGAGCAAACTCCAGCTGCCAGAGCCCATTCAATAGTGAAATTATTTATCTATGATGCCACTGTGTTCGCATCCATAAGGAATTCAGACGTGTTACAACAAATGTGTCCTGCGTTATCCCGTGCTACTATGAAGAAAACAAAAGAGCTCAGTGTTCCAGGTGCAGCTTAAACCATCTTGTCACGTCCTGTGTGGGGATGTGACAGCCTCAGTGTAAGAGAGATATATGCTTCCAGCTGTCAGCCTGTGTTGATGCCTTTTCTTTGTCGGAAGAAACACAAAACAATGTTCATCCTAACGGAAGAAAAGGTTTGCAACCATTTTACCCCAAGCGACGTCTGACATCTTTTCTTCTTGGTGGTAACATAAATACGTTGATCTCTTGAAACCGTTGAGGCATTCCACTGCAGGAACAGAAAAAACTAAAAGAAAATATACATTTCGCCTAAGGGGTGGAGAGAAGGAACGTCCATCTTGCCCCATCTTGATGACGTAATCCCCAACCTGTATAACAGAATATCGACGTACCACAAGAGTGAAGCTAAATGAAACTGATAAGCCAGCACTAGGGCATGACTGAAGACACATATGTGTGCACCTAGCCACAGTGTTGTGTGACTAGATGGACAAGTAATAGACTGGGATGTGTGACTAGATGGACACAAAGTAATAGACTGGGATGTGTGACTAGGTGGACACAAAGTAATAGACTGGGATGTGTGACTAGGTGGACACAAAGTAATAGACTGGGATGTGTGACTAGGTGGACACAAAGTAATAGACTGGGATGTGTGACTAGGTGGACACAAAGTAATAGACTGGGATGTGTGACTAGGTGACACAAAGTAATAGACTGGGATGTGTGACTAGGTGGACACAAAGTAATAGACTGGGATGTGTGACTAGGTGGACACAAGGTAATAGACTGGGATGTGTGACTAGGTGGACACAAAGTAATAGACTGGGATGTGTGACTAGGTGGACACAAAGTAATAGACTGGGATGTGTGACTAGGTGGACACAAGGTAATAGACTGCGATGTGTGACTAGGTGGACACAAAGTAATAGACTGGGATGTGTGACTATGTGGACACAAAGTAATAGACTGGGATGTGTGACTAGGTGCACACAAAGTAATAGACTGGGATGTGTGACTATGGTGACTCATGTCTGGTATAGAGAAATGTTGGAACACACACATGAGTCTATGTGTAAGGGAAATAGACTAACAACAACTCAGGGAATAGTTGTTAATAGTGACGACTGGTCACGGTAAGACCACTAAGAAATAGATGAGAATTGATCGATCCAATGGGATTGCGAGGGCGAGGCAACGTGACGTGTTGGACGAGTGCAGTCAGAGGAGACGAGAAGCAGATCGGCTGGGAATCGCTGTAGAGGTAACGTCGAAGAAACGACAAGCCAGTTTGGAAAGGGAGAACAGACAGAGATGATACACCATGAAAGCCTGTTCAGAATGCGTCATGAAAACTTATACTACCATCAGTTGTATATTGATTGTACGCTACCGTTTGAACAGCGAAAGGAGCAAGCTACATCTGTGTTGTTTGACCGGCCAACAGACCTGTGCTGACCGGAGGTCACGGCGAGCTACAGGACTGTAAGTAACAACAGTGTATGTGTGTAGAGGATAGGGTTGTAGACAGGTTTGACGACAGAGTGGGAGTGTAGCAGGTTGGGTGCTGGTAGGGACGTGCAGACGGCTTGATTGTGCAGACGTCACCAGATCCTGCTGTTGATCAATAAATATTGTTGTTCACTACCCACCTGGGACGCACCTTTTGTTGACTCAGTTTCTCAAGTAAATACATAGAACTGTCAGTGCTAGCTGGAACTACCCCTAACAGCACATTGGCACATGCCGTGTGGTGATTTATATACATGTAGCATAATGTCTACAGACGTTCGCATCCCCAGTCCATTTTACATTTCTCAATGCTCAATAGGTTAACCAACGTAAGCCGTCTTGATAACCCGGTCTAAGAATAGCTTAGAAGATTCTAGATTAAGAGGGGTTAGATGAGAGGTGCCGGTCTCTCTGGCTGTGGGGTTACAACACTTTCTCTCTGTAATCCCGTTTATCACGCAGAGTCTCGCAGCGGAGCGAGAACTGAGGTGGTTCGACCCCCGCTCGTGACTTGCGGATACTGAGCCGGCCGCTCAGAAAGCAATGGCAAACTACTGAGCGTAATCTTGCCAAGAGATCAACAGACAGCTGAAAGATGCTGCTGTTGACAGCTAAGTCCTGTAAAAGGATACGCAAAAAAAAAAAAAAAAAAAAAAGGATGAGAGGTGGGGACTCCATTTGATTGGTTGACCCTTGGGCGAGTAACGCTAATACTTAATTAGCCCGCCAGTCGAAGATTTGATTCCATCTAGCTAAGATGTGCTCAAGATGCGGTGGTAAAACATGCCGAATCATTCTCTAAGATGTAGATTCTGCACCTCAGGCACCTCAAATCATTTAATATATTATGTGTAAGCCTGATGATAAGAGAGTGAGACGAATGGCAGAGTGTTTTCTTGAGAAAATGTGGAAATGAAGACAGAAATTCGTTGTACAGTGACACTAAAACTGCCGCTCCAACCTGTCATGTCTACCACAGTGAAATATTCTTACCATGTCTATTGTCTGTCTGATTTGATGATTTGCATATTCTTGTGACTGTAAACTACGCGCAATGCATATTGCAAAACCTATGTGCGCTCTGAACGTTCGTTGAGTGCCTATCATGAACCATTTTTAACCAAACTGTACACTGCTCTTGCGAGTTACTTTTGGCAGTTTTGTTTCAGAATGTGTGATGCAGCATGTAACTTTTCCCTTATAATGGCTGAGAATGTTTGAGTGAATGTGATGGTAATTATATAATTAACCTCTCATATTTGTAAAAGTAAAGACGCTGCCATGGACCGATGTGAGAGATACAGCGGGAAACGGACAGAGTAAGAACAGGGTTACAAGAGAAGTCGGTAGAGCAACAGATGATGATGAAGAAAGGGAAGTGACTCCAATGAGTTGCGTATCACGTGACATTAGTTGTGTGGCACACGAGACAGACGGCAAGACCCAGTCAGTCTTGCCAGGGTCTTTGGACACGACGGTTGTGAAAAGCGAGTGCAGAAGTAAAGCGAGATCAATTCAGCACACGCCGATGTTTATAGGATGCTATAGCCCAGGCTTTCGTTCACTTATTGGTTTATGGTCTGGGACTGTCTGGAGCAGGGGCTTAGGGTACGGCAGACTCAAACTACTTGTCTCGGACGAGCCTGCAGGCATCATCAGACAAACAGAGGGATCTATAGAGCCAGGACGTCACATTCACATCTCCAACAATCCTGCAGGCTAGTGAACCGGACTTGGAGGGGATAGATAGCCGAAACGAGTCAGCTCCTGACTTGATCACCAACCATCAAGCAATAGCAGCCACTAAGGGAAGTGCTGTCCTGGACGGAAGTCTGGGATATAGTGTCCTCACTGTTGCAGGTCATGGGCTCAGAAGTCAGCGCCGGACGGAAGCCTTGTTGAAGGACCAAGTCGGGATCCCACCCTTTCCCCACTGGTGATCTGCCCGGTGACAAGTAAAGTAAATTGCCTAGTGTAAACAGATCCTGAGTGTGGTTACATTTATCATAATGCATTTGCTCTCATTTATCAAGTTCATATGTGTATGTGTATGCGTGTGTGTATGTGCGTGCGTGTTTGTGTGTATATATATATATACACTAGCTGACCCGGCCGGGCTTCGCCCAGACCCTGGTGGGGTACATCTCATTTAATTCATATAAGTAGTTATATAAGCTCCCGTTCCCGTTCCCGACTATCTATCTGTCTGTCTGCCTGACCCGGCCCGGCTTCGCCCAGACCCTGATGGGGAGCATCTAATTTAATTCATATAAGTAGTCATATAAGTTCCTGTTCCCGACTGTCTGTCTGTCTGTCTGTCTGTCTGTCTGTCTGTCTGTCTGTCTGTCTGTCTGTCTATCTGTCTATCTGACCCGGCCCGGCTTCGCCCAGCTCCTGGTGGGGAGCATCTCATTTAATTCATATAAGTAGCCATATAATATCCCGTTCCCGTTCCCGACTATATACTGTCTGTCTGTCTGTCTATTATTAGAAAGAGCACTTGAAAGATCTGTACATCTTCCCCCAACAATTAACTTAGGTAAATGGAGCGTCTTATTTAATTCATATTTGGCCCATGCTCCCGTTCCCGTTCCCAAAAAAGACGACCCGGCCCGGCTTCGCCAAGTCCCTGGTGGGGAGCATATCATTTAATTCATATTCGGCGGAGGGAGGAGGAGGAGGAAGCAGGAGGGAGGAGGAGGAGACAGGAGGAGGAGGGAGGAGTAGGAAGGAGGAGGAGGAGGAGGGAGGAGGAGGTAGGAGGAGGGAGGAGGTGGAAGAGGGAGGAGGATGAGGAGGGAGGAGGAGGGAGGAGAGAGGAGGAGGAGGGAGGAGGATGGAGAAGGAGGAGGGAGGAGGAGGGGAGGAGGAGGGGAGGATGGAGAAAGAGGAGTGAGGAGGAGGAGAAAGAGCGAGGAGGAATGAGGAGGGGGAGGAGGTGGGAGGAGGAGGGGGAGGAGGAGGGAGAAGGAGGAGGAGGAAGAGAGAGAAAGAGGGAGGAGGACGGAGGAGAAGGAGGAGAGGGGAGCAGGGGGAGGAGGAGGAGGGAGGAGGAGGAGAGAGGAGGAGAAGGGAGCAGGCGGATGGAGAAGGAGGAAGGAGGAGGACGGAGGAGCAGGACGGAGGAGGAAGAGGGAGAAGAAGGAGTGAGAAGGATGAGGGAGGAGGAGTAGGGAGGATGAGGAGGGGAAGGAGGGAGAGGGAGGAGGGAGAAAGAGGAGGTAGAGGGAGGAGGAGGAGGGAGGAGGAGGTGGGGGAGAGAGGATGAGGGAGGAGGGAGGAGGAGAAGGGAGGAGGAGGGAGTAGGAGGGGGAGGAGGAGAGGGAGGAGGAGGAGGGAGAGAATGGAGGAGGAGGAGGGGGAGGAGGGATGAGGGGAAGGAGAATGAGGAGGTGAGGAGGAGTGAGGAGGAGGGATGAGGGGGAAGAGAAGGAGGAGGTGAGTAGAAGGGGAGGAGGAGGAGGGGGAGGAGGAGAGAGGAGGAGGCGTTGGAGGAGGAGGGAGGAGGAGGAGGGAGGAGGAGGTGGGGGAGAGAGGATGAGGGAGGAGGGAGGAGGAGAAGGGAGGAGGAGGGAGTAGGAGGGGGAGGAAGAGAGGGAGGAGGAGGAGGGAGAGAATGGAGGAGGAGGAGGGGGAGGAGGGATGAGGGGAAGGAGAATGAGGAGGTGAGGAGGAGTGAGGAGGAGGGATGAGGGGGAAGAGAAGGAGGAGGTGAGTAGAAGGGGAGGAGGGGGAGGAGGAGAGAGGAGGAGGCGGTGGAGGAGGAGGGAGGAGGAGGAGGGAGGAGGAGAGCGAGGAGGGGGAGGAGGCAGCAACAAAGTCAATAATAATGGTAAATTATCTCACAGGACAACTAGCCAAAAAAAAAAAAAACAACAACACAAAAACAAAAACAAAACAACAACATTCCCATATATATGGCACGTTACACCCACCTTGGGTATTCATGATGCCCATGGTAAACATTGCCTCAACGAGTCATGTATTATTGATTATTTTTCATGCGTTTTAATGCTTATTGTTCTTTTGTTGTCAAAGAATTGCTTTATAAGAGATGTTGAATGAAAGAATGTATAAGAGGAAATAGAGAAGAAGGGCAGAATGTCAGACGGGTCTGCGTGCCCAATTCTTTACCCTTGGAAAATAAAGATTTACTTACTTACTTACTTGTCACAAAATTCCTGGAGGATTCGACAAGTAGAAGCTCGATTTGCCAGACTCACACCCATCTCTCGGCCTACAGCGACTTTTTCAGTCAAAGGGGAATAATCCTCTTTTTCCACTTTTCCACTAATCCTCCACTTTTACCCCTAAGGGAGGGGAGGACTACACCCTTGTGTTCTGGAAGGTTCGAGAGATGTTTGTACGGGGACTCTTGTTCTGGCTGTGCAGTCGCAGTGACCTGGCTAGGAACAGGGGGAACTGATTGTTGTTCTGGCCCAGCTGGCGAGAGGTCTGTGTGGCTGCAGTTTGTTATGAAGAAATGGTGGCCAGTGTCAAAGTACAGTTTAAAGGCCGTCGACATTAAGTCTTTAGGTTGGACGGGGGCCCATACTTCGAACTGCATGACCGAATGAAAGATTCTACCTTCCTGAGAGGAGTGATCGACAGTCGTATAAACCATAGTCCTGTACCAGCGTCGGCAGTCTGGACAGACCAGCCAACGTGAGGTGATCCTTCTGCCCATCACCCGGTCAGTCGTCTATGCCCTCAGAGTAGTTCCAAGATGAGTTATCTACCATGTAATGACGAAGGCGGCTGGGCAAGTATGATATTCATGTCATCGGACAGCTGTACCACTGATTACCTACCCGACTACCACTCAACTTTGTGTGATATCAGGCAACACTTGGTTCACTCGAACTATGTTCTTGATCGTGAATCTAGCCATAGGCCTTAGGCTATTGTGAATCTAGCCATGGACAGTGTTCTATTGGGAATCTAGCTATTGACATTGTGCTTCGGTGAATATTAACTTAGGAGATGTGCTACTATAGATATAGAGAGTTGAGTTGGTGCCACTGTTGGTGGAGACATGAACTTTAGCATACCTTGGATGGCTGATAGAACTTGGTGTATTAGCCAAAATAACATTATAGAATTACGTCATACCTATGATGGAGGCACTTACCTGGTCCGATGTGGATGTGAACTCTGAGTATCATTCAGACAATACTCTGGTATCCTGGTGTCATTACACTGACTTGCTGTCAACTCGGAGGAGGTGATATCTGGTCGAAGACTGAGGACCTGCAGCGAGAAGCTAAGTGACTTCCCAGGTTATGTGATGCTCTAGCCTGTGTACAGTGATGTTAGGGAAATGCTACCTATGACCACCTACTAACCGCATGAAGCAAAGGATTAAAGCTAGGAATTACACCGGCCTTTGTTTCGTAGCTATCGTTCCGTAGGCTTATTAGTGGTCTATATATTTAGACAAAATACCCAGGCATCATTTTGTTCCTAGTTAAGCTTGTTCAGAGACTACCCGTATGTTCGGGTATCGCCGACTTACCCAGGCAAACGCCTGAAACATGGGAAAACGCAATACCCGTGAGTGTTATGTCAAAATAAACCTAAGTCCTTCACTACCTACAGAGTCCCTAGCACCTATTGCTTCTTTATCTATAATAGTATTAAGCCTTATCAGCAACATCATCATTATGCATCCCCATTATTACTACATATATGATTTTATATCTTAGCCGTCGTATAAATTGACACCAGTATTGTAAACATAGTAATCTATCGTCTACATATATTTAACTAACATTATTATTTCCTATCTCCCAACGCGTCGTCTACAGCCAAAATAAACCTAAAAGTAGTTAACCATTTACACGGACTTTCGTGTAGATTTGAACTCGCTGCCTGTACCTCGCAAGGCCAACTTAACTACACAACAACATAAACGCGACCTCGCTTCACCTCTGTCTAGTCGGACAAAAGAGAGGCATTCTTTCTTGTGTCCGTCCCGCCTCCGGCCGACGATCTCACCTGCCCTTATTGTCTGGTTGACCTAGTGGTCACGAACGCCTTCATACTTTCTTCTGTCCGTTTACTGTGTTTGGTCGCCGTGTTTATATTCTTATAGTACGGCTTTCCTTCCATAATTACATGCTGTTGCACTCGCCTAGTTCTCATTAATTTTGTACGTCTAATTGCTTAGTTTACATATACATACATAGTTTATCGACACTCAGCTAATCTAATCGATTAATTTGACTCCCATCCCGCTATTTCAGCCATTTAGATATAGGTCATTTGCAGGACGTCGCATTCAGTCCTGATCCTTGCCGGGTCGTGATTCCTTAGTGGGTTAACGTTCAGTAGTTTGTCAATGCTTCCTTGTTTAGACTGCTATTACAGTTACCTAGCTAGTTAGATGTTGGTCCTTTGCAGGACGTCGCAGTCAGTCCTAGCCTTGATTGACTGCTCATGATTCCTTGGCCAATTCGTCCACGGTAGTTTTCCATAGCTTTCTAAACTAAAGTACCATTACCCGCGCCCGACTATAGACTACCAGGTATGCAAATTAATCTTAACCAACTTACGTTCAGCTTCTGTCGTCCAGTCGATCTTCTGGTTGTCCATCTGGGTTTCATTTGTCTCTGTTCAATCACTCTCTTCTCGTGGATCCCACTTGACTTTTCCAGTCATGTTTGACCTTAGTCTCCTGTGTGGTTCCGACCGCAGTGTCTCTGGATATTGGTTGTCCTATCTGACGTTTAGCCATCTACTGCAATTAATGAGCGGTCTCCTTAGCTGGCGGTCCTCTTAACTCAAGTGTCTTTCTTGCACTTAGCGACCCTCGGACTCTGCGTGTCTTTCCCGTCTCTGGCTTATCTGCCTTGAGTATGTTCCGTCCACAGATCCTTAGTCGTTCTTTCCAATCTCAGTGATTCAGACGAGTTATGGCATGAGCGCCTGTCCGTCTTCCTTCACTTCCTTCTCATCCATATACTATACAGACTTGGGCACGGATTAGCCACAATTTCTGAAGTCCTGTTACTATTTTCCTTGGGCTGCCCCAAAAGGGCCCAGACCCCCGCCGTTCCCGGAGTCCACTCTCAACTGTCCAACTCTCTCCTGTTCAACTCTCCCACTGGCGAGATTCTGCAGAATATATACTTTCTACCATTGCTGTCGCTGCCTCGCGTCCCAAGTCACGCAGAATTGTCTTCCATTCGTTCCACGAAGGACTACCAATCAGCTTACAGCACGCAGCCTGGCTAATTTGCATGTCTAATCTGCATCTATAACTTACATTACCACTGCTACGTCCCCACCTGGGTTCAGACTCCGCTCTGAGTGCATGTGTGTTCCCACAGCCGTAAATATGCCAGCCTTGGTTTCTACTATTGTTCCTTGACAGCCTCGGTTTTATTTCTGACCTGTTTGTAACTATAAATTTTCCGGCATCTAGAGTTACTCAAGGCCACTTGACAGTTCAGAACAGATTTACGTTACTTTTGGCTGAAAAACCTTACTCTAATTTCTGTCTGGGTGACCCAGGGTTTACCAGTTCGTTTTTTAACCCGATACCCTGAACTCCCTAACCGTTTAAAACATATCCTGGTCGATGAACTTAGATACTTCCAAATTCCATGACCCACCGGTGTTGGTGACACTACTATCCTATGTCTTATTATAACTATTTTGTGCCGCATCAGGTGGTCACATCAGCTTGTTCAGTAAGTGTTCGCCTATACTAGGTACCAAGGAACTGGCTTGCAAAGTTGATTGGTCTATTTCAATATGGGTGTAACACATTTTACTCAATGCCCCTTAAGGTGTATAATATGGTCCTTCATGTGACTTACTGATGGAGGTTAGAACAAGAATTCGTGAATGTTACATAGAACCAGTTGAAACATACGACTGTGAATTACGAACAATTAGTCACCTAGCCTCATATATATCGTTCTACAGGAAAATAATGTTCTTGGACAGCTAAATTAGTCTGGATCTTTTCTCCGGAGCATGCCGGTGTGCTGGGGAATGACCAGGCGGACAGATTGGCTGGCTCTGCCAAACTTGGTTTAATATTAATGCATGACAAGGCAGACGTGGTTGCGGCCTTGTGGGAGCACATGTACACCTCGGAGAAGCAAATGTATCACTATGGTCTGGCAAGAATGAGGCAGCGAGGAGTGACGAGGGGTTCTGGCCGACGCTCGACGCTTATAGGAAATGCTAGACGGACATATAATCAGATTGCAACCGGCACTATAGGTGTTGGAATTCTTCGCTGGCTGCTGAGGATGGGCACGGAGCGCTAATGGGAATGCCCCGAATGCTGTGATGTCGGTTCTTAAATCAATCAAACAATTAATCAATTAGTAATCTTAGCGTCTCAGGCAAAAATAAATTTAGCACAAATATAAGATGCTTGAGTTCATGTTCCCATTTCTGAATTCATGTTTTCATGTCTGACTTCATGTTCCCATATCTGAGTTCATTTTCCTATATCATAATTCCTGTTTCCATATGTGAATTCATGTTCCAATGCCTGAGTTCATGTTCCCGTGTTTCAATTCATGTTCATGTGTCTAAGTTTATTATAATCAATCTAGATGTGTCTACGTTTATTATAATCAATCTAGAGGTTTGTGGAACGTTGCGAGCACGCCCAACGCCAGGTTATGTTACTAATCCAGTTTACGTTCAATGGTTATCCACTGCATTCTGAACGAGATGTCAACGGTGAACTCTGACTGACCGGTGCAAGGATTTGAGTTGAGTTGAGATGAGTTGAGTTGGATTGAGTCAAGAACCGATATCACAGAATTCAGAACATTCTTATATTTACCCCGTCCTCATCTACAACAGCCAGCGAACAGTCCTAATATTCTTAGTACCAGTAACAGTCTGATTGCGTGTCTGCCTGGTCTTTCCTCGGAGTTTTGAATGTCGGCTAGATCCCCTGGTACCGGTGTACGGAATGATCCCACTACCTCGCGGCTACGGTGACTCCTGTTTATTATACTATGCTAAGGTAATTGGGCTATGATTATCTCTGATGTTGACCCCGACATGTATGTCTCATGTCCTTTTGTCTTAATCATGAGTACACAGAAGTTATGTCACTACGACTGCTGAGAACAGTGTCAGCTAGTGTCTAGCACGCGTGTCTTCCGGTCTAGTGGTCGAGACTATGTCATAGGAAAACACTAAAGTAAGCAGAATGGTTGATGAATAGGTCATGGTAAAACACTCCAGCAAACAATCGAAGGTGAAAATCTCATAGGAAGACACTATAGCAAACAGAATGGTCGATGGATATGTCATAGGAAGGCACTAGCAAACATAATCGTAGGTAGAAATGTCATAGTAAACCACTCTAGCAAACAAAATCGTAGAAGAAAATGTCATAGGAAGACACGAGCAAACAGATTCATAGATCAACATGTCACAGGAAGACACTGTTGCTAACAAAATCGTAGGTGAAAACGTCATAGGAAGTTATGAAGAAGAAGGGAGACAATCACAAGACTGATGCTTCCTTCACTACGGTGCTAAGAGGTAAAGAGTAGTTCTGACTTCGTTATGGCCAAAGAAGAAAAATAGTGAAAAGAGAGAGAACCTCACACCGCCTCAACCAACAAAAAAAGAGGATAGTAATTAGATAAGAAGATATACGAGATCTCAGGCAGGGGCCTCAACTCTGGACTGACTGTCATATTTGAGACCCAGACATTGGATTAAGGTGTTAGATTGTGGTAGAAATAGTGACTGTAAAAACTAAAAGAGACTAAACAAACGAATCAAAAACGGTACAAAAATAGCTCTTTATTTATCAACTGCTACAAATTTTTGTGACAATTTGTGCTCGAACACATTGAACAAAGCATTCAATATGGGATGTTCAATTACAGATACAACAGACAACTGTATATCTCAAACAACAACAGTGGGTAACCCCCAACCAATAAACAGCACTTAAGACAACAGGGTACACCAAGTACCACAACACAGGTGCTCCAAGCAATAGCTGGTTAGACTGACACAATAAAGAACCTTGACACAAGCAACACTGCACAGACAATAAGGCACTACAAAAATATAGGTTACACAACATAAACCCCAAGACACGACATAAACAAAGAGTTGTGACACAATTTACTATCCCACCAAGAACCCAGGCCTGCTGACACTAACTAGTTAGCCGCTCCTGTAACAGTGGAAAACACAATCTATGATTACCATGGTAAAGACAACATATTAAACACATGAAGCAATGAGCACATGCAATATAACATTTGAATTAACCCATAGATCATAACTGCCCCGCATCTAATTATCCATTTTGCTATACTGAGGTAACCCTTGCTGTCTGTCATGGTCATTCTTTGCTACCTCCTTCTTCAAGATGACTGCATCTCTAATTGTTAAATAAAATAATCAATGTTGCATCATCAGATCACCCACTTTGTCTCCTCCAGTTGTGTCACTGCTGTCATGAGATTACACTTGATATTGCTAGGACGAAACACCTTCTAATGCAACAATCTCAATCTGCTCCACCTTCCCCTACAGCTCAACATTCACTTACCCCAGACATCACAAGCAAATGCAACATCTCACCACTGATTTGGCTAACAAACATCAGACACTGCAAGCAATCACAACATCTCAACACTGATTTAGTTAACACACACCAGAAAGACATCTGTGTGTTGTCAAATTGGGTTACCTTCCCTGCCTACCAAAATAGCTACATTTACCAAGGAACCCATAATCAGTTCCCTGTCCACATCTTACAGAGTATTTTATACATTAATTTGTACCAAGTCACCGGTAACACAGGACAACACAGTATTTCCTATAGACCACAAGTTCATGGAACACTATCAATGTTCAACCCAAGATATTGTCACAACTAAACACTACCTACTATATTCTCAGCCTAATGCTCAACAATTCCCTATCCACTGTTACGCACACCGGCAACTGTTTTGCTAACACACCGTACTCTTTTCCCTAATATAAAACATGTATTGACAGGTTGAACTCCTGTGCTCCACATCTGATAGTACACTTTACTCCTATGCAACAATACACAACATTATGAACTCTGCCACCATCAGACACTTAGTTACCTCAACATAGGGACTTCACTGGACAACTACCTCAACAATGTCCCAGTTTGCATGAAGAATACCAGCACTAATATGATACTGTGCAAGTTACAGCATCTGATTAGCATTACAAACTAACAACCAGCAAGCAAAACATGTCTAACTATGAAAAGCAACAGACATACATACAATGTGGAAACACCATACTTGTAGAATGTGACAATGTAACCTTACACATAGAAGAATCACAACATTCACAGAAAGTTAAAGATAAAGATAAACATTTATTACACAGAAACTCATTAGGGACTCTCTGATGCCCCTAAGATAGCTCATAAAATAAACACACAATATTACTAAGTGAAAGTACACCAAATAGTGGCCAGAGTGCCTCATTCATATGAGACAGGGTCCAAACACAACAATGTCCATGGCAGGATACAGAACATTAGTACTAATATAATAAACAGTGTATTATATATATTATGTCATTATTACACACTAATGACCAATAAGTGTTATTCAAGGCCCAACACAATCAGTGTAATATTATTTGTGAGTGGACAGCAAATGTACAGTTGTGCGCTCTGTTCCCCACCATTCTTCCTATCATACACCGGTTATAAGTTTTGCTATCTTACGCTTCATGTCGCATAGCAAGTGCATATATCTTTGCGAAAGGTGGTACGTAGCAATAAATCACATCCTTCCCATGGTAAAACAATCACCCTGTTTTACTACACATAAAACTCCCAGTTTGATACACTAGCACAAACACTACTGCATTCTGGTAACAGATGTGACACCAGACTTCAATGCTAAATAAGAAACCCCTTTACCAATATCAGTTCCAGATGCACCTGCCTGTTCTCCCTCAATACAGCCACATTTCATTCGCAGTTACGATTGCACTAGTATTGCTGATACTCACCCCGCGTATTAAGATGCACTATTTCCTACGCCTAGTAGCTATCAATCTGCATGGCGTCCCTACAATTCAACACATTATTTCCTTTACTTCTATTTATTACCTACATGTCCTAACTACATAGCTTAACCATTAACCCATCATTGCCACATATAACATGTAAGTACCCTTCCCTGCTTTACACATGTTATAAATATTACACATATATTATGGTTATTTTCCCCTACTCATTGTTGCTTTGGAGTGTTCATACCCAACACTTGACCAAACATCCAATGTGATGCTCACCATAATCACAGAATAATCCTGTAAACATATCTTGCTGCTGTATACACATACACATATGATTCTCACCACTCTGTTGTTAAGTAACCTTCATTTCTAGCAACCTCACAAGCACTTACTCCCTTCCATGCCAACATGGCCTGCATGGCATTATTTCAGTCTTTACTATAAATTAATTTATGACCCCACACATTGTATATTTTGGTGAATCTCTCACATATCTATTTAGCCAGTAACACATTAATGCCATAGGATAACCATGTAAAATAATTCCCAACAAAATAATCTTATGCCAGCATGGCTGGCATGACATGACATCAGTCTCTATGATACTTAACCACCATCAATGACCTATTCTACATATTTCACATCACCATTGTCTGATTGCTGACATCTCTATGTGCTACATGTTATTTTCATAAAGCTTTAGGGACACTAAATCCTTCTGTAGAACAGCTCATTTCAATAGCACTTATTCATATTATCTATTTATATTTCTTTGTTCCTACCATCTCGCCTAACAATTTTGTTCACCCATGCAAACACTTTCAAATTGGTAAACTGGCGTGTGCTACGATTTAAAAAATATTTATTGAATTAAGCATTTTAAACTTAATCAGTTAAAACTTACAGTTTTGTCACAACATTAGTTGACACAGATCAACTCAGGGAATTGTTCCCACACCTGACAACAACAGAACAGCACTGAACTGAAGGCCATGCTGCCCGCATCTCTCATCAGCACAAAGGACTGCTACAAGGAAAAATGGCCTCGGGTCTTTTTTTTCAAGTGGCGTTTCCGGCGTGGCCAGGTTTTTAACTCGAGATAGACCAAACCAAAATTTCGTTGGTTTGGCGCTATCACATATCCAACCCCTTACTTTTTTTTTGTCGTCCCGACAAAAGAAATGGACCATCATATTAGGGACCGTAGTTCCCCTCCCAGTTGGTGCCCCTGACGTCACAGGGCCCACTGGTGAAGTCAGGTACATAGTTGCACCTGTGAAGATAGAAGTTCCTTGAATTGGCCAGAAAGGTGGGCCAACTGTTGAGAAGTATGTGAGGAAGGTGAGATCTGCCTGGAGGGCTGGTGCGGTGTGCGATGAAGATAAAGTGGACATTATTTGTGAAAGTGTTGCTCCCAGTGTGTGGGCGGAACTTGAACTTAGGTCAGCTTGTAATGACCCTGAGGAGATGCTGCAGACCATTCAGCAGGTGTATGGAGAGCAGAGCAGCATGGTGGAACTTGCTGCAGCTTTCTTCCAAGTGAAACAAGATGCTGGGGAAGCCATCATGGATTTCTCTCACCGGGTCCACAAAGCCTTTCGTTTGGTGCTGGAAGCTCAGAGAAAGACGGACATGGTTGCTTGGGATCCAGTGATCCTAAGAGACTGGTTTGTTGCAAAACTACATAATGTTCTCAGCAGGAGAATGGCAGAGGAGAGGATATCGCAAGACCCTTCAGTGACTTTCCTCTGTGTTAGAGACTTGGCCATGCGATGGGCTGATGTGTCATTGGCTCCAGAAGTCTCTGCATACCAATATGTAGAACCTCAAGATTACAGCTCAGAGAGGTGGCCTAATGCCAGTGGGGGGTGTCAAGAGGTTCAGCATGATGTGGTGTTGGAGGAACTTCGAGCTAAGCTAGGTCGAATGAGAGCCTTAGCTGATTCGTTGCTGCAGCCCAAGGTACGACGCAAGAGGTGCAATGTTTGTCGAAGCCGCACCCACCTCCAGAACAAGTGTCCGAAGAGAGGGGTTAGTGTTATTCAGAACCCCTCTGGAATTAATTGTAGCAAAGTATTTGCAAGCATAAGCCACCGAGACCAGCAGGGCCTTAAGCGACAACAGTGTCCGCCCCAGGTTGGTCCTTCTAAAGGATCAGCCCCAGCAGTTCAGGTGGGTGCAGTGTCAACTTCTGATAGCCGGATGGTTATGCGTGGCAACCAGAGAAATTTCTTTTGCAGGAAGAGGCGGAGGAGGGGACGAGGGCAGTCTCCTGGTGTTAGTGTGGTCGACCAGTTAGGTGTTAGAAATGTGACAGGTGGACCGTGTATTGTGACGGGTATGGGCCAAAATTCTCTGCATACCGATATGTCAACTCGTGACTTTGTGCAAAAGGGGATTGTGAAAGACCACCAGCAAGAACTTTTGCCCGTTAGAAATGGTTGTGAAAGATAGAGACTGTCTTCATCTGTTTAGGAATTCCAGTCTTTTGGATTGACAGCCTTACTGTAGTTAGTTAATTAGTAGTTATGTTTTGCTGTTGTTATATATTATGATTGCAGGTAGATGGTGTCATGTGATGACATGTTTTTCTTTTAGAGTGCAAGAACACCAGGCAGACCAGGTGAAAGGGGTGGTTCTGTTGTTCATGTGGTGTCGTCATTACCATCATGTCCAGTAAGAGAGTAACTTCCAGGGTGAATTCATGAGGTGGGATATTATTGAGATAACAATGTTTTGTTGACCCTATATGGGGTGTTCCTTTGTGTTTATATCCAGGTTATAGGTGACACAGGGTGAAATGTTCCTTTTTAGTGTAAGGGTACAGAGTGTTAGAAGCACAAACCACCCGGGTACTCCATTAGCTGCAGGAAGCTTATAATTGATTAAAAGCGACAAATGGTATTATTTTTAAATACATTTTGTGTTGAATTTCCAGAGTTAAGGGAAATAGTAACCAATATAAAGGTTACTGGTTTAATGTTTATGTTTGTTTAATTATTTTTATGTAAGAAGTGAGGGTTGTTATGATTGGTGCTCTTATAGCAGAAGAGCTATTTTTCCTCACCGATATTATTTTAGTCATTAGTACCAACAACTGAGTTAGTATGGTTTAGACTTTTGTGTTTAGATTATTGGTATTTGGAACTGACTGATGCTTGGTGATGTAATCTACACTGTTTCACATTGTAAGTGATGTATGAATAGAAAAAGACTATTTTGTTAAGTTGTACTCTTCAGGGATATAACCAGCAGTTTAGGTTTTGGGGGCAAGGTCTCCAAAGGTGACAAAAGTTTTTTTTGTTGTTGATGGTTGTGCTCTATGACCAGGGAATTGTTAGGGCATAGAAGTCTGATGTGACAGTTAACAAAATCTATTTTGCATTTGTCATTTTGATGGCTGGTTACGTATAACTGTCATTGGTTTCTTGACTGATTGATGATTATGTTTTTGGATGTGGTAACATGTGACATAGATTTGTTATGCCTTTGTCATTTTGATGGCGGTTTGTGTGTAAATTTAAATGAATCCTTGTTTCATTGATGATTATTTTTGGATGAGGTCACAGGTAGATTTATTTATTTTTTTTTTTTTGGGCGTTGGTAATTTTGATGATGGTTTATGTGTAGATGTTAACTTGTAAAGAGATAGTTGGGGTAAGGGGATACGATAGTCCATTCCTTTTGACGGGACGTCAAAACAGTAGGGGGTTGGACATGTCACAGCGCCAAACCAATGCACTTAGTTTGGTCTGTGAAAACCGCACGGTCCTGGCCACGCCGGAAACGCCACTTGAAACAAAGACCGGAGGCCATTTTTCCTTGTAGCAGCCAGCTCGGTGTGAAGGCAGGCGCTGGGGCCCTGTGTAGTTTTGTGGCCAGCCCGCCTTGAGACAAGATATGTGGGGTTTCCCATCTGTTCATCAGTGAACAACATATGTCAGAGGAGAAAGCCGAGCGGCTGACTAGTTAGTGTCAGCAGGCCTGGGTTCTTGGTGGGATAGTAAATTGTGTCACAACTTTTGTTTATGTCGCGTCTTGGGGTTTATGTTGTGTAACCTATGTTTTTGTAGTGTCTTATTGTTGTCTGTGCAGTGTGCCTTGCATCAAAGTTCTTTATTGTGTCAGTCTAACCAGCCATTGTTTGGAACACCTGTGTTGTGGTACTTGGTGTACCTTGTTGTCTTAAGTGTCCTGATTGGTTAGGGGCCACCCTTGGTTGATGTTTGATATAGCAGTTGTCTGTTGTATCTGTAATTGAACATCCCTTATTGAATGCTTTATTCAATGTGTTTGAACACAAATTGTCACCAAAATTTGTAGTTGTTGATAAATAAAGAGCTATTTTTGTACTGTCTTTAATTTGTTTGTTTAGTCTCTTTTAGTTTTTACAACCACTATTTCTACCACAATCTAACACCTTAATTCATTGCTTGGGTTCTAACATGGTGTTTCCTGTGTGAACATCTATAAAATAGTTTCTGCCTCTGCTCGAGATCTCGTATATCTTCTTATCTAATTACTATCATCTTTTTTTGTTGGTTGAGGCGGTGTGAGGTTCTCTCTCTTTTCACTATTTTTCTTCTTTGGCCGTAACGAAGTCAGAACTACTCTTTACCTCTTAGCACCGTAGTGAAGGAAGCATCAGTCTTATGATTGTCTCCCTTTGTCTTTTACCATCGACTACAGAAAGACATGGAAACAAATATAATCGTTCGGAATTTTTTTTTTTTTTACAGGAAAACAGTTTTACAAACAGAATCATTGGTGAAAATGTCATAGGAAGACAATCTAGTTAGTCGGTGTTATTTTTGTAGCAATATCGTTAACAAAATTACGTTAACAGCTGGGTCGATTTACCCTCGAATCGGTGGAAAGATTTTATTGTTGTGCTGTTGTTACGTAAACCGGTTCCAGGGTTCACACTGATGTTGGACAACAGGACATACGTATGTCATCCGGCATACAGGACTTCCCGTTGGAGCTCAAGCCAACGAACACAAGCGAGCGAGCGAGGAGAGGAACAATGTGTATTCTTTCAGAGACAACAGGGAAACAATGGTTTATACCAGGGACGGTTATAAAGTAATCCACCATAATTGTTTTTTTTTCGGAAACTATTTGTTCAAAATGAATTAAATTTATGGATGAACAATTCCACTAAGTATACTATTTTTCTACATAATTTCAACCAACTTGTACGGTTGTTACCCCAACGCGTAACATGTGCTTGCACTCCTTGCCTGTAGCAGGTTTTTGCCCTGCTCACGTAGTCATTTCTTCACTGCATGAACACACCTTCTCACTCAGTGCATTTGTTAGTAGATCAAACAGATTAATATCAAAGTGAGCTAGATTTGGGGTAAAGGGTGGGGTACAGCCCACCCCAGTGTGGTAATTGCCTCCCGTGTTTTCTGACTTGTGTGAGGGCGTGCATCGCCGTATTGGAGCGACTGGTCTGCTAGATACTGCGGGGCCGAACTCTGATGAACCGTTTGTTGAGTTTTGTTGGTGTTTTGGTGTAAGATTCAGAACAGACTGTCTTACCTCTTGGCATGACTTCCAGAAGAATCACACCATCAGATTCCCAATAAACAGGGCTTTCCTGCTGATGGAGTTGTCTTGAATTTCTTTATTTGTCAAAATTGTGGATGATGTGACTCAATTGACTGCATTTTTCATTGCGGGCTCAAATGATGTGCCCATGTTTCGTCACCAGTAACTATTTTTGACCCCCCCCCCCCCCCCCCCAAAAAAAAAAAAAAAAAAAAAAAAAAAAACAACAACAACAACAACAACAACAACAACAAACTGTTCTCCCTCAGCATCGAAACTCTCCAACATTTCAAAACAGATTGTTTCTCTTGTTTAATTATGAGCTCATTTGTGTGACATCGATTAACCCATTATGAAAAAGCTTTTGAGCTTTGAGTTTTGACAATTTTACTCGTACCTCCTTTTCTGACTAACAGCTGCAATGCCGGTTGTCGACTTGTCGTGCGACGAACATCTAGAATAATAACTGCATCAGCGCTGTTCAGCATGTCTGGGCTGATAGCCATGGCAAAATGCCTAGACCGCGGAAGATCATGAAGCTCCGTCTTTTCACTTTCCCCATCCAAAACCCCCTGAGTCCAACGACTGTCGGTTCTCTAATCGACTGAACAACTTCCATACACAGCACACACACATATGTGAATGTTTACCGTATTTTCTTGTTACACAACCAGACATTCTATTAGAATTCGATATTTAAAATGCAAGTTGTTGACAGAAGTCATTTTCCCGTATTGAATTTGAATAACGAAGACACAAACCATATATAGTACGATTTATTGCCTGGCACATTTCGCTGGATCTCGTCAGGTACTTACTACAGATGTCACACAACATAGAGTAAAATAATTAGATACATCGTTCAAGCTGAAATATACACATTTTTACACAGTAAAAGCAGTTGTTTACCATGGTAATTTTTAATTGACTGAATAAGTCATACAGCCAAATTGACGGAGTGGCCATGAGGAGTCCTCTTGGTCCTATTCTAGCGGACATCTTCATGGCACATTTAGAAGAAAAGAGACCCTCAAACATTAAAACTTGGTCTTCTACCGTCGTTATGTGGACGATATATTCATTATCACCTCAGACGAGCTACAAGCAACATCGTTCCAGGCCATAAGGAACATGGCGCATTAAAACATCTCTTTATTTATGGAACACGAACACAACGAAACGTTGCTGTTCCTGGATATCCGAATGAGACGTAGAGCAGACGGCACAATTCAAAGATCGGTGTACCACAAAGAAACATGGACTGGACAATACTTACATTTTTATAGCATCGCACCCCTGTCCAGTTCAAACGGGCTTAGTAAGGACCCTGTTTGACCGTGCTAGGAAGATATGCACCCAGGACACACTGACGGAGGAAACTGAAACTCTGAAGAATGTCTTACACCTGAATGGATACTCCACAGGATTTATAAAGCGCCACTGCCAACAGACGAAACCAAAATCAGACGTAACTACGGTCCCTAAGCTCAAGGTATTTATACAGCTAACCTTTCGAGGGGATGACGTAATGCAACGTCTGCAGGACCGGCTCGTTACAGAAGTTTTCAACTGCAACTCCAGTTATTAGGTACAGAACCACACCTATTTCCACCCCAGAAATAAAATAATCTACCTCTCTGTACGCCACATCTAATTGCATTTACCAATTCACATGCATGTGCGAGTCTACCTACATTGGCAGAACAGAGAGTCAGTTACACACCAGGATTGTTGAACACGTACCAAGCTGGGTTGACAAGAAACTACACACAAGCGATGGGATCATGGGATGTGTGACACACCACAGTTATAAACTTCCGGCGTCGTCCATTGCACGTCATGTCTTTGAAACCGGCCATGTCATTGATAGAGACAGCGCTTTTCGCGTGTTGTTTTGTACACAAAATAGTCGTTTGTTAAAGTTTGCAGAAGCGATAATGATCCATCTGCACAAGCCAATTTTGTGCAAATAGAAAGACATCATAGTCAACTTAAAATTACAATGGTTAACAACTGATATTATTGTGTGGACATGTGTATATACCAGCTTGAACGATGAATCTAATTATTTTACTCTACGTTGTGTGACATCTGCATTAAGTACTTGACAAGATGCAGCGAAATATGCCAGTCAATAAATCGTACTATATATGGTTTGTGTCTTCGTTATTCAGAAGTCATTTTACTGATCTCTGCTACTGTTCCAGTTATCGAAATGTGGTGCAATTTCATACAAATAATTGTTGTAAAAGTTATTTAGACGTCCATTACAGGACGTCGTAATCAATCGTAGCATTTTTTATTATTCTTTTGTAATTTGTTAGGCAAATTTACGCTCAGTAGCTTCCCATTGCTTTCTGCTGTCTGCTTCCAAATGTTCTGCAGCTGTTTTCAAACGCAGTATGGTTTTTTTTACGAATGACGTTCACTAACCCACACCACAGACGCTTGCACAACCAACAGAGATATTTACAATATGAAGTGTGCAAAGTGTAATGTTTCTGTATTTATTATAAATTGTGAAAAAAACATAATGTGCGGGGCATCTAAACAATAAGGTATTGTGACACTGATTTCCCTCAAATCAGTGACAAACTGGTCGTTGATCGCATCCATTATCCTTATACAGAGATGTCCTGTCTACCTTCCCTTTCAGCGATTACGATGTCTATCAGGTCGCGTAATTCATCCTTCATTTCTGGCTATAAGCACTATGTATTCAAAAACATCACGTACGTTATTTATATTCAGACCTCCAACTATCGGATTTAGCCGCATTAACACAGTAGGTAGCCGGCTTGCCTGCCGGCCCCTGTCGCCATTTGTTTCACTTCCTGTTATTCCACTGACCCGGCTTCCAGGGGTGTCCAGCCTAAATGTGCACCACGAAGCTTCCTGTGTACTAAAGGTGGTCGATTTGATATTAAACACATACACAATCGAGTGTTGATTGATCTGTAAAAATAAATGAACAACACCATATACCCAATATGCTGTCAATTGCAATGAGAAAAAAAGAAGAGTGTTGAAGTTCTACATAGAACCTGGACTTTTGTATGGCTGTGAAGCGTGGACAATGAGAAAAAGAGTGTTAAAGTGCTACATAGAACCTGTACTTTTGTATGGATGTGAAGCGTGGACGATGAGCAGACAAACTGTAAAATAGCTAATGGCAGTGGAAATGTAGTTTCTGAGGAAAATGCAAAGAATACCATGGACAGACAGAAATACCAATGAGCAAGTACTACATGAAACAAATGAAAACCGTAAACTGATTAGAGAATTTAGACGTAGACAGTGAAACACGGTGGAGGCAAGATGGACTGGGAGCGAACAAGACGAAAGCAGAGAATTAAATACCTGGATAGCTTGGCCGCGTCCATGGTCGAGACAAGAACACAGAGCTAATTCACGACTCTGGTGATCACGTGAGATGGCGAAACATGACCGCGCAAGCTTATCGGCATGGCACATCGTGATGTCTGTGATGAACTTGTTCTTAGTCTCTTGTGTGTCGCACTATTTCTTCTAATTTGTCCAGCTGCGTTTCTTATGCGTCTCATCACACATGATGCGATTTTACACCTACGTGTTTTTAGGACTGTTCATGTCTGACATTGGTAACACAGCGTTGTTACGTGTAAAACATCTATCAGCTTCTGGTTTTGTATGTCTGACATATAATTATCCTAAATCAGGACAATTTCAGATAGAGTTATAATGGTCAAAATCAAAGGCAAACCAATAGATATAACTATTATACAAGTATATGCACCAACAACAAGCAGTAGTGATGAAGAAATACAACACGTTTACGATGAAATAGAATTGGCAATAGCTCAAATTGGATCACAGGAAATAAAAATAATACTGGGAGATTTTAATGCAAAAGTAGGAAAGGGAAAAATAGAGGATATAGTGGGGAATTATGGTTTAGGTACAAGAAATGAACGAGGAGAGAAACTAATAGAATGGGCAAATATCAATGATATGATAATTGGAAACACTGGAGAGTATTGGTCATAGACAATAACTCTATGAAGGAAAAATCCCAACTGCACCTCCCCGCGGTAGAGGATGGAAACACACCACGGTGTGGCTAACACAGCTCTGGGGACCGAGTATCCACCGGAATAAGTGGACAACTCTGCAGCTGAGCAGAGCAGGGCACTCACTTGTCCTGACAGTTAGAAATGGCTGTCAAAGGTAGAGGTAAAAGACCACCATGTGGATGTGGAAGGCAAGGGGAAACCAACACATTAGCTTCCCAAGACTTCATGGCAAAACATATATCAGAGTTAGTGAACGACGTTAATGGCTGTCTTAGGACATCCTCGTCCGGTAGGGACAGTCATGAGCCACAGGTGACACCAGACCGCCATCCAGCTACTGATGGCAAAATCATAAATAAAATAAATAAATTTAGAGTAGGAACATGGAATGTTAGGACATTAAATGAGCTAGGAAAGTTGAACAATGTTCTAAGAGAAATGGAAAACATGAAAATGAATATACTAGGCGTTAGTGAGATGAGATGGAAGGGATCGGGCAAAATTATAGCTGACAACCACACAATAATTTATTCTGGAGGGGATACACATGAAAAAGGTGTAGGAATAATACTTGACGAAAAAACAGCCAAGTCACTTAATAGATATTGGTGTATTTCAGATAAAGTTGTTTTGGTCAAAATCAAAGGCAAACCAATATATATAAATAGTATACAAGTATATGCACCAAAAACAAGCAGTAGTGATGAAGAAATACAACACTTTTACGACGAATTAGAAATGACGATGGCACAAATTGGATCACAGGAAATAAAAATAATACTTGGAGATTTTTATGCAAAAGTAGGAAAGGGGAAAATGGAGGATGTAGTGGGGAATTATGGTTTAGGTACAAGAAATGAAAGAGGGGAAAAGCTAATAGAATGGGTAAATATCAGTGATATGATAATTGGAAACATGTGGTTTAAACACCATAAAAGACGACTATACGCATATAAAAGCCCTGATCAGAAAACACGCAACCAAATTGACTACATACTAATTAATAAAAGATTTAGAAATGCTCTAATTAATGTAAAAACAATGCCTGGTGCTGACTGTAATAGTGATCATGTACCACTATGTGGACAAATAAAAGTAAGATTAAAGAGATGGGAAAATTATGGTTAGGAACATGAGACTTAATAAAGAGGTTCTGAAAGTAGATAAGGAAATTCAAGAACAATACATAGTGACTGTGAAAAATAGGTACAATGCAATAGCTAAAATACAGAGTATAAATGAACAATGGGAAATGTTAAGGTACTCCATTCATCAAACTAGCAAAGAAATATTACCAGAGAGAAGTCAAATAGCTAAGAAAAAATGGATGAATGAAGAAATCTTAATGCTGATGGACAAAAGAAAACAGAGTAAAAATGACAAACAAGAATACGCTAAGATAAATACAGAAATAAAAGATTTTTGTTGGAAGGCAAAAGAAAGTTGGTTAAATGAGCAATGGAAAAAAAATTGAATTAAATGCCATTAACGATACAAATAATATGCACAGACAAATCGGTGAGTTCACGAGAAGAAAAATAAGAATAAATACAGGGTGTTTGAAATCAAAAACAGGAAAGATATTATTGGAGGAAGATGATATAATGAATAGGTGGAATGAGTACATAAGAGAGTTATATGATGGGGAAAGGGAAGAATTAACAGAAGAAAGTAACTTAGAAGGTCCACCTATTCTAGAAGAAGAAGTCGCTGACGCTATGAAATATATGAAGAAAAGAAAAAAACAGCTGGACCAGATGGAAACACAATAGAAGAATTAGAAGTATTGGGAGAATTTGGAGTAGATATATTAACCAAAATGTTAAATGATATTTACAGCAGTGGATATTTACCCAGTGATATGCTGAAATATGTATTTAAAGCTATACCAAAAAGACCAGGAGCAATTGAATGTGAAGGTTTTCGTACAGTTAACCTCATAAAAAAAATCACTAAGCTTCTGCTCAGAATCATAATGAGAAGAACCAGAAAGAAAATAAAAATGGAAATTAGTGAAGAACAGTATGGACTTGTGGAGGGAAAGGGCACAAACAATGCAATATATACATTACGGACGCTAATAGAAAGGTCAATAGAGAAACAGAAAGACATATATTTATGCTTCATAGATAGATAGACAACTTTATGTTGTGTGATTTCTGCAGTATGTACCTGACGAGATGCAGCGAAATATGCTAAGCAATAAATCGTGCAATCTCTTGTTTGTGTCTTCGTTAATCAAATATATTGATGCTTTATAGATTATACTAACGCAGTGGTTCTCAATCGGTGGGGAATTCCCCACTAGGGGGGGATTTAGGGGGTTTGCAGGGGGGGAAATGAAGATTATTTCAAGATCGCGTTAATACAAGAACCGATTACTTGATATTGTTTTCCCTCCATACTTTACGGTTCTGTACTCCTCGCCTTTCTGATATTCGTCTTATGACCCACAAATCACGTTTTAAGTAGACGTCTAAACTTGTTCTTGTGTGTGTTATTAAAGTTAGCTTCCACTTGTACGTATACTATGTAGGGGCAGGGTGGGGGAGAGGGGAATTTATTGGGAGGAAATACGAAAGTGGAGAAATGGCATTCTCAACGTATGGCGACATGGGCCAAAAAAAGTTGAGAACCACTGGTTTACGTAAACTGTGTTGGGGTGGGGGAGGGGGATTTATAGGGATGAAATACAAAAGGGGAGGGAGGGGGTGGGTTGACGTTCTGAAAATATAGTGAAGGAGTGCACGGGCAAAAAAAAAGGTTGAGAACCACTGAGTTAAAGTAACAAACACTAGGGACTGACAGGATATTTTTTAAAATAAGGCACTTAAAAGGCACTTCATTGCACCGGGTTTTATCCCATATAGCTTGGTCTTTTTCCCCCGGGCGAACTGCCGCCTGCGCTTGCTCTATTGCATCCAGTTTGGCGGCTGTCCCGAGGACATTTATAAACATACATCAATTGATTTATACAATAAAAATAACACAAACACTTTCACGCCACATGAAGTGGCATGTGGTATTTTCTACACGCCACTTCAGGTGAAGTGAATATATATTAAAAATCACTTTATGTCATTTGTCAACATATCAGGAACAATACATCTTCACAACATTCATATTCACCTTTCATACAATATTTGAATTTTTGTTTTAAAGTAATAAAAACTTGCCTGTCTCTCTGGCTGTGGGGTTACAACACTTTCTCCGTAATCCCGTTTGTCACGCAGAGTCTCGTTGCGGGAGCGAGCAGGGAGCGGTTCGTCCCCCGCTGGTGACTTGCGGGACACTGAGCCGGCCGCTCAGAAAGCAATGGCAAACTACTGAGCGTAATCTTGCCAAGAAATCAACATACAGCTGAAAGATGCTGGTGTTGACAGCGAGGTCCTGTAAAGGATATGCTAAAAAAAGAAATAAAAAATAAAAACTTAACCAGACCGCACGAACAGTAAAAAGGGATGCGACCCGACAAAAGCGCTATGTCGGAGACCAAAGAAGAATTGTCAACAACACAGAACAGGTGTGCGTCAGCGATACACGCTGAATGGGATACTTTTCTATTTCTCCATGACGTATCTGTCTCTCACCTTAGTCTTTTCAAACTCTCCATGCTCTATATTTTTATTCAGTATTTTATGTATTAGTAAATATTAATATACTCATCATCAAGTGCCATGCCAGCAGGCTGTTATGTCTCTCCACAGATCTCGGTCTTTGGTGTTCTGGATCAATGCTGCTGATGATATTCCTTCATGACACCGTCTCAGTTCATCCAGTATCATTTCTCTTGATCTGCGTCAGCCTCTCTTCCCTTCTACCTTTCCAATCGTCATGATGTTCTCCAATGCCTCGATTCTCATCACATGACCAACGAAAGCTGTTTGCCTCTTTCTTATTGTTGTATAAGATATATATTGTTACAGTTTCATTAGTCTCTTTCATTCAATCGTCGTCAGTTACTCTAGTTATCGAATGAAACAAATTATGTCACACACAAATACATATAAACTTGGTAAATGTAAATGAGAGCAAATGCATTGTGATAATTGTAACAACAATCACGATCTGTTTACATTAGGCAATTTACTTTACTTGTCACCGGGCAGATCATCAGCGGGGAAAGAGTGGGATCCCTGCTTGGTCCTTCAACAAGGCTTTCTTCCGGTGGTGACTTCTGAGCCCATGACCTGCAACAACGAGGACACTATATCCCAGGCTTCCGTCCACGACAGCACTTCCCTTAGTGGCGACTACATAAAAGCATGAGTGGGGTAGTCAAGAATAAGAGCATTTCTGACTTCCAAGGTGCTGACCTCATCTGGCAGAGGACTGGTGAGGACAAGGGCAAAGCCCTCTTTGAACGCTATCTAGAGCAGAGCAATCAGACAGACATGGGAGGCCGAAATCTTGCCAAGGAGGTCACCTCAGGCAGGTGCAAGGCCCAGAACACTTCAGACGAAGACACAGTGACAGTGAACGAAATCAAGGCTGTGCTTCGACGATAAAAAAAACAGCGCTCCAGGGCCTGATGGCATAAGATACGACGAAATCAATAAGGGTACCCACAATCAGGATCTGTTTACACTAGGCAATTTACTTTACTTGTCACCGGGCAGATCATCAGCGGGGAAAGAGTGGGATCCCGGCTTGGTCCTTCAACAAGGCTTTCGTCCGGCACTGACTTCTGAGCCCATGACCTGCAACAACGAGGACACTATATCCCAGGCTTCCGTCTAGCACAGCACTTCCCTTAGTCGCTGCTATTGCTTGATGACTGGTGATCAAGTCTGGAGCTGACTCGTTTCGGCTATCTATCCCCTCCATGTCCGGTTCACTAGCCTGCAGGATTGTCGAGATGTGAATGTGACGTCCTGGCTCTATAGATCCCTCTGTTTGTCTGATGATGTCTGCAGGCTCGTCCTAGACAAGGAGTTTGAGTATGCCGTACCCTAAGTCTCTGCTCCAGACAGTCCCAGACCATAAACCAATAAGTGAACGAAAGCCTGGGCTATAGCATCCTATAAACATTTCTGCAGGTCAAGACAGTGAACAGGGCATCCCATGTCTACTGTATATGCCCAGGAGTGAGACAACCGATATCTGTCAGAAGCCAAAGTGACCAAGTCACGGGGGCGGGGACTGTGAGATCATACTCCCATTTCATTTGGAAATTGATCCACTGACAGTGCTTCCGCTAGAAATTATCCATGTCTGCCAGACATTTCATCTGTCTGTGAGCCTAGTGCACGCGCCTTCACTAATGATTATTGGTAAAGGGTATCGACCACCTGCCCATCGCTAGCCTTCTGGATTCCCACGGGTAGAGTACTAATGAAACTATAACATTATATACACAAATAAGAAAGAGACAAACAGCTTTCTTCGGTAATGTGATGAGAAGAGAGGCATTGGAAAATATTATGACAACTGGAAAGATCGAGGGGAAGAGAGGCAGAGGCAGGCCAAGAGAAATTATGTTGGATCGACTAAGACGGTGTCATGGAGGAATATCATCAGCAGAATTGATACATAACATCAAAGACAGAGATCTGTGGAGTGCCATGAACGCCTACGCCAACTGGTGGGGCACTTAATGATCATGATGATTGGTAATACATTGTACATTGTTTTAAGTAAAATAGAATCTTGGGTTATGTGTATATAAAACACCATACATCAGGTCAAACTGTGAGAATATTGTTTATGTGTATACAAATCACCACACATATAGTCAAACAGTGAGAATATTGGTGATATGTATACAAATCACTATACATCATGCCAAACACAATATTGACGATATATATATAAATACAAATCACCATACATGGTGGCTTCAGAGCTAGACATGTCCAGTTGGGCCAGTGACGATATACGATACAGGCGTTAAGAGTTGAATCCAGACTACCATTCGTGTTGGTTAATGTTTATGCCCGCAACGCGAGTATGGATTCCCAGAAGTGGCAGTGCTTAAGTGACATATTATTTTTTTGTGGCGATTTCAAAGCTGAAGGCAGATCATGGGGAAACAGTTCCTCCAACACACAGGGGAGGAGCTCGAGACTGCACCTGAAACCATTGACCTGGTTTGTATCAACAGTGGCTGTGTCACCAGGACAGTAAGCCGTCCAGGCGATGAGGAGTGCTATTGATCTTCTTCACTCACTACAGCGTGTAGATGGGGTGTCCTAGGACACCACGGCAGCGACCACCACCATTGCAGCATATTGGTGGAGAAAGGCAGAACCAGGCAGCACAAGCTAACGGTCAAGTCTTTCCAGTATGACAGAACAGGGCAAGATGTAGTGAGTAAAATAAGACGTGACAAGCGCAGAAAGCTTCAGGACAGAATAAAAATCTGGGAGCAGCCACCTTGGTGGAATTTCGAGGTGGAGAAGGCTTGGGTGGATAAGCGTAGTGCTGTAAGGAGATGGCAGAGGTGTGTCAAAGAGTAAGCACAGACAAGTGAATCATGGTTTGTTAGAGAAGATAGATTTATACTCTTTAAGGAGAGTCAAAATGTCTTGTCGCTGCTGTTGTGTCAGAGTGTCAGAGATTTGTATGTCCTTTATACTACCGTCGTCATTCATAATCGGTACTTGGATTTCAGTATTGTCTACGTCTGTCTGGTTTATCACAGATGCTACTGTTTGTAAATTGTCTTCAATGTCATTGTCGTCGTCGTCGAGATTAATCGTTGTCAATATGTCGTCAAATTGGTCGTCGCTGTCGTTATCACATATTGTCGGTAATGTCCATATGTCTTCGTCGTCTTTGTTGTCGTAAGAGTGCGTCGTTAACGATGCTTCGTTTGTCGAGATGTCACTCAGTTGGGTCACTGTCGTTTCGTTTCTGTCATCAGTTAGTTGCGTCTGCTCACTCGTGTCAGTGTCCTGTCTACATAGTATGGTTTTAACATGTTTACATGGAATGGCCTCGAGGCAGTTGTGGTTGATTGGACTTCTGCCGTAGGGTTTTTCCCCTTTTTCACCAGTTTCTGACATATATCACATGATCTACAATAGGTTTTTATGTCTTGGTAAAATTTTGGCCAATAAAATTGGGTCAGGACCCTAGCTCTAGTTTTTTCATACCCCATATGACCTCCAAAAGGTGAATCATGGGCTATTTTTAGTACTTTCTCTCGATGTGCTTGTGGTAACACTACTTGCTGTATTGTGGACTGATCTCTAGTGTATAATCTAGTCAACACATTGTTGTTTAATGTAAATGACCACGATGCGTTCTTAGATAATTTTGGTTTAAGTCCTACTAACCTAAAATATGGTGAAAGTGTAGGATCTGATTTTTGTTCATCTCCAAAATTAGTGATGGTACTGTTTGGTGCTGCAATTTCTAGTGACTCCTGCAGTTGGTCGGTGCGAGTTTTGTGAGTTGTCTGTCGTGTTATTGCATTCGTGTGTTGTGTGTGTTGTTGCACATCTACAGGCTTGGTACTTGGTAGATCGGTGGCATCCTCAATTCGAGGTTTTAAATTGGTCGTATCATTGACAGATTCGACCGCCCCTGCATCATACACCTCGGTGAATTCTTTCTGAATTACTTCATTGGTTGTCTCCCTTGTCCTTTTGGCAGATGGAGACAGGCATGAATGGTGTTTCTCTTTCGGATCGCTGTTTGGGTGTTGTATACCGTTTTTCCGCTCCCAATCTCTGATTTCCTTTTCAGAGCAAGGTCGTATGTTGGGCAGGTTCCCAAGTATAATATCGGCGACCGGATTTTCTAGGGCAGCGCACAATACTAGTCCTGATATGAACGGTGTTCGAACTTCGACTAGAGCAAGGGGGTATTTCTCTATAGTGCCTGAGAATGTGCTACAAGTTACGTGTTTGTGTGTATAGTCTTTGTCGTTGATTAATGTTTTCTTAATCCCACAGAGCGTTGCACCGGAATCACGAATTAATGTGCACTTTTTGTTATTTACAAACCCTGTTGAAAAGTTAAGCTTGCCTGTAGAAGATAAGGCAGCATTGGCTGTTTCATTTCAAATAGGGATAGTGTGGCCACATAGTATTGTTTTGTCAAGTTGGAATTTCGTACAGGTGTTACACTTACTGTCTGTAATGGTGTCAATAATGTGCACTGCATTTCCTAGCTCACTCAAACTTTCGCTTTGATTGTCACACTCATTCAGTAACTCAATATCTTCCTCTGAGGAACTTTCAACCATTGCAGCATTGGCCTGTTTCAGTAATTTTCGGCCATCACAAAAGCGACTAAAGTGCCCAAAGCTGCTGCAAAAATAGCATTTGACCGCTCTCTGGTACGCATTTCTTTTGTTTTTCTGCTTCTCCACAATCATTTTGAGGTGATGAGGATAGTTCGGCGATTTATCGCACATAGCGTATTGTTCGTGCGTCAAACTACAATATTGGCACTTAACTGGCTTTCTGATATTTGAGCGTGGTTTAAACTTGCCTTCAGCTGGTTTCGAGTATTTAGTATTTACCACTGCTGCTGTTTCGTTCTGACCTAGGTTTAATTGGAAAATATCTCTGTTCGCTGTGAAAAATGCGTTCCCCTTTGTCTCTACATCCTGAATACTCCTACAGCCCATTTGTTTCAAAAACTTACCAAAAGGTGTGGGGATTGTACTAATTATTTTGTCAATAATAATGAGTTCTTTTAATTTGTCATGGCTGTTGTTAGTCTTAGCCGAGTTAATCCACTTTGTGCACACATCCTGAACTGTCGATACGTAATCTATGAAGGTTTGATTTGGTTGAGGGGATAATTTAGCGAACTGTTGTTGGTAACCTGCAGTATCTAAAGAGAAATGTTGGAGAATGCGTTGTTTTAAGTAGTCATAATCTTTTCTCATTTCCTGTGGCACTGTCTCTATTACTTTCAAAGGTTCTAGAGCTAAGTTTCTCATTAAAATAAATGACCAATCTGATTTTATGATCTTATGGTAGGACATTAAACACTCAAAATTTTCCAGGTATGCACTGATGGAATCTCCTGAGCAGAATGCTTTCACGAGGCCTTTATACTTATTATATTTCTGTTCTTCCTCTTTGCTTCTTAATTTATTTACAGGTATTTCTACGTTGGACTCAATCTCCATCTGTTTTAATTTTATTTGTGTATCGGCATTCAATTGGGCTTGTTTGGCCGCCGCCTCAAGCTCTAATTGTTTCTCTTGAGCCTGTAATTGCATTTTCTTCTCTTCAGATTGTAGTTGCATCTGCATCCTTTTATCTTCTGCCTCACTTTGCCTCTTCTTTTCTTCTGCTTCCATTTGCATTTGTATCTTCTTTTCTTCTCGTTCTATCGCTCTTTCTTCACGGGCAATGTTCTCTGCGTGCGTCTTCTGAGCCCATTCTGACAGTTTCTCTTCTTTATAACCGAATTTAATACCTTGCTCAATACATTTATCTAAAGTAGACATCTTGACTTTTACTTGTTGGTAATTTTACTGAAGTTAAATCCCTTAGAAAAATGTTGGGGAGTAGAAAATTAAGTTATCTCCCTTAATTATTACATGCGCAAATCCAAATGCAAAGTTATGTTGGTTACAAGGTCATGAATATACATACAAATCAATGCAAAGCAAAATGATACATGGATGGATGGTGATAAGTACCGCTTAGGTTTGCAATGGGCATGATGTGAAACTTATCTTATGATCCCAGAACTTGTGAATGTTGTCTTGTACTTTCGCCACTGTTGGATAGTTCACATAGGTTACACACCACACAAAAGCATCACAATTCGCGGAACAATCTGCTCGTAGAATGAGAAAACATTAGTAACAGTCAAAAAATGTTACAGTTATGTCAAAATAGTTTATAGTATTAACATCATTGAGAGACTAACTGCAGAGGGACTCATATTAATATTAGTTGATCACTAGATAGATGCACATTTGTTAAACTTCTTGAAACAACAATTTGATATGATCAATTTACTATTTTACTTGGCAATTAATAGCCGTTTATATGTAAAGCTTATGCCAAAACCGGAGCCTAGCCCCCAAAAAGCCTGTCAGCGTGTTGTATGTCTAGGTATCTGAGCTCGGGCTCACACAGGCAACAATAACTCAGTTAGCTATAATATCTAACATTTATTGTATTTCAATATACAGTGCGTTGGCGCAGTGGGTTTAACAAGCCCGCACTGAATCGCATATCACAGAGGTTTAACATCATCACACACTTCAACATCATCAAACATTCTAAGCATACTATCTAGCCTAAGTCTATAAACCCCACATGGGTCTAAACTATAGAGTCTAAACTATTGAGTCCCTCTAAGGCAGGCCCTGTTGCCTCTTCGATGTCCCGTCTCTCTCTGCCGATCCACACGTGTCGCAATCCGACACGGGTGGTAACTCTGTTCGAGTTCCTCGTGGACCCCGCAATAGGCGGGCCACATCAGTGTCCACGGGACAGTGGACTCACTGACCAGACCTTCGAGAAGGTTCTGGAATACTCTGGCCTTCGAGGGTCTTACTTCTTTCCCTTTCTGCGGGAGTTGTAGCCCTTGGCTAATCTCTATAACTAATGTTAATTTACCAGATAATATGACTAAGGTGAGGCTGTGACATTTCAAGATAGGTTTGGTCCTTCCATTCTGTTCTTGTTTTTGTGGGCTTAGTTCTTGTATAAATGAAGTCCCCTGGCAGATACAGCCGTATATGTACAATGTGTTATTCTGCTGCCTTTCATCTCCCGAAGGAGATCTGACCCTCAAACAACCACACCAAGCCCTTTGTAGACTTCCTCATAATTACCAGCTGCATATTTCAGCACACATTTTCAACAAGATGACGTAGGCAATCTCACACTAGGCTTCCCTCGTCGCCTCATGCACGGTAGGCTACAGTGATACTATTCTTAGCTTCCTTTATGGTGCCGGTAGCACACTTGCGGTAAAGTGGTAGTCCCCGCATCTATTCTACGTCAAGGGCATACTGTAGTTGGGAGTGGACATTTTCTGTTTTTAGCGCCTGCCTTCCCCATCTATGCACATACCATTCTGAACATTATCTGGTAACCTTTTTATGCGCCAGCTGTGGCGAAGGGGTCACGAAAGCGATTTGTAATCCCGAATTCAGCGTTCGAAACACAGTTTGGGGAGATCGCCTTGCACTGTTTGTATTTTATACAATGGTATGAGTGCTGATCGTTCAGAAACTATGGCAAACTACTGACAGTGAACTTGTTTATAATCACACATAGCCAATGGAGGTCAGTGTGGCCGAATGGATACGAGCGCTGGTTCTAAGATATCATGTGTACTGATGCCGAGGTAGGAGTATCAAATCCTACACCGGTCAGTTGGACTAAAATGTTAACTTATCGTCCTTGACTTGGGGACATAAATTACAAGTGCCACCAGTAATAGGGAAAGCTAATCTACACGCAAACATCAGCCCACTAGAAGTTGTAGCACGCATATGGGATACGCTTGAGTTCAAAGCGAGGGAGTGAACGAATTGGGAAAAAAAGTCAAAACATTCTGTCATTGACAGTGACGTCCTGTAAGAATATGTAAATTTATTTATGTCGTATCCTCATTTTATGAAGCCTTCTCCTCCTTAGAGCATTAACTGGTGGCTGAACCCAGACCGCTGGCTTGATAACTAAGTATTAAATCTAGTACATATTCTATAGTCAAGTCAATCTCCCGTATACACGCCTTAAGGCATATGGTGCCTACCCATATTTCTACAGACCGTTCGACAAGCGGTGGGTGACGTGGTTAGCATATCTTCTCATTTTAGACTTGGCCGACCTGGTAGCCCCTTAGCATTTAAACAATTCGTCACTATGTATATTCGAACCCATGGCGTGGAGCTTTCAGACGAGTGTCTAGCCACCGTGTTAGGCGGCTTTCTTTAGTACACACACACACATACACACACAAACACACACACACGTAATAAATGTAAAAGGTAAAGGTAGTTCCACAGCCGACACTGGTTCTAGGCCACGACACAATGAGATCACGTGTCCAGTTTCCCTCATCGAAGCCAAAAAATAGTATCACTATGCACATGGGGAGTTGATAAATGATGGAAGGTAACAGGAATAAAATTGTTTGGCACACTAAAAGTCATGCGATTTATGTCAGGAGCATGCTGTGTGAGAGGTGGCATGTGGTAGGCGGGGATAGCAGGCAGTAATAGAATTAGGAAAATATCAAGACATATATCCAGATATGTCATTTTGAGGTGGTGAATTACTATAGTGAGAGGTGGAAAGTGCTGAACGTAATTGCAGCCAAACATTTCTGCAGAAATCCCATTGAATTGGTCGAACAAGCGAGCTTCGTTCAATGAAAGAAATAATCATAATTGTAAATATATGATATAGAAGCTGTATATCAGCAAACGATAACATTTCAAAAAGAAAATCTGGGGTAAAGGTTGTGATTTTCATATTACGTAAGCATACAGAAAATGTAAATGGATATACATAAATGAGTTGGACGAGAAATAAAGCTTTAAAGTATAGTAAATAAACTAACTTACCTTAAAATGATCCAGCTGCTTATCGTCGGCTGCGCCTTTTCTTTCTGGAGCATAGTGTCTGATCAAACTGTCCAGCCATTTCCTGCAGAACGCCATGTGTCTGATCAAACTGTCCAGCCATTGCCTGCAGGACGCCATGTGTCTGATCAAACTGTCCGGAATACACTGCATGACGCTGGACTTTGAACACAACGACCTCATCGTGAACCTGTCCTAACACGCCACCATCGCTAAAATCTACTTCTTTGGGATAACCAGCATCGTCCCTAGGCAGCAGACAACCAATGGAGATGTGTTTAGTTTAGTGACGAATCTTACTTTTTGTTGCAGCGTCATGACAGTCGGAGAAGCGTCTACCGTGGGTGAAATGAACGTTTTGCCCACAATGAGGGTAATGAAGCTCCGCGGAACGGTGGTGGAGGTGCAGTAGTGTGGCGAATGATCAATTACAGCGAAAGGAGTCAATTGGTTCACATTGAAGGAGGCTTTAATGTCCTTCGACACGTCAATGAAATTCTTTGACCACATGTCCTTCCACCTTTGGCTACCCAAAAGTTTGTGTTTCAACAGGACAATGTCAGACCCCATTGTGCATGGATGAAATTCTTTGACCACATGTCCTTCCACCTTTGGCTACCCAAAGGTTTGTGCTTCAACAGGACAATGTCAGACCCCATGTCCTTCCACCTTTGGCTACCCAAAAGTTTGTGTTTCAACAGGACAATGTCAGACCACATGTCCTTCCACCTTTGGCTACCCAACAGTTTGTGTTTCAACAGGACAATGTCAGACGACAGGTCCTTCCGCCTTTGGCTACCCAAAGGTTTGTGTTTCAACAGGACAATGTCAGACCCCATTGTGCATAGATGAAATTCTTTGACCACATGTCCTTCCACCTTTGGCTACCCAAAGGTTTGTGTTTCAACAGGACAATGTCAGACCCCATGTCCTTCCACCTTTGGCTACCCAAAGGTTTGTGTTTCAACAGGACAATGTCAGACCACATGTCCTTCCACCTTTAGCTACCCAAAGGTTTGTGTTTCAACAGGACAATGTCAGACCCCATTGTGCATGGATGAAATTCTTTGACCACATGTCCTTCCACCTTTGGCTACCCAAAGGTTTGTGTTTCAACAGGACAATGTCAGACCCCATGTCCTTCCACCTTTGGCTACCCAAAGGTTTGTGTTTCAACAGGACAATGTCAGACCACATGTCTTTCCACCTTTGGCTACCCAAAAGTTTGTGTTTCAACAGGACAATGTCAGACCACATGTCCTTCCACCTTTGGCTACTCAAAGGTTTGTGTTTCAACAGGACAATGTCAGACCACATGTCCTTCCACCTTTGGCTACCCAAAGGTTTGTGTTTCAACAGGACAATGTCAGACCCCATGTCCTTCCACCTTTGGCTACCCAAAGGTTTGTGTTTCAACAGGACAATGTCAGACCACATGTCCTTCCACCTTTGGCTACCCAAAAGTTTGTGTTTCAACAGGACAATGTCAGACCACATGTCCTTCCACCTTTGGCTACCCAAAGGTTTGTGTTTCAACAGGACAATGTCAGACCACATGTCCTTCCACCTTTGGCTACCCAAAGGTGTGTGTTTCAACAGGACAATGTCAGACCCCATTTCCTTCCACCTTTGGCTACCCAAAGGTTTGTGTCTCAACAGGACAATGTCAGACCCCATTGTGCATGGCTGAAATTCCTGACTGCCAACAACATTCTCAACCTTCCCTGGCCATCCCAGTCTCCAGACATGAGTCCAATTGAGCAACTTTCGGATGAACTGCATTGACGTGTTTGTCGCCAAGACGATGCTCCAGCCAATCGTCGTGATCTGTTCCAGGCACTCCAGGAAGTGTCGGCAACCATCCCACAGGCCCACATCAGACGTCTGATCGCATCCATGCCCAGGAAATGCCAGTCGATGATAGATGCAAGAGGAGGCCACACACCATACTAAAGGGAAATCGCATACGCCGAAAAACTCTCGTGACCCAGATGCAAATCAAATGTCAATTTATTGTCTGACTCCTAAGGTATTCGTGTGTGCAATGTGATCAATTAACTTATTACATTAAAATGGTTATTGAATAAACAAATTATGGCTATGTGTGTGCCTTCGATATATATGAAGAGTATAGAATAAGGTTACTGAATAGATCTCATATTCTAATATTTCAGTTACCAGGAAAGGTCATTTGTATATCACAAGGTGGTCAAACTGTTATATTATATTATCAAAGAAGCAGGAATCCATCAGCAAACACTTCATGGCACCCTAAATTATTTTCTTCTTATAGTCCATGCCCTGTGACGTTAATGATCATATCTGTTTACAACCTTCTCCCTCTTGTGCTGCCTATCATTTCTGATACTGATGATCCTCCATGCCATACCCTGAAATTGTCCAGTGTCTTCTCTCTTGTCATGTATTTGTGAAATTAAGCCGGTAACGGCATGAGATATCGAATCAATAAAATTCGAGAAAATGCGGAAAAGCTGTGAACATGTAAACAATATAAAATAACACCGAGTTTTACAACCTGTAATTCTGAGATAAGTAGTACATTTTGTCATGACATTTTTTCATTATCTTTTCGTAGCTGTCAGGTGTTTCATACTTTCATTCATCTAATTCTGTTACATAGAGCAGCCTGATCAGAATGACGAGCCCGTCAGAGGACCACAACGACACTCTCTCAGTTGTGCGAGGAGGCCGGGACGGGCGAAGAATATGTAATCCCTGCTGAGGCATCACGCGCAATGCTCAAGAAATCACCCAACACTGCACCAGGCCCAGACGACGTCCGATATGGGGACCTACAGACGATGTCAGATGATGACATGGAGGAAATGGACAGAGACTTTAACACCAGTATTCAAAGGGGCCTGGTCAAAGAGGAATGGCTACACAACTACTTTTAACCCCTGCCAAAGCCTAACAAAGACCATTCCAAGATATGCGGTACAGAATCATAACGATGCAGAACATTGCTGGCAAGCTACTGGAAACATTGTAGCACACAAACTTGATCGTGACATGGAACAACTCGGCTGCTTCCCGCCCACACTGGAGGATACAGATGCAACAAAGAGTCATGGCTGAATGCGGCGGTCTTTGTTCAGGACGTGTACAAAGGGTTTCAGAGCAGAGAAGAAACATGTGCAGCCGCCATAGACTTAGAGGACGCATACGGTAAAGTATCCTTCGAGCACTTGATGCAAACCCTTCTAAGACTGAAGTGTACCCCCACCTTATGCGATGGATAGCTGCAGTCCTGTTACAGAGGAAGGTGTTGCTAAGATGGCGAGTTGGTCTTCTGAGCCGACAACGATATTTCCATGATCCCGCAGGGTTCACCACTGTCACCAGTACTATTCAACGTGTATACGGTGCCAATCACTGAACAACAGTTGGACGGGAGGGGTAGGACTCTGTCATTTGCTAACGACATTCTTGGGTATCGACAGGATCGAGATAGACAGGCGGTTGCCAATGGTATGCAGGTCGAACTAGATCTAATTTCCTCATGATGCGCTGATGCCAGTGTCCTTGTCATCCCTGCAAAGGCATCGGTTACATGGTTCTCCCTAAACAACCATATTGTGAAAACAGACCTGCCGGCAGTGAGGATGGATGGGAGTATTTTGAGTTGAACCCAGTCAATGACATATCTTGGCGTGAGGCTTGATCGTAGCCTGTCCTTCAGAGATCATGTTGATTATCTCATAACGAAAGCTCGAAAACGTTTGTCAGCAATGAGAGTCATTGCAGCTGCCAATATTGAGCAAAGATTGTTAATACTTGTATTCCAAGGACTGGTGCTTTAAATCATCGAGTATGCCCTGGCCATCATCACTGTCAGCCCTACACAGATTCGAAGACTTAAAAACTTAAAATGGTACAAAACAAAGCCATGCGCATCATTTTGGGCTACAGGAGAGACACCAGCCGTGTAAAAATGAGATACCTCCTTGACTTCCCGACCATGAACCATATGATCAAGATCTCGTGCATACTTAAAAATAGGTGCAGATGAGAGGCACCCTCTGCATGAAGGTATATTCAGAGAAAAGGGCAACAGGCTAAAGAGGGCCAAATCATGGATGGGTCAGACGGAAGATATCATCAGACAGGTATGCAGTCTTACCAGGATCAACCCCGGCAAGGAATGGGTGACTGTGCCTCCATTTTAAAGTGCACTTTCTCCTGCATTATCACACTCGACAGACGGTGCAGAGAGCAGAACCCTGCCGCTGTCAATGCAGAGGTCAAAGTGCTCATCTATGAACACTCAGATAGCCCCGAACTGCTCATCTATACAGATGGATCTGTTGTAAAGAAGAAGAGAAGTACGTGGGCATTTACAGCCCGTTCAGCGGGTCGAACCGTTCAAGAATTCAGTGGTGCCCACTCTATGCCCACAAGCAGCATGACGATGGATGTGATGGCAGTAACACAAGCTTTCATATGGCTAGAATCACATCATTATACCAAAGTGTGTGTACGAAGGGATTCAATGAGCATGATTCGGAAGGTCGATGCAGGATCTGTGCGTAGACAGTGATTCGCTGTGGAAGTCCGTTGTCCCTAAGGTCACCTTCATCTTCGTCCCGGGACATGCGGGAGTCGAGGGAAATGAACAAGCTGATAAACTGGCTGGCTCTGCATCCCATGCAGATGGCCAGCCCATGGATCGCGCCAATGTTATTAGCATCCTTAAAGAGATGTCGAGAACAGAGGACTTTGACGTCAGTGAATCCACATCGTTGACCAGGATGAGAGACTTGGGAGTAAGAACTGTCACGGCCAGACACGATAGGTACATCGGGAAAACGAGGGACCTCGTCAACCAACACAGAACTGGCACTATTAGCCACCGGATGCTGATGCATATGCTGGGGGGGGGGGAGGGGGATCTGAGCACCTATGGACCTGTCCATAGTGCAATGACGATATCCCAACTGATATGTGATAACTGATTCAGTTATTATGTATGAATGTAGTTAGTCAATGTAGTGTCTTCCTCTTGTTAATATGTTGTGTTTTGTGTATTTGTTTGCTGATGAAGACTATTGAGCGCAACATCCCATGTTTTCCTTACCTGTGCTCTGTAAAGCTGCATTACTTTGGGTTATTTTATATTGGTATGTTAGCGAGCATGATCGGACGCCTGGGCTTATTGCTGGTGAAAGTGAAGGACAGGCTGACCAAACATGAATCCTTGCTCCCAGCCTACAATATGTGAAGGTGCTGCCACATCAAGGACACATAGCAGGGAGACTGCTTCTGGACAATTGCCTTTTTATTGTATAATACTGACTGTAACAGTCTCGGGAGAGTGGACAATTCCTTATTTACTGTTTAATACTGACTGCGACAGTCCAGACAGAGAGATGGCGACACGCCAAACTGCCACCAGAACAGTACATAAACACACATTATTCAGAAATGAACAGAATATAAACACGTGACAATGAATGTTTAGACAAGAACATAACATTAACAAGCAGCATCCAGAAAAGAACAGAAAAACACTGGCAGACTATCCATGCACGGTAGAAGAGGGCTACGGCCCTTACAATATTCAGGTTTGCTGGAGAAGGAAGGAAAGATGGAATTTGATAAGCAAGCACAGTGGCACGTGTAGGAATATATGAGACAATGTACAGAAAACACAGAAATGCCCGGTTGTTTTTGTTGATTGAATTGGATTTGTAATAAATATATAATCTGTGTTAACCCAAATTGTGATTCAATTGTTTGTAGATGTGTATATCACATGCACCGTTTGAAATACCACCAAACCAGAATAAATATACTTGAATACAACCATCAGTCTTGCTGTTGATCATTTGTGAGTAACTTGGGATTTCACAGGAAATGAGGAAGTGGTCAAATTGGCTGGGTCTGTATTCCAATTCCAATTTCAATTTTCAAAACAAAAATTTAAAATATTCGGCCTCGTTCAGCCGGCCTCTTCAGCTTTGGTTATTGTTGAGGTCCGTGGTTTTTGTGGGTTCATTCACGCTAATTGTTGTCTTGTGCGATCTTACGAGTAAGTCCTATCTCGGACTGGTTATGTTGATTTGTGTCTATGACGTCAGATGGGGGGAAAAAAAGGGGGGGGGGGGTGGGGGGGGGGGGGGTTGTGGCGGCTGTCGTTTGTGCCCGTCTCCTGATGGTTTCTTTTGTTAGTGGCAGTTTCTGGCTCTTCTGGTTGCAGTCCTTATAAGGACTTTTTATTTGGTCTTTTTGCCTCCTGTTTTTGTGTATTGCCCGTAGAAGCGTTTCGATGTTTTCATTTTCTTCCGTATGCCTTTGTTCTCTTTCGAGTTTAAGTTTTTGTTGCCTTTCGATCTCTTCCTCCGTGGTCAGCAATGGGACGATTTCTACGTCATCTATATAGTATGCCCATGGGTGTACGTCATCCGTGTTTAAGTCTGGGCATTCTTTATAGGTACGGTAGGGCATTGGTTTTCCCTTGTGTTTCTTGTACTTCTTTTCTTTTTCTTCCCGCGCCTTCTGTATTCCTTGCACCTGAGTTTACGATCACTGTTCATCTCTGCAATTTCTTCCTCAGTAAAACATGGGGGAATCGGGGTGTCTTCTATGCCGTCGTCGTGGTACTCATCTCGGTTTTTTTCAGAGGCCTGGCAGGATAATGGTTTCTCCTTGAGTTTCTCTGGCGTCGTGGTGGGATGCTGGCGTTTTTAGCTTGCGTCCGAGGTAGGTCTCTTGTTGGTTTTCCTCTTGCGGTTTCTCTGTGGGTTCTTGTATGGTTTCTGTTGGTTTGTTTTGGAGAAGTTCCATTTCAGTTTTATGTAGTTCTCTCACCGCTTTAATGGTACGTTGTATTTCTTCGTTCTCTTTCTTCATCTCGGCCATGCGCTCTATCTCTTGTTTGATGTTGTGCTGGATCTCTTTTATGTCGACCAGCAGCTTCTAATTGTCACTGGTTGGTGCTGGTGTCTGTAGTGCCTTGACTTGCTTCTTCAGCTCATCTATTTGGTTCTGCAGTTGATCTCTTACAGCTTGTGATATACCCGTGGCCATCTCGCACCTCCACATTGCTTCCTTATATGGTGTCTTTGTTGTAGTGGCGAGCTTTAAGACATCTCTATGTCTTTGGAGGTATGGACAGCTCAGGTATCTTGCTACATGCTTGCCCAGGCAGTTGGGCGAACTTTCTTTTGTTGTTGGGTGCTCGGAAATCCGTGTCCAGCTTGGCCAGCGGACACTCCTTGAAGGCGTGGTAATCGGCGCAGTAGCGGCAGATTTCCGTCTTACTGCGACATGTTACTCTGCTGTGGCCGGCCCTCTGGCATCTGGAACATTGGGTGATTCGTGGTATGAATCCATCAGGCTGTTGAATTTTCCGTTTTATAGATACCTGGCGTGGTATCTAGCTGCTCTCAGTCGTCACCACCGCTAGTGTCGTAGGGATCTTTGAATAAGTCAGGATCCGCTCCGCCTTCAAGATTCGAATGTTGAGATCTACTTCATGTAGCTGCTTCTGGATTTCTTCGTATGACAGCTCCACTTGAATCCGCTTGACAACCCATCTGACTATTTTTGAGCCGGCGTTTCCGACTCTGGTGTCTTTCTCCTCCTTCTTCTCAGCTGTCTTGGATCTTGTCTGTGGTGGGCTGTCGGCGGTCTCTTTCGTGGTGGCTTCAGTAATAGCTGTAGTTTCAGGTTCTTTGTTACAGCTCGCAGACAGGCTCTCCACATTCGTCTTCTTGCCGGTCTTGTCGGCTCCTACGCTGTACATCATGGATGTCACATGTCTTTTGGTGTTCTTGTCACGTGCAATGTTTCCCTGTATCAGGCTTCTTGACTTGTTCAGGCGATTTGTCTTGATAGCGTTCGCAAATGCGAATGGCTGGGTCTGTATCTCCGAATGAGGTATTTTTGCACATTTAGGCAGGTGCTTTTTGAGCCCTTTGGGATCAGGTGCATAGTCTGGAGAACAGATATATCATCATATCCTAGTGAGAATGGTGCCACAGGTAGTCATCAGAGGATCTGGCCTATACTCAGTTCTCCGAGGAAGGCCAGACGGACACGTGATCAGAGGATATGGCCGGCACTCAGTTCTCCGAGGAAGGCCAGACGGACACGTGATCAGAGGATATGGCCGACACTCAGTTCTCCGAGGGGAGGCCAGACGGTCACGTGATCAGATTACAATGGTCACGTATTCAGATTACAACGGTTACATGGTCGGATTACAACGGTCACGTGATCAGATTACAACTGGTAGCTTTAAACTTAGCCGGAGGTCTGGCAAAAGGGTTACGGACACAATTCGAAATTCTCCCAACCGTGTTTGAAACACAACTGCGGGCGATTTGGCAGAAGACTCGCTTGCGTTGGTATTTATACAGTGATATAGTGCTGGTCGTTCAGACAAACTACTGAGCGTAAAACATGAGACAATTTTACAAACAGCCAAAGGTGATAGGGTTTAATGCGACGTCCTGTAAATGATATGTCACTAACTAGCTATTAGAACTGGAACTATTAATTGGCTGTTAAAGATGAAGACGAAGCACGTATGAGAATGCCCTGAGTGTTGTGATGTTTCTTCCTGATTCAGCTCCACACAGGAAATGACACTTCACTTCACGTGGCTCGCAGTTCTGTCCAAATACAGTGTAGACCTGATAAGGCGACACTAAATGTGTCATCGACACTAAATCAGTTGCAATGCACACATTCGCAAATACACGACAAGAGAGAAGATGTTGGACAATGTCACGTCACGGCATGAAAGACAAATACACGACAAGAGAGAAGATGCTGGGCAATGTCACGTTATGGCACGGACTACAAATACACGACAAGAGAGAAGATGTTGGACAATGTCACGTCACGGCATGAAAGACAAATACACGACAAGAGAGAAGATGCTGGGCAATGTCACGTCACGGCATGAAAGACAAATACACGACAAGAGAGAAGATGCT
>CAWUFQ010000641.1:52500-54000 GCA_963921405.1 Cepaea hortensis
AACATTTTAGTTCAACTTACCTGTGTAAGGGTTGAACCTTGTAAAACTTCTGCATACGTTACTTAATGGGGGAATCATTGTAAACGAAGATGGGAGATTGTCAGGGGAAAACACCCTGATCCGCCTAGTAGTCCATTGAAATATAAAACTGGGCATCTAAACTTCTTCTTTCCACTCCTTAGGGATACCAATACTAGTTACTTTTACATTTTAAGGAGCCATTTTCCAATCCCCCCCCCCTCATCCCTTCCCCCACCCCTCGGGATATGGAGTTTAAGGGATCTGACCCGGCACCCAAACCGAACCACGAGTGTGAGAAACAGTGACTTGTGACATATTGGACGGCACGTCAGCAATACAAATAAGTCACCCTATGTCATGGGGTCTGGTGTGTCGTCAGTAGAACAAGTTTTATTGGACCAATTTTCTTTAACAACGCTATACATGCGGATGTGTGCCGTACTGACATTCTGAACGTGAAATTTAAGAAGCATGGTTCCAACAAGATGGTGCAGTTACACACACAGCTAGAGCATCACTGCGTTTTTTAAATTAGATTTTCGCAAATCGCATAATATCACATGGAATTTGGCCTGCTCGTTCTCCAGATCTAACTCCATTAGATTATTATCTATTTGGTTTCTTGAAAGGAAACGTTAACAAAAATAATATACACGCAACTGAAGATCTTACAAAGCAATGATAATTACCATTCAATAAATAACAGCAGACACGTTGTAGAATATATTTGACAATATGAAGAGACGTGTACCTGTCATGTCTTGAAGCCCGTGGTGGACATTCCCAACACCTGTTATAATAAATACTTCATTGGTACTTTTCAGCTCCCCCAAAACAGCGTTAGACAATAGCAGTGACTTTTGTAAGTAATTTAATGATTATTTAATCACATTTTTGATGACGGCATGTACTTCACATTTGAAATGTATTCTACATACAAAGTGTAGTGAGACTTTACAAACACCCGATATAACCACATCTACTAAATGCGGCGGATTCTGTTCATACAACACAATACAAATGATTGACTCTGTACAACTTACGACGGTCTTGCCCTAGAGCTTGCAGGCAGAGAACACCCAACAACAGCACACAGAATACGACTCTCATGTTGGTGATCACGGTCAGTGTTTGCAGCGTGGTAGACTTGTTGGCAATCAGATTCCCTGATCAGAATGCTGGTGTTGTCCGTTGTTGATCAACCGACAGCTGGACTATCTCGTCTACTCGTGTTATCGTGTTTATATTATTTAGACCATACACGCACGGATCATTGAACGCAGAGTCGCCTGCTGTAATTACAACTGATTTTCGTAGACACACACGTCACATTTCTACGTGTATGTGTGGCCACTGTTTACGTGGAGACAACAACTATCAATAGACGACACTTCGATCCCAACCTTGCATCAAACATTAACTCCCACCCTGAAATATACAGTCACAAATGTTTCTGCGCCTGCTGTTCTTGTCTTTTCT
>CAWUFQ010000643.1:0-28302 GCA_963921405.1 Cepaea hortensis
GGGGAAGAGGAAGAGGGTAGGAGGAGGAGGGGAGAGGAGGAGGAGGGATGTGGAGGAAGGAGGAGGAGGGAGGAGGTAGAGGGAGGATGAGGAGGGAGGAAAAGGGAGGAGGAGGGAGGAGAAGGAAGAAGGAGGAGGAGGGAGGAGGTAGAGGGAGGAGGAAGAAGAGTGAGGAGGAGGAGGGAGGAGGAGGAGGAAGAAGGAGGAGGAGGATGGAGGAGGAAGAGGAGGGAGAGGGAGGAGGGGAAGAGGAAGAGGGTAGGAGGAGGAGGGGAGAGGAGGAGGAGGAGAAGGGAGGAGGAGGGAGGAGGTAGTAGGATGATTGATTGCCATCCCACCAGGTTAATATGTTATCGCGGACCTCAGAGAGAAGTGTCTATGTAGAAGACCATTTCCTGGACGTACGTATTTTGGGAGGGGGAGGAGGGAGGAGGGAGGAGGGAGGAGGAAGAAAAAAAAAATACGACAGTTGGCTGCTCTGGAATGAAAGGAAGGCGTGTAGAAAATTTCATCTCAATCGGATGGGCCGTTCGCGAGCGTATAAAGGACATACAGACAGAGATACGCACATCCTTTTTTATATATAAGAAGATAGACAACATATGTAAAGAAACCAGCCAAACAGAGAGCGCAAGAACACCGCATGACGGTAACACAGAAGAAGAACCATTTGCAAATCTAACCATTAGAGAACTCCTTGTTGCGGACGACCAAGGACTAATAGCAAAATCAGAAGCTGAATTACAAGACCACATGAATAATCTAAACGAAATGTGCAGGGAACATAACATGAAAATTAGCACAAATAAAACAGAGGTATTGACTATAACTAAAGAAGAAAAAGCAACAACAATTCACCTAAACGAAAATCCCGTGAAACAAATAAAGAGTTTCAAGTACCTAGGAAGTATAATATCATCAAATGGCAAATCAGAAAACGAGATCGAAAATAGATGCAATAAGGCAAACCAACTCATTGGACAAATGGCACCAATACTAAAGAACAAACATATATCAATAACTACTAAGAAAACACTTTACAACACAATCTTCCTATCAACTCTATGCTACCAATGCCAAACCTGGACAATGACAGAAAAAGAGAAAAGAAAAATCACAACAACAGAAATTAGATTCCTGAGAAGAATACTCAATGTATCAAGAAGAGATAAGATCAGAAATGAAGAAATCAGGACTAAAGTTGGGGTTATAGCTGCACTAGACTTTATTAGAAGGCAGCAAGTCAAATGGTTTGGCCTTGCAAGTAGGTTACCAACTAACAATATACCACAACAAGCAACGATGTACACACCAGAGGGAAGAAGAGGAAGAGGCCAACCACGTAAACGCTGGACGCAGGGAATAACAGAGTCCACGGGAATATCGATACATGAAGCCCATAAGTGGGCACTCTCCCACTGTTTATACTTCACCTCGACACCGCAAGGTACAAGAGGAACATGATGAGATTAGATGAGATGAGATGAGATGAGATGAGATGAGATGAGATGAGATGAGATGAGATGAGATGAGATGAGATTCTTCAACTTGTGAAACGCTTCTTTTTCTTGGGCCATTCAACATTTAACCTCTTGAACTACTGAAATTTGATATAACGTCTGGAAACAATTGTTCATTTACCACACTCTGTGAGTTGTCTTTTCTTTACAAAAATGACAGATTTACTAATGCGAGAGAGCCATGGCGCTGGTCCGACTACTCAGAAGATGATGTACCTGCGTTGAGATGATTTAGCAGCTTTCTAACGGGAGTTTATTGTTGCTACATAAATAGATGGGGGGAAATAACCACACGTAATTTGTTTAACGACACTAATTAAGTCTTTCCTTTAGAAAAATACCTGTGGTGATATTCGATTTATTTGATCAGCTCACGTAGCATATGTAATGAGATCTTGATATGATTGAATGTTGCTTGTATTTTTACACAAAATCTGATTCCACGTGTTGTCGGATGAAGAGTGTTGGTGCTACCAATTTATGCTAGACAGTTGTTGTTGTTGTTGTTGTTTTGTTTTTTTTCCCCATCAGATTACGGTGGTCAATAACAGATCTGTCCAAGAAATTTTGACCAGTGCAGTAAGTATCCGTTTCATGTGAAAACCAAATATGACCTTAGGTTTTTCTTATGGTTACAGTTTTATTATACATGTTTATACTTACCACGTTGATCATAATCAGGATATTAACAGTTGATTACATTTCGAGTGCCACCAATAATTTCTAACAGAGGGAGGAACAACCAAGAGCAAGCCAGAGAGGGGAGAGAGACAGACAGAAGCACAGACAGAATAAGCAGAGAGATATAAGAGAGAGAGAGAGAGAGAGAGAGAGAGAGAGAGAGAGAGAGAGGGAGAGAGAGAGAGAGCGCAAGATATAATTGTCATAATTGACAACAGAAACTGGAACCAGTTTTTAATAACTATGAGAAACTGATTCATAACAAGAGAAGCTATATAATTATGTATAACTAAGAAAAACTCATTATAAAAAGGGGGACTGAAAGCAATCATAGAACACAAAGAGAACTCATAAAAATTAACAGAAACGTAGTAACAATTATGGAGAACTTAGACAAACTCACGTACGACAATAGAAATTTGATACAATCATTGAGAACTTTAAAAACGCATAGATAATACCAGAAAATGAACACAATTATGGAGAACAAATAGAAACGAGCGAAACATTCGCAATGGTCAATGAATTGGCATTGATGGATAAAACAGAACAAGGGAGCTAATCACTTTATTTGAACACACAAGAGCGATAACTTTTTAATACAAAGCATAAAACAGTTGGTTGCAACAGGGCTAGAAGATGGCAGGGTTTCGAATTCTGCTGCAGGGAATTCAGTTGTGTTTGCTCTGGTAGTATCTGAGTGTTATCACGCGCTCGTACTCCAGCACTGCAAACAAATACTTGTGTTCTGTCTGGGTCATTGGCAATTAATGGTATTCTTTATAGTGTCGCTGTTATTACCGATTAACCATCCAGTAATGATTGTTGTATAAAACTATGGGGATATAAACAAATGCCCAGTAGGCTACAAGGCGTGGACCTGTATATTTTTAATGATTGTCCAGATAGCTGCCATGTATAGATATAAAACCGTGAGTAGTTTTTCATGATTACTATATACTGAATTTGTTGAATCATTTAGATATTATCTCTGTTACTTTTTGAAATAGGCAAACAGTTATCTTTTGTCATATGATGAGAAGATCCTTTCCAATCATTGATCTTTCTTACATCACTCATCTTTCTTACATTCATTATTTATTGCGCATGTTACATAGAAAAACAAAAAGATTTGTCAAAAGATTGTTGTGAACATAAACAATGCAAATTAACATGTTATGAACAGGCAGGGATGCATTCTGACACACGTACTCACATACATGCATAAACACATACATACATAACTACGTATATTCTTACATCGTTCACACACACTTTCACAGTTTTACACCCACTCAATAACACACAAATACACACTCCCACAATACACACACGCACACGCTTTAAGGCAAACCAACTCATTGGTCAAATGGCACCAATACTAAAGAACAAACATGAATCAATAACTACTAAGAAAGCACTTTATATTGCAATCTTCCTACCAACTCTATACTACCAATGCCAAACCTGGACAATGACAGAAACAGAGAAAAGAAAAATCACAACAACAGAAATGAGGTTCCTGAGAAGAATACTCAACGTATCAGGAAGAGATAAGATCAGAAATTAAGAAATCAGGACTAAAGTGGGGGATATAGCAGCACTAGATTTTATTAGAAAGCAGCAAGTCAAATGGTTTGGCCATGCAAGTAGGTTACCAGTCAACAGCATGCCACAACAAGCAATGATGTACAGACCAGATGGAAACAGAGGAAGAGGCCGACCACGTAAACGTTGGCCGGAGGGAATAGCAGAGTTCATGGGAATATCGATACATTAAGCCCATAATCGGGCACTCTCATGATGTTTATACTTCACCTCGACACCGCAAGGTACAAGAGGAACATGTTGAGATGAGATGAGATGAGATGAGATGAGATGAGATGAGATTAGATGAGATGAGACACACTCCCTCTCATATACATTTACGCACGATCACAAAATCACTAACAAAAAGTTACTTATACATACATACACACACTAATTTCTCTATCTTCTTCTCATAGTCTCTCTTTCCCTCTGTCTGTCTGTCTGTCTGTCTGTCTGTCTGTCTCTCTCTCTCTCTCTCTCTCTCTCTCTCTTTCTCTCTTTCTCTCTCTCTCTCTCACTCACTCTCTCTCACTCTTTCTCTGTCCTCTTTCTCTCTCTCCCTCTCTTTCTCTTTCCTCTCCCTCTCTCTCTCTCACTCACTCCCTCTCTTTCTCTTTCCTCTCCCTCTCTCTCTCCCTCTCTCTCTCTCACTCACTCTCTCTCCCTCTCTTTCTCTTTCCTCTCCCTCTCTCTCTCTCTCTGTCTGTCTCTCTCTCACTCACTCTCTCTCCCTCTCTTTCTCTTTCCTCTCCCTCTCTCTCTCTCTCTCCCTCTCTCTCTCACTCACTCTCTCTCCCTCTCTTTCTCTTTCCTCTCCCTCTCTCTCTGTCTCTCTCTGTCTCTCTCTCTCTCTCTCTCTGTTACATAAAACCCATACTGTTGTATGCATGTGAAACATGGATAATAACAATAGATTCTACTGGCCGTGGGAATTTGGTTTCTGATGACAATGCAATCATAATACCTGAAACGGACAGAAACGCGAATGAGATAATCCTTGAAGATACAAATTAACACCGTACATTGACTAGAGAATATAGACATAGATCATTACATTTGTTTGGGCTCGTTATGAGGAAACATAAACTTCAACACTTAGTGACACTTCTCAACTATGAATGAAAACGAGCAGGAGAATATAAACAGATAAATATCGGGACGGCCTAGCCACATGATATAACCGAGACTACAACACAAACGTGATCCTAGGCTCTGGTGACCGTGTGAGGTGGCGAACCATGACCTGTCACGGCTATTGGCATTGCTCATGAGGATCATGATGACGACTACCGGTTATGTGCTCTATAGACAGGAAGCCTCCAGGTATGGCTTGTCTTTTCCTTTCAACTGAATCATGTCTCCTCTGCATGTAGGAATAAACCCTCTCCAGGGCCGAAGGTTTATCTAATCTGTTTGGAGACCAAACTATTGCCAATGCTACATGTTCTTTCAACATCACCCACACATCCAAAGGAATAGTCAAGTTGGTATCAATGACATCGAAGCTGTTGCCAGAATACCATTGAGATTAATACTAGACTTCTTTAGGGATTCAATCCCAGGAGTTTGCTCTGAGCTGCCATGGAGCCTTTCGCCCAGCAGCAGCGTCTTGGAATCAATGTTTTCCTTCTACCAGAAATACTCACAGGTAAGATAGCGAGTTTCATCTATCAGAAGCAACCGGAAAGCCGAAAACGCCACTGACTCGCCTTCCACAGCTTGTATTATTAGAAACAGTTCTGAGGGTTCGTAAACGGCCACACGTATAGGTCAGGGATTGAACCTGGCTGTCAGAGATTCTTGAATACGCATTACACTGCAGCTGTGGGGGAAAGGAAAGAAAGTGAGGGGTGGGGCTATCGGCTAACCCACAATAACCTCTGAATATGACATCATATTTTGGAAGTGCCACACTAAACTACTGCTTAGCATATGGGCAATTATTGCCCACATTCGTTCCCACGATGGCACTCACGGACGACAGATACCATACGAACTGCATAATTTCACATTCATCAACGGCGTAAAGCCTGTTAGGGTGTATAGCAGTCCGGGTGATTTTAACGCTTGTAAACATATGCTTTTTAATATTTTGTGTTTGGATGTTCAACACAACAAATATACCAAAGACACACTCTATTCTGCAACTGTTGTAGAATTTAAAGAAATCTGGCCAGATGAAGACATGGTTCAGCCCGACTGACAAGCAACACTCATTCCTAGCAGCCGCAAGAGCCCTGCCAGTCACGAGAGCAAGAGTTGGGTGCTCATTGTCTACTATGATCATCATCATGTGCCCAGAAAACTGGCGTACGAGTTTATGTTTCAATTTATCTCTACCCTTAGCGTTCTTTAACATTGCCATTGACAATATTTCTCCATGCCACTGCTCCAGTTCATCCAGCATCAACTGAAGGGAGATTTTAAACGCACACAATAAACACAAGCTATCTTCTGTTTGCTGCCTGATCTGGGAAGCCTAGATATTCTATCTAACTACCCAAGTCATCAAGGGGACTTGTGATATCAGATGCTTAAAGTTCTTGGGAAATTCAAAGCCCTAAACCCAGTACCTTCTGAGCTACGACTTCCCCGTGTCCACTTCTGATCCTGAATATATTTGCATTTGTGAATTAATTAGATAGTATGTTCATTGTATATATTTCTGCATTAATTTATAAACATAATTTATACACTATGTTAACAGTTGCTGATACGCTATTGCAGAAACAGACGCTGGTTTATATACAGAACTATAACATAGCTGTCTATACCAAGGCACAAAGGATTAGAAGATTCCCCCATATAGACAACGTACATATATACAACACAGAATCAGCGACAAGTTGCAGTACACTAGCTTGTGACTTCCAGATGATTCGTGATCGTGACAGACTATTGCCTTGGCAGTATCTGAAGGTGAAAGGATTGCGACCGCTATATATATTGTGGTTATGATTATAATGAAGTATTGACGTTACCCACTAGCAATACGCTAATGTGTGTTCAGTCCAGATGTCAAAGGTCTTGATGATTTGGCTCTAATTATCCCAGTTGGTTAGCCAAACATTAGCTACTTTAACGGTTTCATTTCATAGGGAGCAGAGCTAGCGAAATATGCACTAAACCTGGACGAAACACTGTATTATATAATCGGAGATTTTGTTGTTATTTGTGTTGTTCCAAATGTTGCTCCAACAACACAATCTAAACGTTGATAGATCTCCTGCAACATTATAATAGAATTAAAAAAATAGTGGCTGAATCTATGTTGTGAAAGTGAAAGAACAAATTGCAATGAACTACACTAGTGATGCTAAATGCTACGTCACGCTTCAAGGGGACTTTCAAATCCTTTATATTGGATCATTTATAGGCTTTATTGTGTTAAACCTGAACGTGTTGATCATTGCAACGATACTAAGAACTACAGCGCTCCACACCAACACAAACATCTTCATACTGTCAGTTGCTGTACTTGATAGTTTCATGGCAATATCGGACATCTCGCAAGGTATTCTCTACAGCACCAAATTAAGATATAATATTCATGCGACATACATTATCGACACTGTCCTTCTTGGAACAGGTTACGGTGCTATAACATTCTCACTTATACACATGGCGATTATCGCTATTGAAAGGTATATAAATATCGCTCATCCGTTTTACTACATTTTAAATATAACAAAACGACGTCTTCTGCTGGTGTTGCTTTTTGTGTGGTTGTTTGGACTCGTCTATTTCAGTGTGCCGATAATTTTCTATAGAGATGACAAGTATCATAAACAATGCATTTCAGCGTATCCTCCTTTGGAGTATTTTATTATCAGTGTTTCACTAAATCTCATTGACTACATTATAATATGTATTTGCTACTTTAAAATAGCATATTTGGCTTTCAAGCATAAAAAAGCTGCCATTGCCCGTGGACTACAAAATGAAAACCCCGAGAATGTGATAAAATTACGGAAAAATCTAACAGTCGCCATGAGAAGCGTCAAATTTTTCGTTTGCCTGTTTGGAACATTTTTTATTTGCACTTTCCCCCAAATATTAGCAATTGGAATGGCACTGTTATCATATAACATACCAGATAAAGTATTGTATACAATATTCATCTTATATGAAATTCACTCTGTCATGAATTTTGTCATATATATTCACTTGTACAAGGGTTTCTCAGATGGGTTAAAGAAATTATTGCTGGGTATGATTACATTGTGCATGACAGACTGTACGGACCGCAATGCCATATCCCAGTGAGGTTGGTCTGACACAGAACCCCCTTCTTTCCACAGCTTGCAAGGATCCACAGCCCTGGCCGCGTTGAGACATGTTAGTTAGTTTGTTAGTTAGGTAGTTAGGTAGTTAGCTAGTTAGATAGTTAGTTAGTTAGTTAGTTAGTAATTTAGTTAGTTAGTTAGTTAGTTAGTCGACTTAAGGCAACGGGTCGTCCCCATTATGCTCCGTTCCTGTGCCAATGAATATCACACAAAATGCTCCCCACTGTCCAATGTAAAAAGTGGAACAGACAGGAGTCTCGGCAATCCAACAGCCCGCACAGATACACTGTGCATAATGCCGCCGCCAGAATGCCAACACAAAAGTCCTCCACGAAAACCACATTTCATCGTCGATGGAATCGGCAGTCACAAGAAAGGCCTCACTGACCCGGATTTTCTCACATGGCTCTGTCTCTATCCGCAGGGCGACCAGCCGAAAGAGTCGCATTAAGCACGAACTCCATAGTTCCAGCGCCGACTCCCAGGAGTCTCCTAAAATGCACTCGTGAACCGAAAAGGCAAATCATTGATTCAGCAACAGCCGGTAGCCATTGTTCGGAACATGCAGGTCACTGTACAAACAAAAGCGGACATGTAGAAGCATTCCACGTGAATATCACAGCTCACAGAGTCGTGCCACGCACTCACTCAGTAGCAGGGCGACGGAACCATATACTACCAGTCCAACATGAGGAAAATGCGAAATGCAAACCGCAGCCACAAAGATAAATACTCCAGAGGCCGTAGCAGTTCAATGCCTAACCGCCATGCTGGGGACCGGAAGTCTCACGCATTGAGACATGTTTATATTAAGTTTTTAAAAAAGTACAGGACTGTCAGAGTGCTGATTTGCAATCAATAAAGGCTCGTGGTGACTAACAGATGTGATAACAATCACTCACACAGAATGAATGTACACAACACACGGTGACATCTCTCAACTACTTTAATCGCACTTCTCGCAAACAGCAATCATAACTGGCTTCGCTCAACTCGGCGGTAATGCCATTTCAATACACACATACATATAATACATCAGTTCATGAATGCAATATTACATACCATGAACTCAGTCTTTCTATACTCAATAGGCTTTCTCTCATCTAGCGTCAACTCATACACTCAATACGTGCACTGCTCTCTTTCCACGTCTGTCCAGTCCTACGGTCCAAGGCTGTCTGACCGCTAGCCGCAGTGAGCCCGTGTTGGTCCAGCTTTCTCCTCTCGTGGTCTCCGTGTACCACGCAGACCCTGTCCCTGTTACTGCGTCGTAAGTGTTACTGCAGTTCACGGCCGTACTTGGCCGTCATTGCCAGGCGCCAGTGATGAAGACCCGGGGAAGATTCTGACACTCTCCCGCCGCTCCTCGAATGAAAGGTATATCCTTTCATTATTGGCTATTTGAAGTTGGGTTAATCTACTAATAAAAAGTCAGAATCGACCAACCTTTTGTCATCTTAGGTGACTCTTTGGAGTTTGTTGAAGTATCGTGGGTAATTTACATGATATATCTTCTCTTCAGTGCTGCCATAAAGCTACACTCAACAAGTACAATCCCCTCGTTGGACTTTTACCTAGGTTGCTGACGGACTTAGCCAGTCCGGTAGCTATCTGCGACTTACGCTGTTTTCCAAGCAACGCAACTACCTCCCTACAAAGAAAAAAAAATCACAAAAAGAGACATGTCAGGCCGCAAGTCATCTTTTCTCTAAGATGACTTCAGCATTAGACCCCAACCGATATGGTCGGATGATCGCATGCTGGTCCACAACTTCAGTAATTATAGTTCACTCATAGTTGATGTCATCTTGCGATGTGTTGCCGTTCTGGCGCTTTGAACAAAGTACTATATTCATGTTTACATTGAACCAATAGTTCAAATTGTTTCCCTTAGATGTTATTGTGAAACACTATGGGGAATAACTTTTACTTTCTTTAAAAAAAAATAAAGTACATTTATAAGTTAAGTTCTAAGCGTCATAGTTTGATGCTTCTTGTCAATAGTGACCTAGTTGGTACTATTGAGAACAAGTTGATCAATCAATGATTCTCATATTACAAATCTAAAAATCTTCTCATACAGTTAAGTTTATCTAAATTTAGTGTCACAAAGTTATATTAAGTGTCATTACTTTGTGACAATTATCGTATAGTCTGATAGTTTTCTAAATGTATTAATTAATTCCAAAAAGTAACGGTAGTACACATTTGATGTGCTAAAGTTTTGGAGTAACACATTGTCCTTCTACCTGTTTGGATTACACTGTTATGTAGAAGTACGGATTAAACTGTTTACACGTTCACAAATTTGGATAACAATGTTCTATGGAATTACGGATGAACTGTTCACACGTTCACAAGTTTGGATAACCTGGAAGTATAGATGCAACTGTTCTGTTGAATGTGTTGAATTCGTATGTCGTTGTCTCTCTCACACGATTTAAAATATTTGAACACTTTGCTGGGCTTATATCAATCGTATTCATAAGCGCAGGTACTGAGGATGTTACCATAAGTTGACTTCAGGTAAGTTTTGTAAACACTCGTAGTACTGTTCGTATAAATGTTAACAAGTGTTTAAAATATTGTCACTTTTCATTCTAATCACACATCTATTTACCATGCTTACGGATTAAAAATATAATTTATAATAAAGAAGAGGACGCTGTCCTTATCACAGTTATGTGTGCCAGCGATGTGTAGTTATGTTTCACATTAATTTGCTGGGTTGTAATTTCTGAGCGCTCTAAGTAATCACAGATATTGACTCATTTAATCTGTGCGCCCAGTCATAGGTAGCCTATTTTCGGACGTGTCGGGTGGACATCTGGAGAGCAAATCTGCAATCGTATTCTGTGTACCGCTGATGTGCCTCACTTCAAAACTGAAGTCTTGGAGCAGTAAAGACCATCTTGCTATTCTGTAGTTTGTTGGTGTCCCTGTCTTAATAATGATTAATGGATTGTTGTCTGTTTCTACAATGAAATGACGACCTAACAAATATGTAGACAATCTTTTGATGGAAAAAATTAAAGCCAAAGCCTCCAATTCAGGAGTTGAAATCTGCGTTCTCTCGGTGTCAGTTTGCGGCTGATATAAAAAATTGGGTGAAGGATGTCATCATAAGACTGCAACAAAACCGCCCCTATGGCTATGGAGCTTGCGTCAGTCCTCAATCTGAAAGGAATTTCCAAATTTGGCAATTTAAGAATGGGCTTAGTCGAAAAGTATGACAAAGCTTTTGTAAATGCAGGTCTCAGGCACTCGCTGTTTACAATTTATTTGGTTTATATTTGGTTAGTAAATTTGTAAAATTTTCTGTCAAACCCGCAAAATCAGGAATAAATCGTCTGTAATAATTGAGTAGACCCAACATGCTTCGTATTTCCTTTTTGGTTGTCGGAAGCGACAATTTTAGAATCTTGGATACAATGTTGTCATCTGTGGTGACAAATCCATTACAAACTTTATAGCCAAGAAATGTAATTTCGTGATAGGCGATTTCAACCTTGGATGGTTTCACTGTTAGGCCGTGTTGTTTGATACGTTCAAATGTTTGTCGGAGTGTTGTCAGGTGTTCTGTCATTGTCCTAGTATGTACACAGATGTCGTCCATGTAAGAAAGTATGTTCGGTAGGTCTGCTAGTGACAGTCGTGTCATGCGTACGAATGTTGCTGGGGCTTTGACTAGCCCGCATGGTATTTTACACCATTCGTATAATCCCCAAGGTGTTGCAAATGCTGTCAAGTGTATGGAATCGTCGGTCATAGGTATTTGCCAATAAACTTTGGTCATGTCAAGTTTTGTGAAGTATTTGTCGTGTGTCATCTCCGTCAGTATGTCTTCACAGCTAACCATGGGTTCTAAATCTAACTGTGTTATTGCATTAAGTTTCCTGTAGTCTACGCATAAGCGTATTGAGTTGTCCTTCTTTTTGACAATCACTATAGGATAAGAATACTGTGATTGTGATCTTCTAATGATTTTATTCGACTCTAGTTCTAAAATTTCCTGATGTAACTTATCCTTGTAGTGTATGGGTATGGAATACGGTCTGGATTTTATTGGTACCAGAGTTGTTAATATGATTTGATGTTGAACTAAATCTGTCTGTCCTGGATGATTGGAGAAGATGGACTTATATTCTTCTAACAGTTGTCTGCAGTTGTCGGTCTCAGTCTGAGAAAGATGAGGAGATAGTTTTATGTCTTGTAATGTATCTGTCGTGTCAAGTGCTGGAACTAGTACTTCGTCGGTGTCGTCTGAGTCTATGTGGTCCACTATTGTTGTGATTGCTGCAGTTTCGTCTTGGTCATCGTCTCTGTTGTAGTAGGGTCTTAACATGTTAATGTGGAATATTTTATGTTTGTTGTTTATTGCAATTTCGTAGTCCACTGTCGAAATTTGTCTCAGTACTTTAAACGGTCCTTGCCATGAGTCTGTCAGAAGATGTTTGTCACTTGGCAAATGTAATAGTACGTCCTGTCCAGGTGTCTGTGTTATTGTCCTATTTCCTCTGTTTGCATATTCCCTATAGATGGAACCAGTTTGTCTCAATGATTCTTTTGCTAATATGCAAGATCTCATGATCCTGTCACGTAAAGTTGTTACATGTTCATAAGGTGACAATGCTTTCTGATCATTTTTAGTTCAGTTAACAAAGTGTGATAAATTGATAATGGGCCGCGAGGTTTCGCTCCATATACTAGCTCAAATGGTGAAATACCTGTGCTAGAGTGAGGTACTTCTCGATAAGCGAAAAGGATGGCAGGTAGAAAGGTGTCCCAGTCATTTGGGTATTCCTGGGTGACTTTCGCCAACATGTGTTTGAGGTCGCCGTTCATTTTCTCTATTATACCCGTTGAATGAGGGTGATAGGGGCTGTTAAAGAACTGTTTCACACCTAACATTTTATTAAAGGCTTGAGTGACAGCAGAAATAAACTGGCTTCTCTATCTGATAGAATCGTGTCAGGAAACCCTATTCTGACGAAAATATGGAAGAAAACCTCCATCACGTCTTTAGATGTAATATTTCTAAGCGGAATCGTCTCAGGCCATCTAGTACATAGATCAATGACAGTTAGAGTGAACCTATTGCCTCTTGATGTAACATGGTTTAAAGGACCCACGATATCTACCGAAATTTTCTCAAATGGTCTATTTGCAAGATCTGTTGTTTGCATTTCTGCTTGAGGGTGTTTCCCCTTTTTTACAAATTTCTGGCAGATGTCACATGATCTGCAGTACTGTTTAATATCACTGAAGAACTTTGGCCAGTAGAACTATGCTAGTAATCTTGCCCTGGTTTTGGCATAGGCCATATGCCCTGCAAAAGGTATATCATGTGCTAGTTGCAATGCTTTTTTGCGGTGTTTGGTTGGCAACACCGTTTGCGCAATGGTATTGGCATCTTTCGTGTAATACCTTGTTAAGATACCACATTTTAAGTCAAAGTGCCATCCTGCATTCTTTGTTTGTTTTGGCTTTTGGCCTACAAGTTTAAAATATTTTGCCAATGATACATCGGCCTTTTGGACTTTTACAAAATTTTCCATCATGGTTTTCAGAGGTGTTATGACTGGACTTAAGAATTCTAAAGTCTCAGTTTGGATAAGTTTGCGCTTGCATTCCTGCAGCTGATCTAGTCACTGCATTTGATACAATACATTCACAAGAAGATGTTATACAATCATGTGGCATATCATTCACTTCTGGCAGGTAACCAACAATTATATCACAATCTGGGTTAGATAATGCTGCGCATTTAACCTTGCCTGTTAGGAATGTTGTTTCAATATATGCCCTTGCAAGTGGGTATTTCTCAATGTTACCTGAGAAAGTTCTGCATGTTACATATTTGCCCGTGTAGTCTGCAGGTTAGATAAAGTCTTTCTTTAAACCAATAAGAGTGCACCCGCTATCGCGTAAAACAGTGGCTACTTTGCCGTTCACATAACCTTGATGGATATTGAGCTTGCCTTTGGAGTATATCACCAAATTGGCTTCCTCATTTTCATAGGTATGGAGTGGCCGCAAGTTAACATGCCATCTTCATGGAAGCGGTTGTACATTTTTCCAGATGGAAAACATCAATGGTCTCTGCTGCATTAACTTGTTGATTCTCCATTAATTCTTCATCAGAGGAAGAGCTATCAAACAATGCTGCGTTGGCTTTTCTGATCATTTGTTTTCCTCTACAGGCATGGCGCCAGTGGCCATACGCTTTACAGAGAAAACATTTGGTTGCACGTTTAGAGCTCTTTCTCTCTCTGTCTTGCTTGTCTATATAGTTTTGCAAATATGTGAGATACCCAGGGTGTTTGTCACACGTCTCACTTTCACTGTGATGTAAATTACAATATTTGCATTGATAGTGCTTACTCATAGGTTGCCTGAAGGATTTCTGCCTGTTATAGGTACTTGGTTTTGACCTATCATAGGTAGCGGCTGCTACGAATTTGTGTGTCTGTTAGTACGCTAGCAAAGCAAGTTTTATTGGCCGTAAAGTACTCCGACCCACGCCCACAGAACCCACGTTCACACCTTATACAAGAGTTCTTACACCTTTCACCTGTTTCAACCACAAGATCTTAATGTCCAAAGCCGGACGAGCTACCCACGCTTTTCTGTTTGCTGCACACTCTCACATTCACACTCTTGCAGAAATTTCGAAAAAGGAGGTGGTAGAGAAGAGATGATCTTGTCTCATAGGATCAGATCTTTCAGTTTATCAAAATTGTTATCAACTTCAGCTGATGATAACCACTTACTAAATACACCCTGTACTACTGAAATGTAGTCAGAGAACGTTTGTGTTGGTTTTGGAGCTAATTTACTAAACTGTTCTCTGTAACCTGTTTCATCTAACAGGAAGTGGGCCATAATTTTGGCTTTTATATACTGATAAAATTTTCTTAAGTCTTTTGGGATGGTCTCAATGACTTTTAGAGGTTTCCCAGATAAACTTCTTATGTAAATGATATTCCATTCTGTCTCTGGGATCTGATAATGCTCCATTATCGTTTCACAGTTTTGGGTGAATGCTGCAATGCAGTCCACAGCAGCGAAATTTTTGACGATCCCTTGGTACTTTTTATATTGATTTTCTTTTTCTTTCATCTCTAACTTTTTAGATTTTTTATCTGCTGATGTTTCGGCCTCTAGCTGTTTAATCTTTAGCTGTGTTTCAAGTTCTTCCCTGTGCAATAATCTCAGCTTTTCTTATCTCGGCTTCTGCCTGTTTGTTCTTAGCCTCTAACTCTATCTGTTTGGTTTTAGCCTCTAATTCTGCTTTTCGTAGCTCCCTTTCAGCAGCTCTGTCTTCCTTTTGGAAATGCTCTGCAAATTTTGCCTCACTCCACTTTGTTAACTCGTCTCCGGTTAAATTTAACTTTAGTCCGGACTCAATGAAATCGTTTAACGTAGGCATGATAATTTTGTTATTTAGTTACGGTAAATTTATACAGGATAATTATCAAATGTTAGTACATACAATATGTGTATAATACAATAGTTACACAATAATTATACAGCTTAGGTCTGGACCTGTACAAAAGTATGTAGAAAAAATACTTAAGTGATACAGGAATTTGGAGCTCTGGACGTATGTTGGCAAACTGCACCAGAGAGAAGCTGCTTGGTCATCTGCAGCCAGGAAAAAATGACCTTTGTAGTGTACAATTTCAGATGAAAAAGCGGTTTACTTTTGGAGAGAGGAAATATTAGTATGTGTATGTTAAGTGGTGTATGCGTTGTCAGCTAAATGTGGTAGGTTTGTATGCCGTCAAGTATGTTTGTTTGGTCGTTGTGTCGTCAGTTCAGAATAAATTTCAGTGTTACTTCTTTCCCAATGCTTTCTTTCGCTTTATAGAGCTCTTTCACGTGTAATTCCGTTCACAACTGTAACACGAACTCACTTTCTATATCTGTTTCAAAAGCTAGATGAAACCTTTACGTTCACATCTCTTTATACACTTCTACTCACGCTCACACCTTTTGTTCAAACACTGACGAGCTACGCATGCTCAATCTCTTTAACATACACATTGTCTGATTTACACACCTCGTTCTATCTTCCAATTGGTTCAAAACCCGAACGAAAGCCTCCACGTTCACACCTGTCAGAATCCTGATTTGCAATCAATAAAGGCTCGTGGTGACTAACTGATGTGATAACAATCACTCACACAGAATGAATGTACACAACACACGGTGACATCTCTCAACTACTTTAATCGCACTTCTCACAAACAGCAATAATAACTGGCTTCGCTCAACTCGGCGATAATGCCATTTCAACACACACACACACACACACACACACACACACACACACACACACACACATATATATATATATATATATATATATATATATATATATATATATATATATATATATATATATATATATATATAATACATCAGTTCATGAATGCAATATTACATATCATGCACTCAGTCTTTCTATACTCAACAGGCTTTCTCTCATCTAGCGTCAACTCATACACGCAATACGTGCACTGCTCTCTTTCCACGTCTGTCCAGTCCTACGGTCCAAGGCTGTCTGACCGCTAGCCGCAGTGAGCCCGTGTTGGTCCAGCTTTCTCCTCTCGTGGTCTCCGTGTACCACGCAGACCCTGTCCCTGTTACTGCGTCGTAAGTGTTACTGCAGTTCACGGCCGTATCTGGCCGTCATTGCCAGGCGCCAGTGATGAAGACCCGGGGAAGATTCTGACAAGGACCCTCATGCATCAACCAATCGGGTCTCTGTATGTGGTATGGCCAATATCACAGCGGCAGCCTTTACTGCCCATGATAGTTCATGGCACCAGTTTTAGACAGGGTCGATCTAAGAGTCTGGTTAATTTATTTTTTTTATATCCCAGACCTAAGGGTGACTGGAACACATCACCACCGGGCTGGCAGGAAAGTGTGTTAGCCTCTGTGCCACTTGGCTCACAGTGTTGCAGTGTGACAATGGATATATCATGTATCTATAAATGGATAAGAGAATCAATACTGTTATCGATGCCACTATATAGTCTGGTAACTGCCCTCTATGTATCTATAGATGGCTGTGTGAGGTGCACCAAACTGGGATCTTCCCAGCCAACGCAAGTTAGCGAGGCAGGCGTTTCGAGAATGTAACCGCATCGTGCAGCTAGGGCCGTGGATTGAGCGGGCAAAAGAGCAAATTTGTACGACCGTTCGACAAAGTCTCGATAAGCGCCCTCTCTCTCTCTCTCTCTCTCTCTCTCTCTCTCTCTCTCTCTCTCTCTCTCTCTCTCTCTCTCTCTCACTCTCTCTCTCTCTCTCTCTCTCTCTCGCTCGCTCGCTCTCTCTCTCTCTCTCTCTCTCTCTCTCTCTCTCTCTCTCTCGATGAGTAGTAGGCCTGCAGTCAGTAAGCTGGTATAGCTTTTCGGTCAGTCCTGGCGGCGTAGCCTGAAAGCTCGTCGGTAGGCATCCAGTGGTTTTGCATGTATCACCTTGTACCGGGAGGGCGCGCTTTAGCGATGCTACTCTTGGCCTGCGTGTGCGTGAATAGTCCGTCTGTCCGATAGATATCTGGTCTGCCAGTCGTCATATGCTTTTGTACTGTTGAGGCTCAGCCCTAGATCCGGAGATTTGTTCGCAACTTAGACTAGCAAAATCTTCTGCGGGCAGAATCTCGCTGGCCGCATTTGTGTGTGGTCTGTTCTGGCGGACATTTCGTCTGTCCGATGGATATCTGGTTGATCCTGTCAGTAGTCATACGCTTGTCTCTACGCTTGTCTCAAAGCTGAAAATCAAAGGAATTGATTTAAGGGCAGTTAGAACGAGGCTCTAGGCTACCATCTGTTTTTGAGAGCCAATACTTACGGGGATAACTGGCCTGTGGCAGCCTAACGTCCACTGCACCTACGTTCGTCTCCAATCGTGCTGACATTTCTTGCCACTGGAATCAGATGGATGCAGGCGAGAGAGTGAGGCCGATGAAGTTGCGCAGCTCTTCCTCACTATAAACAAATTCATTGCGCAAGTCATTCTTTATCCTATTGTCTTCATCATTCCTGATGGACAAACTTGGATGTAATGAATGGTCATCATCATTCTTGATGGACGAACATCCATCCATATATCCATATCTGTTTGCACACCAACGGCTCCACATTTTCTTATTTGGCACCTTTCACAACAAAACTTCTGCGCCGCCTTTATCAACGAAGAATGTGTAATGGCTTAGCAACGTGTCATACCTGGACTTTTTTCTGTTTGTGTTTTAATGTTATTAAATTTTCTAGTGCCATGTTCTTCTTTAGGTCTATTTGTATTGTTCCTGAAGAAGATTTGTATTAGCGAAACGTCAATTCGATTGTTCGTAGTATACTTATTTTTATTTTATTATTTATTTTAAAAAGTACTTTCTGCATGTGATTTACCTTTGCCGTAGTGGAGTTTGTTGTGAAGTATGTACACTGTGTCTGTGTTTAGTATCTGTTACATTCTCTCAGGAGTTACACATTCCTAACTGTTTTGTGTCTTACTGATATATCGGAAATAAAAATAGTTAGGATTTTATTTCCTATTGGTGTATTACGATGGCATGGAGGAATGTCATCAGCAGAGTTGATCCAGAGCACCAAAGACTGAGATATGTGGAGAACCAGGAACGCCTACGCCACCTGGCAGGGTACTTGATGATAAGGATGATGATGTTTGATATATCACGTAGCCTGTTAAACGGGTATACTTGTTCATTTCTCTATCTTCTTCTTATAGTCCATGTCATGTGGCGTTGGTGATCATGTCTCTTCAAGCTTCTTTCTGTTGCGCTTCCTATAATTTCTGATACTGACGTTCCTCCAGTTGTCTATACCAAATGATAATAAATATATTGAATACAGCAGGAAATTCATACAAGCGACAACAATGCAGTTATAGACATATTTCAAATGAACGAAGGATGAAGAATAGAGCGGGATAAAATAATACACAATTGACACATGTCTGATGTCCATGTTTCCCCACGCAGTGATGTCAAACTGTCCAACATCTTCTCTCTTAATCTCCCCTTGCCTCTCTTTCCCTCCAATAATCCCGCTCTGATGACATTGTTCGGCTTTGCTATTTTAATGACATGCCCAAAGAATCTCTCGCTCTTTCTTAATGTCTAATGTGTTCTAATTTTAACTTTTATAAAATCGCATCTTATGTACATATAAGAAAATCATTAGAATAGTTGATGCCGAAAATATTAGAACTTTATTAAGTATGAGTAAATTATTAGTTACTAATTAATTGATCCCGAAAGGGCTTTCATTATCTATTCGCATGGTTTTTACACAGTACATCGTGGCTATATGTATATATCTGCTTGGGAATCGAACCCTGCTCACTGTCTTTATAGACTAACTCATTAACCGTCGTGTCAAGGCGACTCCCACACCCTTCTCCGCCCTTTAAAAAATATGTGTGCCACGGTGCTCAGTATGTGCCACGACGCTCAGTATGTGCCACGGCGCTCAATATGTACGGCGCTCAATATGTATGGCGCTCAATATGTATGGCGCTCAATATGTATGGCGCTCAATATGTATGGCGCTCAATATGTATGGCGCTCAATATGTATGGCGCTCAATATGTATGGCGCTCAATATGTATGGCGCTCAATATGTATGGCGCTCAATATGTATGGCGCTCAATATGTATGGCGCTCAATATGTATGGCGCTCAATATGTATGGCGCTCAATATGTATGGCGCTCAATATGTATGGCGCTCAATATGTATGGCGCTCAATATGTATGGCGCTCAATATGTATGGCGCTCAATATGTATGGCGCTCAATATGTATGGCGCTCAATATGTATGGCGCTCAATATGTATGGCGCTCAATATGTATGGCGCTCAATATGTATGGCGCTCAATATGTATGGCGCTCAATATATATGGCGCTCAATATGTATGGCGCTCAATACATGTTGTCATCTTAACGCTGTCGACATTCTGCCACAGGTGCATGCAGGAGAACAGTTTACTTTTACATGGACTTTCTGATCGACGCCGTGGTTTTATCTTTTGAATTCTTCTTTCATATTCTCAAGCTCGCTTGCTTCTTCAGACTCGTTATCTTCATCTTGACGAGTTCATATCATTGAATGACGTGACTTACAGCTGTCGACAGATCACTATTACAGTTGGTTAAATGTTGCTCTTTGCTTCTGTACCATCTCAACTTCTGACTGTTAGAATGCAGCTCGACACGTATTTGATAACACAACACAGGCGCTGTTTTTAACACTCTATTGTCCTATGAAATACAATACTGTTCATCTATGCACACGCATTTATCTAACAATACCATACAATACGTATAAACTCGACACAACTATTCTAACACTATTATGGCGGAGCAATCTCTGGCCACTGTCAACTGCACATATGTGACTTGGTCCGCTCTCGACCACGGTCAAACGCAGAATGTCGTTAAAGAAGACACTTTGCTTACTGCAGGGCGAATCCAGACGCTTTTCACGCCGTGTGAAAAGTGCCCACAAGGGAGTCACTTTTCACGGTCTAATGTACAAATTAGACTTTCATTCTTAACACTGCCATGACATATGATACTGTTAAATCTGTTTAAAGTAACATATGATAAGTTAAAAAACATAATGAAACTCATGGTCACAATTTCTTAGTATTGAAAACTCAATTCAATTTATGTGACCCCTTGTTGCCTAGTGCAAGCAATGTACTCATTCACCTATGCTGTTGTTGCTGCTGCTGTTGTCGACCCAATCTACACGGATCATGTCTCACTGTCCAAAACTATGTTATGAGATGTTTATATGATTGTAAGTTGTTGTTTTTTTTTTAATACAAAATCTCATTCCTCGTGCTCCAAAACTATGTACTGAGATCTTGATATGAATAAAAGTTATTTATTTTCACACAAAGCCTCATTTCTCGTGTTTAATAACAATGTACTGAAATATTATTATAACTAAATGTTGTTTGAGTATTTTTACACAAAATCTGATTCTGCGCGTTGGCGAGTGAAGCACCATCACATGCCAGGCAGTGTTTTGTCAAGATTACAGAGGTCAATAACAGATCTGTCCGAGAGATTTTGATCGAGGTAGGTATACGTTTCATGTTAAATCCAAATATCACCTCAGGGTTTTCTTATCGTTACAGTTCTATTATAACGCCATGTTTATACTTACCTCGTTTATCATTGTCAGCAAATTAACAGTTGATTAAATCTCAAGTGCCATCAATAATTACTAACAGAGGGAGGAGCCACCGATAGCAAGCCAGAGAGGGAGAGAGACAGATAGAGACACAGACATAATGAACGAGAAAAGAGAGAAACAAGAAAGAAAGAGAGAGAATGAGAGAGAGAGAGAGACAGATAGAAACACAGACATAATGAACGAGAAAAGAGAGAAACAAGAGAGAGAGAGAGAAAGAGAGAGAGAGAGAGAGAGAGAGAGAGAGAGAGAGAGAGAGAGAGAGAGAGAGAGAGAGAGAGAGAGAGAGAGAGAACAAACGAACGAACGAACGAACTTTATTTTCAAAGGGTAACAAATTTGGCACGAAGGCCCGTCTTACATTCGGCCCTTCCAATCACTCATCTTTCGTTCATCAGTGCATAGTGCATTCACATAGGAAAACAAAATTGCCAAATGAATGTTCTAACATAAATAATGCATGTTACCATGTTATGAGACAAATCCCCACCCACCCACCCACATCCCTATCCATCCCGCGTGTCCCCACACACACACACTCACCCAACCACACACTACCCACAGGCACATACATGCCTCCATCCATCCCATCTACCCATCCCCAACCCACACATTCCACACACACCCCCATATACACCATCTCCCCACCCACACACACACATATCCACCCACCACACATCCCTCCACACACATCCCCCACCCACCCACACACATCCCCCACCCACCCACACACCCAGGCACACATGCATGCATCCACCCATTCATCACTCACCCACACATCACCCCACCTTCACACATCTCCCAATCCACACGCACAAATCCTCCACCCATCCCATAACCTACTAACACTCACCCACCCAAATATCCTCCACCCCCCACCTACACACCACCAACCACTCAGCCAAACACACATCCCCAACCACATATCCAACATCCACACACACATATTCCCGCCAACTCCCATATCCCGCACCTACCAACACACACAAAACCCGCACCCACCCACACATCGCCCACTTACACACATCCCCCACCCACACAATCTCCCTCACCCACACATCCCGCACCCACACACACATCCCCCACCCACCTCCAACCTACACACACTCACCCTCCCACACATCCTCCACCCACCCACTCGCCAACCACCCCACGGATCTCCAATCCACAATCACACATCCCTTAACCAAACATCTCACCACCCATACGCACACACACACACATCCCCACACCGATACACACATCCCCACCCACCAACACATTCGAGAGAGAGAGAGAGAGAGAGAGAGTGAGAGAGAGAGAGAGTGAGAGAGAGAGAGAGTGCGTCAGAGAGAGAACAGAGAGACAGAGAGAAGAGAGACATAGTGTAAGAGAGAGAGAAGTGAGAAAGAAAAAGAGAAGAGAGACAAAGAGAAGAGAGAGAGAGAGAGAGAGAGAGAGAGAGAGAGAGAGAGAGAGAGAGAGACAGACAGAAAGACAGACAGACAGAAATAAATAGGTAGACAGGCAGTCATAGACAGCTAGTTATTTAGCTTCTCAAGAATATGTGAATGAAAGCGAGAAATTTACTTGTCTGAGCTGTTAGATTATATATATATTTGTGTGCGTGTGTGTTAAATAAAAGATTATTTGTGCTGTTCTACTATTTTGTTTGCTCAACATTATTCTGGCCCTTTATCTTTTCCACCGGCGATGTTGTCTGTACGTCTGTACTATCAGAGTATCGGAATTCTGAATTGCAACATGTCGAAAACTTTGTAGACGATACAACTGTATTAAAATGTGTTACTGTAAAGTTTTATTGTGCAAGAGAAACTCGTGAGTAACAATAAAGACTAAACACAATTATGGATAACTAAGAGAAACTCAAACATAACAACAGAAACTAAACATACTTATGTATATCTAAGAGAAACCCATAATAAACAAAATGAACTACACTCACTCATAGAGAATAAAGAGAACTCATAAATAACAACAAAAACTTAGCACAATAATGGAGTACTTAAACAACACAATACTATCAGAAACTGGATACAATTATCGAAAACTACATAAACAACACAATACTATCAGAAACTGGATACAATTATCGAAAACTTAGACAAACTCATGCATAACACCAGAAATGTTTTTTGCAAGATTACGCTCAGTAGTTTGCCATTGCTATCTGAGCGGCCGGTTCACTTATCCCGCAAGTCACCAGCGCGGGTTTGAACCGCTTCCAATTCTCGCGCGCTGCGAGACCCTGCGTGGATAAACGGGATTAACGGAGAAAGTCGTGTACCCCTCGGTCAGAGAGACCGGCTAACACCAGAAACTGAACACAATTATTGAAAACTAAAAGAAACGAACAAAACATTCCAACAGACATTGCAATTGGCATTTCTGCATAAACCCAGAACAAGGGAGCCAATCACTTTATTTGACCACACAAGAACGATAATTCTCGAATACATAACGTTGAAACAGTTATTTCGGCAGGTCGATAAGATCTCAGGGTTTCGCATTCTGTTGTATGGAATTCCGCTTTGTTAGCGCGTGTAATTTCTAAGTGTTGTCACGTTCGTGATCTGATGTACTCGACCGCATACAAGCACTGGCTTTCTGTCTGCGTCATTGACAGTGAGCGATGTTTTATTATGTGCAGCTGTTATTGCCCATCAAACATCCAATGCCGATTGTTCTATACACATTTTATGGATAGAATTATATACCCAATAAATTACAAGGAGTGGGACCGTGACTTATTTATGATTGTCCAGACAACTGCCGTTTATACACATATAAAACAGTGAGTAGTTTTAATGACTGCTGTAGTTCTGAATTTGTTGAATCATTTAGACACAATTACTGTTTTTTCACTGTTATTATAAAAATAAACAAGCAGTGTTCTTTGATTATGTGATGAGAAGAGAGGCATTGAAATACATCTTGGCAACTGGCAAGATCAGTGGGAAAAGAGGTAGAGGCAGATCAAGAGAAATTATGCTGGATGGACTGAGGGCAGTGCAAAAAAAAAAATGAATTAAATGCCATTAAAGATACAAAAAATATGCACAAACAAATCAGTGAGCTCACGGGAAGAAAAACAAGAATCAATACAGGGTGTTTGAAATTAATAACAGAAATATATTATTGGAGGAAGGTGCTATAATGAAGAGGTAGAATGAGTATATAAGAGAATTATAAGATGGAGAAAGGGAAGAATTAACAAATGAAAGTAACTTAGACGGCCCACCTATTCTAAAAGAAGAAGTCGCTGACGCTATGAAACATATCAAGAAAGGAGAAACAGCTGGGCCAGATGAAATCACAATAGAAGAATTAGAAGTATTGGGAGAATTTGGAGTAGATATATATTAACCAAAATGTTACAGCAGTGGATATTTACCCAGTGATATGCTTAACATGCTTAGTATAATGAGTCACATCACGAAGATTTTGCTAAGAATTATCATGCAAAGAATTAGGAGGAAAAATACAACCTGAAATAGGAGAAGAACAATGTGGGTTTGTAGAAGTAAAGGGTACAGTAAATGCTGTATATTTACTGATAACCGTAATTGACCGATCTATAGAAGTAAACAAAGATCTATACCTTTGCTTTATTGACTACACAAAGGCTTTCGATAAAGTGAGAACATGTCGACATGATAAGGATGCTTGAAGATCTACAAATTGATGGAAAGACCTTAGACTGTAAAAACATATATTGGAAACAACAAGCTGCCATAAGAGTTGATAATGAAGTAGGCCAATATCAGCCTATCAAGAGAGGTGTGAGACAGGGATGTGTAATGTCTCCAGATCTGTTTTCCCCTGTACAGTGAAAATATTTTCAGAAATATTGAAGATATGGAAGGAATCAACATTTGGGGACGATGCATCAATAACATTAGATATGCAGATGATACAGTCTTGATTGCAGACAAGGAACAGGACCTGCAACATTTAGTAGATGTGGTTGTAAACACACAGTGAACAACGAGGGTTAGAATTAAATTGTAAAAAGACACAGATTATGGTCGTCACTAGGAAGAATGAAATACCACAATGTAATATACAAGTAAATGGGAATATTCTTCAGCAAGTGAATAGGTACAATTATCTCGGAACAGTAATAACATCTGATAGGAGATGCCTCGAAGAGATTAGAACAAGAATCGCCATGTCTAAGGTAGCCTTTAGCAAGATGAAAAACATACTGACCAATAAAAGATGTCAATTGAAACGAGAAAAAGAGTGTTGAGGTGCTACATAGAACTGTACTTTTATTTTGGATGTGAAGCTTGGACAATGAGCAGTCAAGCTGAAAAACATCTGATGGCTGTAGAAATGTGGTTTTCTGAGGAAAATGCAAAGATACCATGGACAGCCAGAAAGACCAATGAACAGGTCCTTCAAGAAACAAATGAAGATCGTAAACTGATTAGAGATATTAGACGCAGACAGTCAAAATTTTTTGGGCATGTTATGAGAAGGAATGAATTGGAGAACTTGGTGACAACTGGTAAGATCGAAAAGAACAGACCAAGGGGAAGACCTAGAAGCAAATACCTGGATGGCTTGGCCTCGTGGCATGGTCGAGACAGAAACACAGAGCTGATCCACGACTCTGGTGATCGAGTGAGATGGCAAAACCTAACCGCCCCACGCTTACCGGCTTGGCACATGATGGATGGATGGATATGTTTAAATATGTATTTATAGCTATACCAAAAAGACCAGGAACAATTGATTGTGAAGATTTTCGTACAATTAACCTCATAAACCATATCACTAAGCTCCTACTCAGAACTCATAATGAGAAGAACCAGAAAGAAAATAAAAATGGAAATACGTGAAGAATAGTATGGATTTGTGGCGAGAAAGGGCACAAACAATGCAATTATACATTACGGATACTAATAGAAAGGTCAATAGAGAAACAGAGAGACATATATTTGTGCTTCATAGATTATACTAAGGCATTTGATAAAGTAAAACATGATGAACTGATTAAAATGTTGGAAGATATCAGCATTGATAGGGAAAGATTTAAGAATAATAAAGAATATTTACTGGAACCAAGTAGCTGCAATAAAAATGGGAAATAAAGAGGGTAGTTACGAACAGATTAAAGCTAGTAGTACGACAGGGGTGTGTCTTGTCACCAAATCTCTTCTCCCTACATAGCGAAGTAATAATGAGAGAGATCAAAGAGATGCCAGGAATACTAGTTGGAGGTTATAATATCAATAATATACGCTATGCAGATGACACAGTATAGTTGGTCGATAAATCAACAGACCTACAACAATTGTTGGACATTGTAGTAACAGAGAGTGCAAGGAAAGGACTCTCCTTGAATATCAAGAAAACAGTAACAATGGTGATATCAAAGAAAATGGTGACACCAACATGTGATATAGAAATAGATGGAAAAATTCTTAACCAAGTGGATAATTTTAGATACCTAGGGGCATTTATAACATCAGATAGAAGATGTACAACAGAGATTAGGAGCAGAATAGGGCAGGCAAAAGTCGCATTTCAGAAAATGAAGAGTATCTTATGCAATAAGTCACTATCACTGAATGTAAGACAGAGAGTGCTGAAAATGCTATGTAGAACCAGTTTTGCTGTATGGCAGTGAATCTTGGAATTAAATGAACAAATTAAGAAAGAAATTAGAAGCAACAGACATGTGGTTCCTAAGACGAATGTTGCGAATTCCTTGGACTGCCAGAGTAACTAACAACGACTGCCTGAAACAGGCTAATGAAACTAGAATATTATATACAACAATAAGAAAGAGACACACATTTTTCTTCAGTCATTTGATGAGAAGAGAGCATTGGAGAACATCGTGACAACTTGAAAGATCAAGGGGAAGAGAGGCAAAGGCAGACCAAGAGAAATTATGCTGGATGGATTGAGACGGTGGCATGGAGGAATATCAACAGTAGAGTTGATCCAGAAAACTAAAGACTGAGATCTGTGGAGAGCCATGAACGCCTACGCCTGCTGGCAGAGAACTTGATAATGGACTGAGACGGTGGCATGGAGGAATATCATAGGCATATTTAATCCAGAATTCCCAGGACGGAGATCAGTGCGGAGACATGAATGCCTACGCCAGTAGGTAGGGCAGATAATATTGATGATGATAATGACTTCCATTTTGATCATCCATGTGTTATTTACACGACAAGCACCGGCGAGTGGGACATTGTAATAAGAGACTAATTTTTATCAAATGTGACCCTGGATTAAGTACGATAGGCTGAACAGGAACTGTATCAGGAACTGTAACAATTTAGTGGATGATGTTGTTGTACACAGTGACCAACTAATTTTAGAATTAAATTATAAGAAAACAGAGATAATGGTTATCGCAAAGAAGACAAAATTACCACAATGTACCACCCAAGTAGATGGAAATATTCTTAATCGGGAGAATCGGTAGAACTATCTTAGAACGGCGCCATCTTAAAATTACGAAAAAAGTAGCCTTTTGTCAGCTGGACAACTAACAGATCAATAAACAAGCTATACAAAAATATAGCAATGAAAAGATTAAAAATAAAATAGCAATAAGACATGTGTGAGAGAAAACAGTTTTTGGAGTGTTATATACAACCTATACTGTGGTATGCATGTGTAACATGGACAAAAACTAGACGTTGAATAACGTCTACTGGTCGTGGAAATTTGTTTTCTGATGAAAATACAAGGATAATACAGTCATATACAAAAAGACATTGGTTATTTTTTTTTTGGGGGGGGGGGGGGGTGCCAATTAGGTGACTACCAGGCGGATTTTAGACAAAACAGATCAACAATAGATCAGATATTTATCTTACGACAAATAGCCGAGAAAAATTGGGAATAGAAAAGAGATCTCCATAACATTTTGTGGATTTAAAAAAAAGGCTTATGATAGTGTCCATTGGAATAGTCTATGCCTCTATGGAATGCTATGTAGGAATTTGGAATACCAAGG
>CAWUFQ010000644.1:0-17094 GCA_963921405.1 Cepaea hortensis
GTGGTAGAATGGTACTAACCACCCCCCCCCCCATGCAGGTGGTAGAATGGTACTAACCACCCCTCCCCCCAATGCAGGTGGTAGAATGGTACTAACCACACCCCCCCCAATGCAGGTGGTAGAATGGTACTAACCACCCCTCCCCCCAATGCAGGTGGTAGAATGGTACTAACCACCACCCCCAATGCAGGTGGTAGAATGGTACTAACCACCCCTCCCCCCCCCCATGCAGGTGGTAGAATGGTACTAACCACCCCCCCCCCCAATGCAGGTGGTAGAATGGTACTAACCACCCCTCCCCCAATGCAGGTGGTAGAATGGTACTAACCACCCCCCCCCCAATGCAGGTGGTAGAATGGTACTAACCACCCCCCCCCCAATGCAGGTGGTAGAATGGTACTAACCACCCCCCCCCAATGCAGGTGGTAGGATGGTACTAACCACCCCCCCCCAATGCAGGTGGTAGAATGATACTACCCCCCTCCCCCAATGCAGGTGGTAGAATGGTACTACTCCCCCCTCTCCCCCATGCAGGTGGTAGAATGGTACTAACCACCCCTCCCCCCCCCCATGCAGGTGGTAGAATGGTACTAACCACCCCTCCCCCCCATGCAGGTGGTAGAATGGTACTAACCACCCCTCCCCCCCCCCCATGCAGGTGGTAGAATGGTACTAACCACCCCTCCCCCCCCATGCAGGTGGTAGAATGGTACTAACCACCCCTCCCCCCCCCCCATGCAGGTGGTAGAATGGTACTAACCATCCCTCCCCCCATGCAGGTGGTAGAATGGTACTAACCACCCCTCCCCCCATGCAGGTGGTAGAATGGTACTAACCACCCCCCCCCCGCAATGCAGGTGGTAGAATGTTACTAACCACCCCTCCCCCCGCATGCAGGTGGTAGAATGGTACTAACCACCCCCCCCCCCAATGCAGGTGGTAGAATGGTACTAACCACCCCCCCCCCCCATGCAGGTGGTAGAATGGTACTAACCACCCCTCCCCCCAATGCAGGTGGTAGAATGGTACTAACCACCCCTCTCCCCCATGCAGGTGGTAGAATGGTACTAACCACCCCTCTCCCCCATGCAGGTGGTAGAATGGTACTAACCACCCCTCCCCCCAATGCAGGTGGTAGAATGATACTAACCACCCCCCCCCCAATGCAGGTGGTAGAATGGTACTAACCACCCCCCCCCCCAATGCAGGTGGTAGAATGGTACTAACCACCACCCCCCCCCCCATGCAGGTGGTAGAATGATACTAACCACCCCCAACCCAATGCAGGTGGTAGAATGGTACTAACCACCCCCCCCCCCCAATGCAGGTGGTAGAATGGTACTAACCACCCCCCCCCCAATGCAGGTGGTAGAATGGTACTAACCACCCCCCCCCAATGCAGGTGGTAGAATGGTACTAACCACCCCCCCCCCAATGCAGGTGGTAGAATGGTACTAACCACCCCCCCCCCAATGCAGGTGGTAGAATGGTACTAACCACCCCCCCCCAATGCAGGTGGTAGAATGGTACTAACCACCCCCCCCCCCAATGCAGGTGGTAGAATGGTACTAACCACCCCCCTCCCAATGCAGGTGGTAGAATGGTACTAACCACCCCCCCCCCCAATGCAGGTGGTAGAATGGTACTAACCACCCCCCCCCCCAATGCAGGTGGTAGAATGGTACTAACCACCCCCCCCCCAATGCAGGTGGTAGAATGGTACTAACCACCCCCCCCCTCAATGCACGTGGTAGAATGGTACTAACCACCCCCCACCCCCCAATGCAGGTGGTAGAATGATACTAACCACCCCCCCCCCAATGCAGGTGGTAGAATGGTACTAACCACCCCCCCCCCAATGCAGGTGGTAGAATGGTACTAACCACCCCCCCCCCCCCAATGCAGGTGGTAGAATGGTACTAACCACCCCCCCCCCAATGCAGGTGGTAGAATGGTACTAACCACCACCCCCAATGCAGGTGGTAGAATGGTACTAACCACCCCTCCCCCCAATGCAGGTGGTATAATGATACTACCCCCCTCCCCCAATGAAGGTGGTAGAATGGTACTACTCCCCCCTCTCCCCCCATGCAGGTGGTATAATGATACTACCCCCCTCCCCCAATGAAGGTGGTAGAATGGTACTACTCCCCCCTCTCCCCCCAATGCAGGTGGTAGAATGGTACTAACCACCCCCCCCCCCAATGCAGGTGGTAGAATGGTACTAACCACAACCCCCAATGCAGGTGGTAGAATGGTACTAACCACCACCCCCCAATGCAGGTGGTAGAATGGTACTAACCACCCCTCCCCCCAATGCAGGTGGTAGAATGGTACTAACCACCACCCCTAATGCAGGTGGTAGAATGGTACTAACCACCCCTCCCCCCATGCAGGTGGTAGAATGGTACTAACCACCCCCCCCCCATGCAGGTGGTAGAATGGTACTAACCACCCCTCCCCCCAATGCAGGTGGTAGAATGGTACTAACCACACCCCCCCCCCCAATGCAGGTGGTAGAATGGTACTAACCACCCCTCCCCCCAATGCAGGTGGTAGAATGGTACTAACCACCACCCCCAATGCAGGTGGTAGAATGGTACTAACCACCCCTCCCCCCCCCCCATGCAGGTGGTAGAATGGTACTAACCACCCCCCCCCCCAATGCAGGTGGTAGAATGGTACTAACCACCCCTCCCCCAATGCAGGTGGTAGAATGGTACTAACCACCCCCCCCCCAATGCAGGTGGTAGAATGGTACTAACCACCCCCCCCCCCAATGCAGGTGGTAGAATGGTACTAACCACCCCCCCCCAATGCAGGTGGTAGGATGGTACTAACCACCCCCCCCCCCCAATGCAGGTGGTAGAATGATACTACCCCCCTCCCCCAATGCAGGTGGTAGAATGGTACTACTCCCCCCTCTCCCCCATGCAGGTGGTAGAATGGTACTAACCACCCCTCCCCCCCCATGCAGGTGGTAGAATGGTACTAACCACCCCTCCCCCCCCCCCCATGCAGGTGGTAGAATGGTACTAACCACCCCTCCCCCCCATGCAGGTGGTAGAATGGTACTAACCACCCCTCCCCCCCCATGCAGGTGGTAGAATGGTACTAACCACCCCTCCCCCCCCCCATGCAGGTGGTAGAATGGTACTAACCATCCCTCCCCCCATGCAGGTGGTAGAATGGTACTAACCACCCCTCCCCCCATGCAGGTGGTAGAATGGTACTAACCACCCCCCCCCCCCCGCAATGCAGGTGGTAGAATGTTACTAACCACCCCTCCCCCCGCATGCAGGTGGTAGAATGGTACTAACCACCCCCCCCCCCAATGCAGGTGGTAGAATGGTACTAACCACCCCCCCATGCAGGTGGTAGAATGGTACTAACCACCCCTCCCCCCAATGCAGGTGGTAGAATGGTACTAACCACCCCTCTCCCCCATGCAGGTGGTAGAATGGTACTAACCACCCCTCTCCCCCATGCAGGTGGTAGAATGGTACTAACCACCCCTCCCCCCAATGCAGGTGGTAGAATGATACTAACCACCCCCCCCCCCAATGCAGGTGGTAGAATGGTACTAACCACCCCCCCCCCAATGCAGGTGGTAGAATGGTACTAACCACCACCCCCCCCCATGCAGGTGGTAGAATGATACTAACCACCCCCCCCCCAATGCAGGTGGTAGAATGGTACTAACCACCCCCCCCCCCCAATGCAGGTGGTAGAATGGTACTAACCACCCCCCCCCCCCCAATGCAGGTGGTAGAATGGTACTAACCACCCCCCCCCAATGCAGGTGGTAGAATGGTACTAACCACCCCCCCCCCCAATGCAGGTGGTAGAATGGTACTAACCACCCCCCCCCCCAATGCAGGTGGTAGAATGGTACTAACCACCCCCCCCCAATGCAGGTGGTAGAATGGTACTAACCACCCCCCCCCCAGTGCAGGTGGTAGAATGGTACTAACCACCCCCCTCCCAATGCAGGTGGTAGAATGGTACTAACCACCCCCCCCCCCAATGCAGGTGGTAGAATGGTACTAACCACCCCCCCCCCAATGCAGGTGGTAGAATGGTACTAACCACCCCCCCCCCCCCAATGCAGGTGGTAGAATGGTACTAACCACCCCCCCTCAATGCACGTGGTAGAATGGTACTAACCACCCCCCACCCCCCAATGCAGGTGGTAGAATGATACTAACCACCCCCCCCCCAATGCAGGTGGTAGAATGGTACTAACCACCCCCCCCCCCCAATGCAGGTGGTAGAATGGTACTAACCACCCCCCACCCCCAATGCAGGTGGTAGAATGGTACTAACCACCCCCCCCCAATGCAGGTGGTAGAATGGTACTAACCACTCCCCCCCCCCAATGCAGGTGGTAGAATGGTACTAACCACACCCCCCCCCCCAATGCAGGTGGTAGAATGGTACTAACCACCCCTCCCCCCGCATGCAGGTGGTAGAATGGTACTAACCACCCCCCCCCCAATGCAGATGGTAGAATGGTACTAACCACCCCTCCCCCAATGCAGGTGGTAGAATGGTACTAACCACCCCCCCCCCCCCAATGCAGGTGGTAGAATGGTACTAACCACCCCCCCCCCCAATGCAGGTGGTAGAATGGTACTAACCACCCCCCCCCCCAATGCAGGTGGTAGGATGGTACTAACCACCCCCCCCCCCAATGCAGGTGGTAGAATGATACTACCCCCCTCCCCCAATGCAGGTGGTAGAATGGTACTACTCCCCCCTCTCCCCCATGCAGGTGGTAGAATGGTACTAACCACCCCTCCCCCCCCCCATGCAGGTGGTAGAATGGTACTAACCACCCCTCCCCCCCATGCAGGTGGTAGAATGGTACTAACCACCCCTCCCCCCCATGCAGGTGGTAGAATGGTACTAACCACCCCTCCCCCCCCCCATGCAGGTGGTAGAATGGTACTAACCACCCCTCCCCCCCCCATGCAGGTGGTAGAATGGTACTAACCATCCCTCCCCCCATGCAGGTGGTAGAATGGTACTAACCACCCCTCCCCCCATGCAGGTGGTAGAATGGTACTAACCACCCCCCCCCCGCAATGCAGGTGGTAGAATGTTACTAACCACCCCTCCCCCCGCATGCAGGTGGTAGAATGGTACTAACCACCCCCCCCCCCCAATGCAGGTGGTAGAATGGTACTAACCACCCCCCCCATGCAGGTGGTAGAATGGTACTAACCACCCCTCCCCCCAATGCAGGTGGTAGAATGGTACTAACCACCCCTCTCCCCCATGCAGGTGGTAGAATGGTACTAACCACCCCTCTCCCCCATGCAGGTGGTAGAATGGTACTAACCACCCCTCCCCCCAATGCAGGTGGTAGAATGATACTAACCACCCCCCCCCCAATGCAGGTGGTAGAATGGTACTAACCACCCCCCCCCCAATGCAGGTGGTAGTTAGTTAGTCGACAGATCATCCTCGCTGCACATCGAACCATTCAGTCCATAAGTGCTCGGATCCCCTCCTCAGCAAATCCCGCAGCGTGTAGCGGCTAACGACGCCAGTTCTGTGTTGGTTTATCAATCTTCTTTGGCTTCCTGCGTAGTGTTCTTGTTTGGCCACACCTCTTTTAATTTGATGCTCTAGCAGTCTGGCCATTGTTGTAGATTCACAGTCATCACTTGGTTCTCGCAAAAGTCTCACATCACGTAGAGCATTCAGAATGTCAGCCTGGTCCATGGCGCGTCCGCCCTCCACAGTAGCCTCACCTGCGAGCTTGTCAGCCCGCTCATTTCCTTGTACTCCCGCATGCCCTGGCACGAAGATGAAACTAATCTTTGCCAGCCGAGACCGCTTCAGAGGCAGCAACCATTCTCTTCGGATCGACCCCTCCTCTATCCTCTTGATCATGTTCATTGAGTCGCTAAGGAAACAAGCCCTGGTGAATGTCTGTGTCTCGAGCCATGTTATTGCTTTACTTACTGCCATGACTTCCATGGTCAGGCTACTTGTGGTTTCAGTGAAAGCACCAGAGTCCTCCTTCACAATTCTCCCTCCGGCCCGAGCTGTAAAGGCCCATGAGCTTCTCACATGTCGGACGACCGACCCATCTGTGTAGATGACCGCGTCACCGTCTAGCGAATTCTCGAAAATCAACGCTTGTACTTCAGACTCAACAGCAGCCGGATTTTCTTGTCTGCATTTTCTATCTAATTGGATGCAAACTGAAAAGGATGTGCAGAAGTCTGTTGGCACTTGCACCCACTCCTCGCCAGGTTCTAAGTCCTCAAGTGAACACACCTGTTGAAGAATGTCTTCGGCTTGACCCATCCACGACCGTCCTCTTTTTAACCTGCTGCCCTTCACCTTCCTAATTTCACTATGCAGTGGATGTTGTGTGTTTGCGTTAATTCTGAGGTAGGCGCGTGCCCTGCAAACTTGTATTCTCTCTTCAATGGTTGGAAAATCAAGAAGGTAGCGCATCGCCCTGCATGCTGTATCTCTTGTACATCCAAGAATAATGCGCATAGCTTCATTCTGTATCCTTTCCATCCTTTCTAATGCAGGTGGTAGAATGGTACTAACCACCCCCCCCCCCATGCAGGTGGTAGAATGATACTAACCACCCCCCCCCCAATGCAGGTGGTAGAATGGTACTAACCACCCCCCCCCCAATGCAGGTGGTAGAATGGTACTAACCACCCCCCCCCCCAATGCAGGTGGTAGAATGGTACTAACCACCCCCCCCCCCAATGCAGGTGGTAGAATGGTACTAACCACCCCCCCCCCCCAATGCAGGTGGTAGAATGGTACTAACCACCCCCCCCCCCAATGCAGGTGGTAGAATGGTACTAACCACCCCCCCCCCCCAATGCAGGTGGTAGAATAGTACTAACCACCCCCCCCCAATGCAGGTGGTAGAATGGTACTAACCACCCCCCTCCCAATGCAGGTGGTAGAATGGTACTAACCACCCCCCCCCCCAATGCAGGTGGTAGAATGGTACTAACCACCCCCCCCCCAATGCAGGTGGTAGAATGGTACTAACCACCCCCCCCCCCCAATGCAGGTGGTAGAATGGTACTAACCACCCCCCCCCCCCCCTCAATGCACGTGGTAGAATGGTACTAACCACCCCCCACCCCCCAATGCAGGTGGTAGAATGATACTAACCACCCCCCCCCCAATGCAGGTGGTAGAATGGTACTAACCACCCCCCCCCCCAATGCAGGTGGTAGAATGGTACTAACCACCCCCCACCCCCAATGCAGGTGGTAGAATGGTACTAACCACCCCCCCCCCCAATGCAGGTGGTAGAATGGTACTAACCACTCCCCCCCCCCCAATGCAGGTGGTAGAATGGTACTAACCACCCCCCCCCCCCAATGCAGGTGGTAGAATGGTACTAACCACCCCTCCCCCCGCATGCAGGTGGTAGAATGGTACTAACCACCCCCCCCCCCCCCAATGCAGATGGTAGAATGGTACTAACCACCCCCCCCCCATGCAGGTGGTAGAATGGTACTAACCACCCCTCCCCCCAATGCAGGTGGTAGAATGGTACTAACCACCCCTCTCCCCCATGCAGGTGGTAGAATGGTACTAACCACCCCTCTCCCCCATGCAGGTGGTAGAATGGTACTAACCACCCCTCTCCCCCATGCAGGTGGTAGAATGGTACTAACCACCCCTCCCCCCAATGCAGGTGGTAGAATGATACTAACCACCCCCCCCAATGCAGGTGGTAGAATGGTACTAACCACCCCCCCCCCCAATGCAGGTGGTAGAATGGTAATAACCACCACCCCCCCCATGCAGGTGGTAGAATGATACTAACCACCCCCCCCCCAATGCAGGTGGTAGAATGGTACTAACCACCCCCCCCCCAATGCAGGTGGTAGAATGGTACTAACCACCCCCCCCCCCAATGCAGGTGGTAGAATGGTACTAACCACCCCCCCCCCCCCAATGCAGGTGGTAGAATGGTACTAACCACCCCCCCCCCCAATGCAGGTGGTAGAATTGTACTAACCACCCCCCCCCCAATGCAGGTGGTAGAATGGTACTAACCACCACCCCCCCCCCCAATGCAGGTGGTAGAATGGTACTAACCACCCCCCCCCAATGCAGGTGGTAGAATGGTACTAACCACCCCCCACCCAATGCAGGTGGTAGAATGGTACTAACCACCCCCCCCCCCCCAATGCAGGTGGTAGAATGGTACTAACCACCCCCCCCCCAATGCAGGTGGTAGAATGGTACTAACCACCCCCCCCAATGCAGGTGGTAGAATGGTACTAACCACCCCCCCCCCTCAATGCACGTGGTAGAATGGTAATAACCACCCCCCCCCCAATGCAGGTGGTAGAATGATACTAACCACCCCCCCCCCAATGCAGGTGGTAGAATGGTACTAACCACCCCCCCCCAATGCAGGTGGTAGAATGGTACTAACCACCCCCCCCCCGCCCCAATGCAGGTGGTAGAATGGTACTAACCACCCCCCCCCCCCAATGCAGGTGGTAGAATGGTACTAACCACCCCCCCCCCAATGCAGGTGGTAGAATGGTACTAACCACTCCCCCCCCCCAATGCAGGTGGTAGAATGGTACTAACCACCCCCCCCCCCCCCAATGCAGGTGGTAGAATGGTACTAATCACCCCCCCCCCAATGCAGGTGGTAGAATGGTACTAACCACCCCCCCCCAATGCAGGTGGTAGAATGGTACTAACCACCCCTCCCCCCAATGCAGGTGGTAGAATGGTACTAACCACCACCCCCAATGCAGGTGGTAGAATGGTACTAACCACCCCCCCCCCTATGCAGGTGGTAGAATGGTACTAAACACCCCCCCCCCAATGCAGGTGGTAGAATGGTACTAACCACCCCCCCCCCCCAATGCAGGTGGTAGAATGGTACTAACCACCCCTCCCCCCCCCCCCATGCAGGTGGTAGAATGGTACTAACCACCCCCCCCCCCCAATGCAGGTGGTAGAATGGTACTAACCACCCCCCCCCCATGCAGGTGGTAGAATGGTACTAACCACCCCCCCCCCCCCCAATGCAGGTGGTAGAATGGTACTAACCACCCCCCCCCCCAATGCAGGTGGTAGAATGGTACTAACCACCCCCCCCCCAATGCAGGTGGTAGAATGGTACTAACCACCCCCCCCCAATGCAGGTGGTAGAATGGTACTAACCACCCCTCCCCCCCATGCAGGTGGTAGAATGGTACTAACCACCCCCCCCCCCCCAATGCAGGTGGTAGAATGGTACTAACCACCCCCCCCCAATGCAGGTGGTAGAATGGTACTAACCACCCCCCCCCCCACAATGCAGGTGGTAGAATGGTACTAACCACCACCACCCCCCCAATGCAGGTGGTAGAATGGTACTAAACCCCCCCCCCCAATGCAGGTGGTAGAATGGTACTAACCACCCCCCCCCCCAATGCAGGTGGTAGAATGGTACTAACCACCCCCCCCCCCCAATGCAGGTGGTAGAATGGTACTAACCACCCCCCCCCCAATGCAGGTGGTAGAATGGTACTAACCACCCCCCCCCCAATGCAGGTGGTAGAATGGTACTAACCACCCCCCCCCAATGCAGGTGGTAGAATGGTACTAACCACCCCCCCCCAATGCAGGTGGTAGAATGGTACTAACCACCCCCCCCCCAATGCAGGTGGTAGAATTATACTAACCACCCCCCCCCCAATGCAGGTGGTAGAATGGTACTAACCACCCCCCCCCCCCAATGCAGGTGGTAGAATGGTACTAACCACCCCCCCCCCCAATGCAGGTGGTAGAATGGTACTAACCCCCCCCCCCAATGCAGGTGGTAGAATGGTACTAACCACCCCCCCCCCCAATGCAGGTGGTAGAATGGTACTAACCACCCCCCCCCCCCAATGCAGGAGGTAGAATTGTACTAACCACCCCCCCCCCCAATGCAGGTGGTAGAATGGTACTAACCACCCCCCCCCCCCCCAATGCAGGTGGTAGAATGGTACTAACCACCCCCCCCCAATGCAGGTGGTAGAATGGTACTAACCACCCCTCCCCCCAATGCAGGTGGTAGAATGGTACTAACCACCACCCCCAATGCAGGTGGTAGAATGGTACTAACCCCCCCCCCCCAATGCAGGTGGTAGAATGGTACTAACCACCCCCCCCCCCAATGCAGGTGGTAGAATGGTACTAACCACCCCTCTCCCCCCAATGCAGGTGGTAGAATTGTACTAACCACCCCCCCCCCCCCAATGCAGGTGGTAGAATGGTACTAACCACCCCCCCCCCCCAATGCAGGTGGTAGAATGGTACTAACCACCCCCCCCCCAATGCAGGTGGTAGAATGGTACTAACCACCCCTCCCCCCAATGCAGGTGGTAGAATGGTACTAACCACCACCCCCAATGCAGGTGGTAGAATGGTACTAACCACCCCTCCCCCCCACCCATGCAGGTGGTAGAATGGTACTAACCACCCCCCCCCCATGCAGGTGGTAGAATGATACTAACCACCCCCCCCCCCAATGCAGGTGGTAGAATGGTACTAACCACCCCCCCCCCCCATGCAGGTGGTAGAATGGTACTAACCACCCCTCCCCCAATGCAGGTGGTAGAATGGTACTAACCACCCCCCCCCAATGCAGGTGGTAGAATGGTACTAACCACCCTCCCCCCCCCAATGCAGGTGGTAGAATGGTACTAACCACCCCCCCCCCCCCAATGCAGGTGGTAGAATGGTACTAACCACCCCCCCCCCCAATGCAGGTGGTAGAATGGTACTAACCACCCCCCCCCCAATGCAGGTGGTAGAATGGTACTAACCACCCCCCCCCAATGCAGGTGGTAGAATGGTACTAACCACCCCCCCCCCCCAATGCAGGTGGTAGAATGGTACTAACCACCCCCCCCCAATGCAGGTGGTAGAATGGTACTAACCACCCCCCCCCCCCCCAATGCAGGTGGTAGAATGGTACTAACCACCCCCCCCCCAATGCAGGTGGTAGAATTATACTAACCACCCCCCCCCCCCAATGCAGGTGGTAGAATGGTACTAACCACCCCCCCCCCCCCAATGCAGGTGGTAGAATGGTACTAACCACCACCCCGCCCCCCCAATGCAGGTGGTAGAATGGTACTAACCCCCCCCCCAATGCAGGTGGTAGAATGGTACTAACCACCCCCCCCCAATGCAGGTGGTAGAATGGTACTAACCACCCCCCCCCCCCAATGCAGGTGGTAGAATGGTACTAACCACCCCTCTCCCCCCAATGCAGGTGATAGAATTGTACTAACCACCCCCCCCCCCCAATGCAGGTGGTAGAATGGTACTAACCACCCCTCTCCCCCCAATGCAGGTGATAGAATTGTACTAACCACCCCCCCCCCCCCAATGCAGGTGGTAGAATGGTACTAACCACCCCTCTCCCCCCAATGCAGGTGGTAGAATGGTACTAACCACCCCCCCCCCCCAATGCAGGTGGTAGAATGGTACTAACCAACCCTCCCCCCCCCCATGCAGGTGGTAGAATGGTACTAACCACCCCCCCCCCAATGCAGGTGGTAGAATGGTACTAACCACCCCCCCCCCCCAATGCAGGTGGTAGAATGGTACTAACCACCCCTCCCGCCCATGCAGGTGGTAGAATGGTACTAACCACCCCTCCCCCCCCCATGCAGGTGGTAGAATGGTACTAACCACCCCCCCCCCCCATGCAGGTGGTAGAATGGTACTAACCACCCCCCCCCCCCATGCAGGTGGTAGAATGGTATTAACCACCCCCCCCCATGCAAGTGGTAGAATGGTACTAACCACCCCCCCCCCCATGCAGGTGGTAGAATGGTACTAACCACCCCCCCCATGCAGGTGGTAGAATGGTACTAACCACCCCCCCCCAATGCAGGTGGTAGAATGGTACTAACCACCCCCCCCCCCCAATGCAGGTGGTAGAATGGTACTAACCACCCCCCCCCCTCAATGCACGTGGTAGAATGGTACTAACCACCCCCCCCCCAATGCAGGTGGTAGAATGATACTAACCACCCCCCCCCCCCAATGCAGGTGGTAGAATGGTACTAACCACCCCCCCCCAATGCAGGTGGTAGAATGGTACTAACCACCCCCCCCCCCAATGCAGGTGGTAGAATGGTACTAACCACCCCCCCCCCAATGCAGGTGGTAGAATGGTACTAACCACCCCCCCCCCCCCAATGCAGGTGGTAGAATAGTACTAACCACTCCCCCCCCCCAATGCAGGTGGTAGAATGGTACTAACCACCCCCCCCCAATGCAGGTGGTAGAATGGTACTAATCACCCCCCCCAATGCAGGTGGTAGAATGGTACTAACCACCCCCCCCCCCCCAATGCAGGTGGTAGAATGGTACTAACCACCCCTCCCCCCAATGCAGGTGGTAGAATGGTACTAACCACCACCCCCAATGCAGGTGGTAGAATGGTACTAACCACCCCCCCCCCATGCAGGTGGTAGAATGGTACTAAACACCCCCCCCCCAATGCAGGTGGTAGAATGGTACTAACCACCCCCCCCCCCAATGCAGGTGGTAGAATGGTACTAACCACCCCTCCCCCCCCCATGCAGGTGGTAGAATGGTACTAACCACCCCCCCCCCCCCCAATGCAGGTGGTAGAATGGTACTAACCACCCCCCCCCCATGCAGGTGGTAGAATGGTACTAACCACCCCCCCCCCAATGCAGGTGGTAGAATGGTACTAACCACCCCCCCCCCCAATGCAGGTGGTAGAATGGTACTAACCACCCCCCCCCCAATGCAGGTGGTAGAATGGTACTAACCACCCCCCCCCCAATGCAGGTGGTAGAATGGTACTAACCACCCCTCCCCCCCCCATGCAGGTGGTAGAATGGTACTAACCACCCCCCCCCCCAATGCAGGTGGTAGAATGGTACTAACCACCCCCCCCCAATGCAGGTGGTAGAATGGTACTAACCACCCCCCCCACAATGCAGGTGGTAGAATGGTACTAACCACCACCACCCCCCCCCAATGCAGGTGGTAGAATGGTACTAAACCCCCCCCCCCCAATGCAGGTGGTAGAATGGTACTAACCACCCCCCCCCCAATGCAGGTGGTAGAATGGTACTAACCACCCCCCCCCCCCCAATGCAGGTGGTAGAATGGTACTAACCACCCCCCCCCCCAATGCAGGTGGTAGAATGGTACTAACCACCCCCCCCAATGCAGGTGGTAGAATGGTACTAACCACCCCCCCCCAATGCAGGTGGTAGAATGGTACTAACCACCCCCCCCCCCAATGCAGGTGGTAGAATGGTACTAACCACCCCCCCCCCCAATGCAGGTGGTAGAATTATACTAACCACCCCCCCCCCCAATGCAGGTGGTAGAATGGTACTAACCACCCCCCCCCCCAATGCAGGTGGTAGAATGGTACTAACCACCCCCCCCCCCCAATGCAGGTGGTAGAATGGTACTAACCCCCCCCCAATGCAGGTGGTAGAATGGTACTAACCACCCCCCCCCCCCCAATGCAGGTGGTAGAATGGTACTAACCACCCCCCCCCCAATGCAGGAGGTAGAATTGTACTAACCACCCCCCCCCAATGCAGGTGGTAGAATGGTACTAACCACCCCCCCCCCCCAATGCAGGTGGTAGAATGGTACTAACCACCCCCCCCCAATGCAGGTGGTAGAATGGTACTAACCACCCCTCCCCCCAATGCAGGTGGTAGAATGGTACTAACCACCACCCCCAATGCAGGTGGTAGAATGGTACTAACCCCCCCCCCCCAATGCAGGTGGTAGAATGGTACTAACCACCCCCCCCCCCAATGCAGGTGGTAGAATGGTACTAACCACCCCTCTCCCCCCAATGCAGGTGGTAGAATTGTACTAACCACCCCCCCCCCCAATGCAGGTGGTAGAATGGTACTAACCACCCCCCCCCCAATGCAGGTGGTAGAATGGTACTAACCACCCCCCCCCCCCAATGCAGGTGGTAGAATGGTACTAACCACCCCTCCCCCCAATGCAGGTGGTAGAATGGTACTAACCACCACCCCCAATGCAGGTGGTAGAATGGTACTAACCACCCCTCCCCCCACCCATGCAGGTGGTAGAATGGTACTAACCACCCCCCCCCATGCAGGTGGTAGAATGATACTAACCACCCCCCCCCAATGCAGGTGGTAGAATGGTACTAACCACCCCCCCCCCCCATGCAGGTGGTAGAATGGTACTAACCACCCCCCCCCCAATGCAGGTGGTAGAATGGTACTAACCACCCCCCCCCCAATGCAGGTGGTAGAATGGTACTAACCACCCTCCCCCCCCCCCCAATGCAGGTGGTAGAATGGTACTAACCACCCCCCCCAATGCAGGTGGTAGAATGGTACTAACCACCCCCCCCCCCCAATGCAGGTGGTAGAATGGTACTAACCACCCCCCCCCCAATGCAGGTGGTAGAATGGTACTAACCACCCCCCCCCCCCAATGCAGGTGGTAGAATGGTACTAACCACCCCCCCCCCCAATGCAGGTGGTAGAATGGTACTAACCACCCCCCCCCCCAATGCAGGTGGTAGAATGGTACTAACCACCCCCCCCCCAATGCAGGTGGTAGAATGGTACTAACCACCCCCCCCCCAATGCAGGTGGTAGAATTATACTAACCACCCCCCCCCCCCCCCCCAATGCAGGTGGTAGAATGGTACTAACCACCCCCCCCCAATGCAGGTGGTAGAATGGTACTAACCACCACCCCCCCCCAATGCAGGTGGTAGAATGGTACTAACCCCCCCCCCCAATGCAGGTGGTAGAATGGTACTAACCACCCCCCCCCCCCCAATGCAGGTGGTAGAATGGTACTAACCACCCCCCCCCCAATGCAGGTGGTAGAATGGTACTAACCACCCCTCTCCCCCCAATGCAGGTGATAGAATTGTACTAACCACCCCCCCCCCAATGCAGGTGGTAGAATGGTACTAACCACCCCTCTCCCCCCAATGCAGGTGGTAGAATGGTACTAACCACCCCCCCCCCAATGCAGGTGGTAGAATAATACTAACCACCCCCCCATGCAGGTGGTAGAATGGTACTAACCACCCCCCCCCCCAATGCAGGTGTTAGAATGGTACTAACCAACCCTCCCCCCCCCCATGCAGGTGGTAGAATGGTACTAACCACCCCCCCCCAATGCAGGTGGTAGAATGGTACTAACCACCCCCCCCCCAATGCAGGTGGTAGAATGGTACTAACCACCCCTCCCGCCCATGCAGGTGGTAGAATGGTACTAACCACCCCTCCCCCCCCATGCAGGTGGTAGAATGGTACTAACCACCCCCCCCCCCATGCAGGTGGTAGAATGGTACTAACCACCCCCCCCCCCATGCAGGTGGTAGAATGGTATTAACCACCCCCCCCCCATGCAAGTGGTAGAATGGTACTAACCACCCCCCCCCCATGCAGGTGGTAGAATGGTACTAACCACCCCCCCCCATGCAGGTGGTAGAATGGTACTAACCACCCCCCCCCCATGCAGGTGGTAGAATGGTACTAACCACCCCCCCCCCAATGCAGGTGGTAGAATGGTACTAACCACCCCCCCCCCAATGCAGGTGGTAGAATGGTACTAACCACCCCCCCCCCCCAATGCAGGTGGTAGAATAATACTAACCATCCCCCCCCCCCCCCCCATGCAGGTGGTAGAATGGTACTAACCACCCCCCCCCCCCCAATGCAGGTGGTAGAATGGTACTAACCAACCCTCCCCCCCCCCCCCATGCACGTGGTAGAATGGTACTAACCACCCCCCCCCCAATGCAGGTGGTAGAATGGTACTAACCAACCCCCCCCCCCCCCAATGCAGGTGGTAGAATGGTACTAACCACCCCTCCCGCCCATGCAGGTGGTAGAATGGTACTAACCACCCCTCCCCCCCATGCAGGTGGTAGAATGGTACTAACCACCCCCCCCCCCCATGCAGGTGGTAGAATGGTACTAACCACCCCCCCCCCATGCAGGTGGTAGAATGGTACTAACCACCCCCCCCCCATGCAGGTGGTAGAATGGTACTAACCACCCCCCCTCATGCAGGTGGTAGAATGGTACTAACCACCCCCCCCCATGCAGGTGGTAGAATGGTACTAACCACCCCCCCCCCCCATGCAGGTGGTAGAATGGTACTAACCACCCCCCCCAATGCAGGTGGTAGAATGGTACTAACCACCCCCCCCCCCATGCAGGTGGTAGAATGGTACTAACCACCCCCCCCCCCAATGCAGGTGGTAGAATGGTACTAACCACCCCCCCCCCCCCATGCAGGTGGTAGAATGGTACTAACCACCCCCCCCCCATGCAGGTGGTAGAATGGTACTAACCACCCCCCCCCCATGCAGGTGGTAGAATGGTACTAACCACCCCCCCCCCCAATGCAGGTGGTAGAATGGTACTAACCACCCCCCCCCCCAATGCAGGTGGTAGAATGGTACTAACCACCCCTCCCCCAATGCAGGTGGTAGAATGGTACTAACCACCCCCCCCCCAATGCAGGTGGTAGAATGGTACTAACCACCCCCCCCCCAATGCAGGTGGTAGAATGGTACTAACCACCCCCCCCCCCAATGCAGGTGGTAGAATGGTACTAACCACCCCCCCCCCCCAATGCAGGTGGTAGAATGGTACTAACCACCCCCCCCCCCAATGCAGGTGGTAGAATGGTACTAACCACCCCTCCCCCAATGCAGGTGGTAGAATGGTACTAACCACCCCCCCCCCCCAATGCAGGTGGTAGAATGGTACTAACCACCCCCTCCCCCCAATGCAGGTGGTAGAATGGTACTAACCACCACCCCACCCCCAATGCAGGTGGTAGAATGGTACTAACCCCCCCCCCCCCAATGCAGGTGGTAGAATGGTACTAACCACCCCCCCCCCCCCCAATGCAGGTGGTAGAATGGTACTAACCACCCCTCTCCCCCCAATGCAGGTGGTAGAATTGTACTAACCACCCCCCCCCCCCCAATGCAGGTGGTAGAATGGTACTAACCACCCCCCCCCCCAATGCAGGTGGTAGAATGGTACTAACCACCCCCCCCCCCCC
>CAWUFQ010000645.1:0-80705 GCA_963921405.1 Cepaea hortensis
CCGACTTTAGCGTTAGTTTTTTTCACCAGGTTAGCATTCCTGGTTGAATCTAATTTTTTTTTTCTGCCTTCCACAGCCCAGCTGGTCAGGTTAGAACGGTCGAGGACTTCACGGTCCGCCCTCAAGGAAGGCAGCCACAGTCCATAGGCATTTTCCGCCATCCAGGGAGGCTTCCATAAAAGCAGAGCCGACACATTGCGCTCTTGTACGGGGCTCACCCAAGGAATCACCACGTCCTGCACATGGCTGCTTTAATTCATCACTTTCATGTATTGAGCATTACGTTCACCACAGGCCGCTTCCCGCACAAACCAGGAACGGTCAGTCTGCAGACGACTTCCACTCAGCGATCTTTCGGATCTGACGTGTACCCGGAAAACAAAATAGTCAGAGCAGTTCCGGGCACGAGGGAAATTTCATTCGGACGTTTTTGCGTTGTGCCACTTTATTTGCAACCTTTCCGCCGGCACATCCGACTTCTGCGGGCATTTTTACGGGTTTGTCTTCTCGGGGTATCGAGGGCCGTTAGACTCTTACTATTGTGGTGTCGCCCACATCTAAGCTGGTCAAGGTAGAACGGTCAGAGACATCACGGTCAACCCTAAAGGGAAGTCAGGGGCAGACCATGGGCGTTCCCCATTATCCAAGGAGATTTCCATAATTGCAGAGCCGGCACATAGTGCTCTGAGACTGGGCTCACGTCCTGCTCAAGGCTGCTTTAATTCCTCACTTTCATGTATTGGGCATTTCGCTTGCCATTGGCCGCTCCCCGTACAAACCTGGGACGGTCAGTCTGCGGACGTCATCCACTCAGCGAGCTTTCGCTTCGGACTTCCACGTAATGGATTCGATAGCCAAGCGTTCCATTTCGTGATAATGAGACGTTTTTTAAACTTAGTCTGCAGTTGACATACACTCTGCAGCTTTTTACTTCTGACTTCCACGTAATGGATTCGCTAGCTAAGCGTCCTACTTCGTGTCAATGAGACGCTCTTCCACCTTTGGCTACGCTCACTCTATGAGTATAGTTACAGTCTTTCATCGTAACCATTGCGTGCGACTGGAGCGCTTTTCCTACCTTAGGTAACCGCAAACGAGGTAGGCTACATGTGCTGCCGGCTCAACACCTTACCTCCATGCAACATTGAGCAATTAACGGCTAGGCCCTCTCATCCGTGGATCCCTCATATCCCCCAGCAGAGAGCCTTCGAACAAGTATCCGGAGTAAGCATGTAGAGTGCTCAGCATCTCACCTTGATTTTAAGGAAGGTGAATATCGGCCCGGCTCTCACATCCGAGGGTTTATGGCTTAGAGGCGTTCAGCCATAACTCTCAGCGGAGAACCTTAGAGTATGTGTCCGGACCAAGAATTAGTGGCATCGTGCGCCTAATTTGAACTTTTGACTGCTATCCTCATTCTACATGCAGAGCAGCAGGTTGTGCCTCTCGTGGTCTGGACCCTATCCCAAGGCATATTCGACATGTTGTTGCGATTCCGTTGGCAGAGCTATTGGGGTCATTGGGACCTGAAAGCCCCTCTACCACGACAAGGTGGAGAGACGTCATAGTGGACACCAAGTCAAGGGTTTGACAAAATCCCTCACACACCGAGTCTAGAGTTCACAATTCCCCGACACACCGAGTCCAGGGATGACAATTAACCGACTCACCGAGTCTAGGGTACACAATTCCCCGACACACCGAGTCTAGTGTACACAATTCCACGACACACCGATTCTAGGGTTCACAACTCTACGACACATCGAGTCTAGGGTACACAATTCCCCAAACACACCGAGTCCAGGGTACACAATTCCCCGACACACCGAGTCCAGGGTACACAATTCCCCGACACACCGAGTTTAGGGTACACAATTCCCCGACACACCGAGTCTAGGGTACACAATTGCCCGACATACCTAGTCCAGGGTACACAATTGCCCGACACACCGAGTCCAGGGTACACAATTCCCCGACACACCGATTCTAGGGTACACAATTCCCAGACACACCTAGTCCTGGGTACACAATTCCCCGACACACCGAGTCCAGTGTACACAATTCTCCGACACACCAAGACTAGGGTACACAATTCCCCGACACACCTAGTCTAGGGTACACAATTCCCCGACACACCGAGTCTAGGGTACACAATTCCCCGACACACTGAGTCCAGGGTACACAATTCCCCGACACACCGAGTCTAGGGTACACAATTCACCGACACACCTAGTCCAGGGTACACAGTTCTCAGACACACCTAGTCTAGGGTACACAATTCCCCGACACACCTAGTCCAGGATACACAATTCTCCGACACACCTAATCCAGGGTACACAATTCCCCAACACACCGAGTCTAGGGTACACAATTCCCCGACTCACCTAGTCCAGGGTACACAATTCTCCGACACACCTAGTCCAGGGTACACAATTCCCCGACACACCGTCTAGGGTACACAATTCACCGACACACCGAATCTAGAGTACACAATTCACCGACACACCGAGTCTAGGGTACACAATTACCCGACACACCGAGTCCAGGGTACACAATTCCAGGACAAACCTAGTCCTGGGTACACAATTCCCCGACACACCGAGTCCAGTGTACACAATTCTCCGACACACCGAGTCCAGGGTACACAATTCCCTGACACACCGAGTCTAGGGTACACAATTCTCCGACACACCGAGACTAGGGTACACAATTCCCCGACACATCGAGTCCAGGGTACACAATTCTCCGACACACACAATTCCCCGACACACCGAGTCTAGGGTACACAATTCCCCGACACACCTAGTCTAGGGTACACAATTCTCCGACACACCGAGTCTAGGGTACACAATTCTCTGACACACCTAGTCTAGGGTACACAATTCCCCGACACACCGAGTCTAGGGTACACAATTCCCCGACTCCCCTAGTCCAGGGTACACAATTCTCCGACACACCTAGTCCAGGGTACACAATTCCCCGACACACCGTCTAGGGTACACAATTCACCGACACACCGAGTCCAGGGTACACAATTCCCCGACACACCGAGTCCAGGGTACACAATTCACCGACACACACAATTCCCCGACACACCGGGTCTAGGGTACACAATTCACCGACACACCGAGTCTAGGGTACACAATTCACCGACACACCGAGTCTAGGGTACACAATTACCCGACACACCGAGTCCAGGGTACACAATTCCCCGACACACCTAGTCCTGGGTACACATTTCCCCGACACACCGAGTCCAGGGTACACAATTCTCCGACACACCGAGTCCAGGGTACACAATTCTCCGACACACCGAGTCCAGGGTACACAATTCCCCGACACACCGAGTCTAGGGTACGCAATTCCCCGACACACCGAGTCTAGGGTACACAATTCCCCGACACACCTAGTCCAGGGTACACAATTCTCCGACACACCTAGTCTAGGGTACACAATTCCCCGACACACCTAGTCCAGGGTACACAATTCCCCGACACACCGTCTAGGGTACACAATTCACCGACACACCGAATCCAGGGTACACAATTCCCCGACACACCGAGTCCAGGGTACACAATTCTCCGACACACCGATTCTAGGGTTCACAACTCTACGACACATCGAGTCTAGGGTTCACAGTTCCCCGACACATCGAGTCCAGGGTACACAATTCTCCCACACACACAATTCCCCGACACACCGAGTCTAGGGTACACAATTCCACGACACACCGATTCTAGGGTTCACAACTCTACGACACATCGAGTCTAGCGTTCACAGTTCCACGACACATCGAGTCCAGGGTACACAATTCTCCCACACACACAATTCCCCGACACACCGAGTCCAGGGTACACAATTCCCCGACACACCGATTCTAGGGTACACAATTCCCAGACACACCTAGTCCTGGGTACACAATTCCCCGACACACCGAGTCCAGTGTACACAATTCTCCGACACACCAAGACTAGGGTACACAATTCCCCGACACACCTAGTCTAGAGTACACAATTCCCCGACACACCGAGTCTAGGGTACACAATTCCCCGACACACTGAGTCCAGGGTACACAATTCCCCGACACACCGAGTCTAGGGTACACAATTCCCCGACACACCGAGTCTAGGGTACACAATTCCCCGACACACCTAGTCCAGGGTACACAGTTCTCCGACACACCTAATCTAGGATACACAATTCCCCGACACACCTAGTCCAGGATACACAATTCTCCGACACACCTAGTCCAGGGTACACAATTCCCCATCACACCGAGTCTAGGGTACACAATTCCCCGACTCACCTAGTCCAGGGTACACAATTCTCCGACACACCTAGTCCAGGGTACACAATTCCCCGACACACCGTCTAGGGTACACAATTCACCGACACACCGAATCTAGGGTACACAATTCACCGACACACCGAGTCCAGGGTACACAATTCCAGGACACACCTAGTCCTGGGTACACAATTCCCCGACACACCGAGTCCAGGGTACACAATTCTCCGACACACCGAGTCCAGGGTACACAATTCCCTGACACACCGAGTCTAGGGTACACAATTCTCCGACACACCGAGACTAGGGTACACAATTCCCCGACACATCGAGTCCAGGGTACACAATTCTCCGACACACACAATTCCCCGACACACCGAGTCTAGGGTACACAATTCCCCGACACACCTAGTCTAGGGTACACAATTCTCCGACACACCGAGTCTAGGGTACACAATTCTCTGACACGCCTAGTCTAGGGTACACAATTCCCCGACACACCGAGTCTAGGGTACACAATTCCCCGACTCACCTAGTCCAGGGTACACAATTCTCCGACACACCTAGTCCAGGGTACACAATTCCCCGACACACCGTCTAGGGTACACAATTCACCGACACACCGAGTCCAGGGTACACAATTCCCCGACACACCGAGACTAGGGTACACAATTCCCCGACACATCGAGTCCAGGGTACACAATTCACCGACACACCGAGTCTAGGGTACACAATTCACCGACACACCGAGTCTAGGGTACACAATTCACCGACACACCGAGTCTAGGGTACACAATTACCCGACACACCGAGTCCAGGGTACACAATTCCCCGACACACCTAGTCCTGGGTACACAATTCCCCGACACACCGAGTCCAGGGTACACAATTCTCCGACACACCGAGTCCAGGGTACACAATTCTCCGACACACCGAGTCCAGGGTACACAATTCCCCGACACACCGAGTCTAGGGTACGCAATTCCCCGACACACCGAGTCTAGGGTACACAATTCCCCGACACACCTAGTCCAGGGTACACAATTCTCCGACACACCTAGTCTAGGGTACACAATTCCCCGACACACCTAGTCCAGGGTACACAATTCCCCGACACACCGTCTAGGGTACACAATTCACCGACACACCGAGTCCAGGGTACACAATTCCCCGACACACCGAGTCCAGGGTACACAATTCTCCGACACACCGATTCTAGGGTTCACAACTCTACGACACATCGAGTCTAGGGTTCACAGTTCCCCGACACATCGAGTCCAGGGTACACAATTCTCCCACACACACAATTCCCCGACACACCGAGTCTAGGGTACACAATTCCACGACACACCGATTCTAGGGTTCACAACTCTACGACACATCGAGTCCAGGGTTCACAGTTCCCCGACACATCGAGTCCAGGGTTCACAATTCTCCGAAACATCGATTCCTGTATTAGAAATCTGCTGCCGCGAACAGGAAGCAGACCGCTTTGCGTTGTTTTCGATGGTTTGAGGCGTCAGCAGTTCAGAAAGCTATGAAACTGCTTGAATAAAATTGTCTCGTAAATCACAGACATCCATTAAATGATGGGATTGATTACAACATCCTGTAAAGGACACGCAACAAACTATATCAGTATACGCAGTCACCTGCATGTAAACACTCATTTGTTTTAGTGAACGTTATCACAAGCTCGTCGTGGATAAGTGCCCTCATTGTTATGTAAATATAAAATTCACTGCAGATAATTTCCATCATGTTTATCGTAAAGATAGAATGTCCCATATTCTAGAATGATTAGGCGAGGTTAGGCTTGTGCATTTACAGTCACGTATCCCCGAATATGTCACAATCGGGAAATCTGTTTCTGACATAGGCTTGGCCTTCCTCGCCTGGTCAGACTAGGTTTGTGAATGTTCACATTGCCTGAAATACTGGTATGTGACGTGGTTGTCAGACCTGTCGTGAACAGATGGCTGTTTATTGCAGTTGTTAAATTATAAAGTCAGTATTATTTGTAATATTTTGTTATTTGTCATCCATATCTCATTTAACAGTTGTATTATGTGTTGTTTACGACACGTATGTAGACGAACGAACGAACGAACAAACTTTATTTTCGAAGGGTAACAAATTGGGCCTGCAGGCACGTCTTACATTCGGCCCTTCCAATCACTCATCTTTCGTTCATCAGTGCATAGTGCATTCACATAGGAAAAAAACATATGACGAAAGAGGAATAAGATAGAAAATATGATGTATCGATAACAGACTTTTAGACTACTAGTGTTGTTGTTGTATTGCTAGGAGAACTACTGGACTATTAAAGTTTAGGATGTATTGTTATGAGAACTATTGGACTCTTAGGCTTGAGAATGCGGTGGCGATCCTGACTCTTAGCCATAAGCATATGGAAAGGATACAGAACGAAGCTATGCGTATTAAACTTGGGTGTACAAAGAGATACAGCCTGCAGGTCGATGCGCTACCTTCATCATGTTCCAACATGGGGGACAGAAAACATATTTGCTGAGCGCGTACCTACCCCAGTCAACGCCATCCACTCCATTGTGAAATTAAGAATGTAAAGGGCAGCAGGTTAAAATGAGGAAAGTCGTAGATGGGTCAATCCTAAGATATTCTTCAACAGGTGTGTTCACTTGAGGACCTAGAACCTGGCGAGGAGTGGGTACAAGTGCCAACATATTTATGTACGTCTTTTTAAGTTTGCATCCAACTAGACAGAAAATGCAGACAAGAAAACCCGGCTGCTGTGGAGGCGGAAGTGCAGGCTTTGATCTTCTAGAGTTCTTTAGAGGGTGGTGCTGTCATTTACACAGATGAGTCGTTTATTCGATGTGTGATAAGTTCATGGGCTTTTACAGCTCAGGCCGGAGGGAGAATTGCGAAGGAAGATTCTGGTGCTTTTGCCTTGACCACAAGTAGCACGACTATGGAAGTCATGGCAGTAAGTAAAGCAATAGCATGCTCGAGACACAGACCTTCACTCGGGCATGTTTCCTTAGCGACTCAATGAGTATGCTCATGAGGATAGAGATGGGGTGGGTCCGAAGACAATGGCTGCTGTCTCTGGAGCGGTCTCGGCTGGCAAAGATTAGTTTCATTTTCGTGTCAGGGCATGCGGGTGTACAAGTAAATGAGCAGACTTGCAGGTAAGGCTACTTTGGAGTGTGGACGAGCCATGGACGAAGCAGATATTCTGAATGCTCTACGAGAAGTAAGACTTTTGCGAGAACCAGTTGATGACTGTGAATATACAACCATAATTAGACTGCGAGAACAGCAAGTTAAAAGAGGTTTGTCCAGACAAGAACATTATGCAGGAAGCCAAAGATGATTAATAAACCAACACAGAACTGGTGTCGTTAGCCGCTACATGCTGCGGGATTTACTTAAGAGGGGATACGAGACCTTATGTGCTAAATTATTCGATATGCATTGAGGATGATCTATCGACTAACTAACTAACTAACTAACTAACTAACTAACTAACTAACTAACTAACTAACTAACTAACTAACTAACTAACTAACTAACTAACTAACTAAACTGACTAACTAATAACTAACTACCTAACTAGTTTTCATGTTGTATTGCTAGAAAAACTATCGAACTATAAGAGTTGATGAAGTAATTAAAGGAGAACTATTAGTGGCAAGCCGAGGCACCGATCATTGGCTCATACAAGTTTCATCCCCAGGCCAGGGTCAAAAGACTTTCCCCCAAGGATCACATGCATATAATGACCTTCTTATCTCATGGGTAGTGAGTTCAGACACTTAGTCCTCTCGGAGAAGGTCGAAAAAAGGAGGCTCTGGGTGCAAGTTGCGCAGTTGAAAGAAAAAAAAAGAGCACACCTTCAGATTGCTTCTTCTTCTTCAGCATTCCGAGCCATTGAGGTTCTTTGCTGCAGATACAAGCTGTCTCCATTCGTCTCTCTGGTTGACCTTCTCTTGCCAGTCGTTGATTCCAAGTGCTTGTAGGTCTGTATATGTATTATCTCTCCACCGCCTTCTTGGTCTACCTCGGGGTCTACGGTCATTTATTTCCTGAGTGTAAGCGAGTTTTGTTTCCCTATTATCTTCCATTCTTTCTATATGCCCCAGCCATTGTAGTCTATTAGCCTTCATCATTCCAGTGATTAGCGGGGACTTAAACGGATCATAAATTTCTTTGTTGCTTCTTCTTTTCCACTCTCCACTTTGTGTATCCCTAATGGGCCCAAAGATGCGTCTTAAAACTTTGTTCTCAAAGGTTTGTAACAAGGCTTCTTCTCCTTTCGTTGTACTCCAGGTTTCAGAGCCATACAGCACAACTGGTCTAATCAGTGTTTTGTATATTGTGATCTTGGTGTTACGAGATAGCGCCTGAATGCGAGGCTTATTTATCTTTTTCGTAACAAAAATAGTTTTACAAAGGTGGGTGTCGACGTCTCAGTTATTACTCGTTCGTCATGGGTGTGACAGAGACAGTAGATACATGCAAATGTGTCAAGGCAGAATGCATGTAAAACTAATATTATTTTTTTTAAACGCACACATTAGCGTTAACACAGTGAATACATGTTATCAGTATGATACATTATAAGTACGATCAAATACTCAGCCGCAAAAGACATTCACTCTTTCGTAACGCAGTTCTCTCTCACACGCAGCGCATCGGCAAATCACTGCCTCATTCGCTCAGCAGAGGCAAGCTTTCATGTCGACAATCAGTACATTCGCTCGCCAAGGCACACGCACCCTTCCTCTATCACGGTCCTGTCCAGTCTGAACTCTCTAGCCCTCAGTCCTGTGGTCACGTGGTGTGTGACCCCGTGTGGTCCGCAATAATTGTGCTGTCAGATGTCTCGGTATTCTGGCTGTCGTCCTATCCTCACCCCGTCTGTTGTTGACTGGTGTCTCAGGTCATTCAGTGCAAGGTTGTACTGCTCAGGGACCTTGTCCTGTCTATGGGCCTGCGTGCCCAATTCTTAACCCTTTGAAAATAAAGACTTATTATTATTATTATTATTATTATTATGTCCTTATGTCCTGTCTGTAGATGGATACTCTAGTCCCGTCTATGTTCTATCCATGGCATACTTATGTCCTGCCCTTGTCATGTGTCCTTTTTCAACTCCCAGGACGCTGACTGTGGGGATGTTAACCCCACGCTTCAACCCCCAACCTGGAGGACAAGGGTGTTTCTCTTTGTCTGTTCTCTACCCTTTGACCTGTCCAGCTTGGGAGGCCCTGCTGGTAGCTTCGCTACAGCCGGCATAACTTCTCACTTCACTTGGGGGAAAGTCTGTTGACCCTTCAGATTGCTGCTCTGGCAAAATTATTAGGAACGAAACCCTACCCACAGGTGGATAAAGCCCACTACCTGGGGTAGAATCTGTCTAGAGGCAGAGAACCTGACACACATGCATGCCAAAGTTAGACACACTGATCTCAAAGGTGCATAACTAGGTGTGACGCACTCCCATCGAAAGATGAACCAAGAAGAAAAAGAAGATAGAAAAGAGAAATAACGGTCAAGACGTTCGACTTGGTGATCCAGATACTCCGTGGTGGCAAGAGGAGATACATTTTGTTGGAAACAACACTTTCTCTTACAAGCTCCCCTTTTATCCATCTAGACTGCTTCTGAATCCGAGGATATTTACTTATGAGTTAATGCAGAAATCCACAGTTAAGAGTATTATATTCCTGTACACCAATGTTTATGTCCTGGGTGATTCCATGAGGCGAGTTCTGTACTTAGACAGTCCAATCAATTGAATCGCTGCGGGGGTATGCTGTTCGTAGAGTCAGCTTAATCTTAGCTCTAGGACATGCAGGAGTTTAGGGAAATGAACGAGTCGATACACTTGCTGGCTCTGCGACCATTGAGATGGCCAGCCCTAATACAGATATGAAGAGGGAGGAGTTTGACGCTAGTGAATTCAAATCGTTGTCTAGAATGATAGACTTGAGAATAAGAATTGGCAAGGCCAGACACGAAATGTACATTGCTAGCATGTGAGATGTCGTCAACTAACACAGAACTGGCTCACTTAGCCACCGGAGGCTGATGCATATGTTGGGGGGGGGGGAGCGGTGGGGGATCTGAGCGCCTATGGACTTGTCAAGATTGGAAAGATGATACTCGAAGAGATAACAGATACCATTGATGTTTTTGCCATCGCAAGCTGATGTAAGAAGGGATGAAACGACCAACGATTTTACTGGTTATGTGGCTATGGTAGGTGTCCAACCCTGGGTGGAGCAGGTATCTTCAATGTGCAATATCTTGGCGCAATTGCTGACTCAACGACCAGCGTGAGCTGGGATGAAGTTATCAAACAAACAATACCTGGCCGCTGTATACACTCCATCACAAAGGCATAGGGTTGACGCCCTCCCTTTATTATTATTATTTTTTGTTTCGTGAAATGAACTTCCCGAAATAACTTTCACTATGCCCGGTTTGTGAGTGTGGTCTTTTCCTGGCAGATGAAATATTTGATTAAATCCAAAACTTTCTCGATATTCATTGTGTAAACAACATAGAAAACATCAAAAAAGAAATGAGGAGAGAGAAGATTAACATATCAGGAGTATCGGAAACGAGATGGAAAGGAGCAGGGATAAGGACAGAAGAGGATTGTAAGATTATTTAATCTGGGGGAGAAGAACAGCAAAGAGGTGTAGCCATTATATTAGATAAGCAAACATCAAATTCTGTCAAAGGATATCATGCTGTGTCAGACAGAGTCCTATTAGTAAAATTAAACGGAAGACCTTTTAAAATAAATGTCATTCAAGTATATGCCCCAACAAGTGTAAGCAGTGAAGAAAGCATAGAGGAATTTTATAATGACGTGGAGTCTGCTTTGAAGAACTGCAAAAAATCAGAAATAAATATCATAATGGGTGATTTCAACGCAAAAATAGGACAGCAAGGCGATGGATGCAGTGTAGGCAACCATAGTTTGGGAGAGAGAAATGAAAGAGGATACAGACTTGTAGAATGGGCAAAAGAACAAGAAATGGTTGTAGGAAACACCTGGTTTAAACAGCGTCCTAGAAGATTATGGACATGGAGGAGTCCAGACAGCAGGATTAAAAACCAGATAGATTACATCCTGATTAGCAAAAGGTTTCGAAATGCGTTAACAGTCGTAAAAACAGTTCCAAATGCAGACTGTTACAGTGATCACAGATTAATTCCAGGCACATTGAGGGTAAAGTTAAAGAAAGTCAAGTATACCGCAGGAAACCCTAAATATGACTTGTGCAAATTGAAAACTGACAAAGAAATACAAGATAATTTTAACATAGAAGTAAAGAACAAATTTGATATATTGTCTGATCTAGAGATCCTGTTTCAAGATGTAGATGATCAATGGGAAACGATGAAGAATTCAATCAGTTGCGCAGCAGAAAAAACTATTCCAAAAGTAAAGAAAGTGGGCCGTAAGACATGGATGACTGAAGAAATTTTACAACTAATGGAAACAAGAAGACAGAACAAAAATAATCCTGCCAAATATGAAGAAATTCACAGAAAAGTGAGAACCTTATGTAAGGAGGCAAAAGAAACATGGCTTGAGAAAAATTGCAGAGAAATTGAAAAACAACACAACAGTAACAATGCGAAACTAATGCACAAAAGAATTCAGGAGCTTACTAATCAAAGAACATGTACATCAGCAGGCTGCCTAAAGACAAAAGATGGAAGAGTCATCATAGAAAAAGATCAGATCTTACATGAATGGTCAGATTACGTGAAAAACCTGTATAACGATAACAGAGACGAACAGTATGATGTTCAAAATAATAATGAAGGACCAGCAATTTTGAAGATGGAGGTTCAGAATGCTCTTAACCATATGAAATCTGGCAAGACCCCCGGTTCAGACAGCGTCACAACAGAAATGATTAATGCTTTAGAAGAATATGGAATAGATCAAGTTACCAGTCTGCTTAATACAATATATGATACTGGAAATATACCTCAGGAGTTATGTAATTCTGTATTTATTGCAATCCCAAAGAAATCAGGAGCCTTGGAATGTGATCAACATCGCTCCCCCGATGTGTCTCCACCTTGACGTGGTGGGGGATCTTGCGTGTCCCATCGACCCCATGTGCTTGCCGATGGGTGAAAACTACATATCGGACGGCTCGTGGGATAGGGACCAGACTAAGAGAGACACAACCTGCTGCTCTGCAGGTGGGACTGAGGATAGCAGTCGAAATCAGGCAAACGATCCCTAAGTCTCAGTCCGGGCATGGCCTCTAGGGCTCCCATCCGAGGTGTATGGCTGAACGTCTCTAAGCCATAAACTCTCGGAAGTGAGAGCCTGGCCGACACAAACCTACATCAGGATTGTGATGATGTGCTGAGAACGCTACATGCTCGGCGCAGATTCGTTCGATGGCTCTTAGCTGGGGGATATGAGGTGTCCCCGGATGAAAGGGCCTGACCGTTGCTCGCCCGCAGACGCACGGAGGTGGGGTGCTGAGCCGGCAGCACATGTGGCCTACCTCGTGAGTGAGTACAAGGGGTGGAAAAGCACTTCGGTCGCACGTCTCGCAGACGTCCGATGGTCTGTAACCACAATCATGGAGTGAGTGTAGTCAATGGTGGAGGGTTGTCTCGTTGACACGAAATGGAACGCCTGTCTTGCGAATCCATTACGTGGCGGCTCGAAGCGAAAGCTTGCTGTGTGGAAGCCGAAACAGGAGTCTCGAAACCCGAGGAAGGCTAACCTCATTAGAGGATGCCCATCGGAAGCCGGAAGTGTCGTCCTACGGGTGGCAAACTAGAAATTGACACTACGCATTTGCGTCCGAGTGAAATGTCTCGTCCGAGTGTCTCTCGTGCTAGGAATGGATCTGACTACCTAGTTTCCGAATGCCGCTCTTGTTCGGAACAGCTCTGACTAGGTAGTTTTCCGAATGTCTGTCGTGCCTGGAGCAGCTCTGACGGGCGCAACTACGGGCACATGTCCGAAGGCTCGCTGAGTGGATGCCGTCTGCAGGCCTGTCTGGTTTGTGCGGGAATGGCCCGGGGCAAACGAAATGACCAATGTGTTGAAGTGAGGATTTGAAGCAGCCATGAGCAGGACGTGACGATTCCCTTGGCTGGCCCAGAACCAGGGCGTTATGTGTCGGCCCTGCAACTATGGAAGCAGCCTTGGATGGCGGAAAATGCTATGGACTGTCCCTGCCTTCCTTTGAGGGATGACCGTTGTCTTCGACCGTTCTAACTTGGCCAGCATGGTTGTAGATGGCACCACAAAAGTGAGAGTCTCCCAGGAATGCTACCTGGTCAAAAAAGCACGTTAAAGTCGATCTATTGCCTACGGGTTTCGGCCCAAGGGCGCATAACAGACACACCGCAATCACATCTGAAAAAACACTCCGGATGAACGAAAAGAAGAAGAAGATCAACATCGAACAATTAGTATAATGAGTCACATCACGAAGATTTTGCTAAGAATTATCATGCATAGAGTTAGGAGGAAAATACAACCTGAAATAGGAGAAGAACAATGTGGGTTTGTGGAAGGCAAGGGTACAGTAAATGCTGTGTATATACTGAGAAACATAATCGAACGTTCTATAGAAGTAAACAAAGATCTACACCTTTGCTTTATTGACTACACAAAGGCTTTTAATAAAGTGAGACATGTCAACATGATAAGGATGCTTGAAGATCTACAAATTGATGGAAAAGATCTTAGACTTGTAAAAAATCATATATTGGAAACAATAAGCTGCCATAAGAGTTGATAATGAAGTAAGCCAATATCAGCCTATTAAAAGGGGTGTGAGACAGGGATGTGTAATGTCTCCAGATCCGTTTTCCATGTACAGTGAAAGTATTTTCAGAAATATTGAAGATATGGAAGGAATCAACATTGGGGGACGATGCATCAATAACATTAGATATGCAGATGATACAGTCTTGATTGCAGACAATGAACAGGACCTACAAAATTTAGTAGATGCGATTGTTATACACAGTGAACAATTAGGGTTAGAATTAAATTGTAAAAAGACACAGATTAAGGTCGTCACTAGGAAGGACGAAATACCACAATGTAATATACAAGTAAATGGGAATATTCTTCAACAAGTGAGCAGGTACAATTAACTCGGAACAGTAATAACATCTGATGGGAGATGCCTTGAAGAGATTAGAACAAGAATCGCCATGGCAAAAGTAGCCTTTAGCAAGATGAAAAACATATTGACCAATAAAAAGATGTCAATTGAAACGAGAAAAAGAGTGTTGAGATGCTACATTGAACCTGTACTTTTGTATGGATGTGAAGCGTGGACAATGACCAGTCAGGCTGAAAAACATCTGATGGCTGTAGAGATGTGGTTTCTGAGGAGAATACAAAGAATACCATGGACAGCCAGAAAGACCAATGAACAAGTCCTTCAAGAAACAAATGAAGATCGTAAATTGATTAGAGAAATTAGACGTAGACAGTCAAAATTTGTTGGGCATGTTATGAGAAGAAATGGATTGGAGAACTTGGTGAAAACTGTAAGATCGAGGACAACAGACCAAGGGGAAGTCCTAGAAGCAAGTACCTGGATGGCTTGGCCTTGTGGCATGGTCGAGACAGAAACACGGAGCTGATCCATGACTCTGGTGATCGAGTGAGATGGCAGAACATGACCGCCCACGCTTACCGGCATGGCACATGATGGATGGATGGAAACAACATGTCTCATGTCTGTTGCATAACGTTGTGATCAACCCAAGGTTGAGTTTCTATGTACTTTTACGTTCAGTAGTTTGCCATTGCCTTTGAATGAGAAATCACCGTTTCACTCCAACTTAATGTCTGTGTAGGGACTGAACCGCCTACCTCACCATCAATGTACCGGAAGTGTAAGAGCCAGCGCCCTCATCCTTTCAACCACGTCGGCTTGGAAACATCCTGTAGCCACTCGCGCTGCCGCAGTAGCTTCGTGTTCACTGTCCTATAGTCAATGCGGTCAGTCGGTTTCCGTCTGTTGTGACTTGTGTAGAATTAGTTCCCAGCTGAACTGTAAGCACAGATTGCTCTGCGGAAATAGACCATAAGTGGTGAAACTGGAAGCAATGGAGTCCATGTTAATGTGGCAGTATTATTATGTGTAACATCTTTGCGTCTTCTTATGGTGAAGAGAAATGTCCCGATATCTCACTGACACAATCTGTCAGCCTTACAACCATATCTAATACTCGCATTAAAATAACTTCTTCTTCTTCTTCTTCTTCTTCTTCTTCTTCTTCTTCTTCTTCTTCTTCTTCTTCTTCTTCTTCTTCTTCTTCTTCTTCTTCTTCTTCTTCTTCTTCTTCTTCTTCTTCTTCTTCTTCTTCTTCTTCTTCTTCTTCTTCTTCTTCTTCTTCTTCTTCTTCTTCTTCTTCTTCTTCTTCTTCTTCTTCTTCTTCTTCTTCTTCTTCTTCTTCTTCTTCTTCTTCTTCTTCTTCTTCTTCTTCTTCTTCTTCTTCTTCTTCTTCTTCTTCTTCTTCTTCTTCTTCTTCTTCTTCTTCTTCTTCTTCTTCTTCTTCTTCTTCTTCTTCTTCTTCTTCTTCTTCTTCTTCTTCTTCTTCTTCTTCTTCTTCTTCTTCTTCTTCTTCTTCTTCTTCTTCTTCTTCTTCTTCTTCTTCTTCTTCTTCTTCTTCTTCTTCTTCTTCTTCTTCTTCTTCTTCTTCTTCTTCTTCTTCTTCTTCTTCTTCTTCTTCTTCTTCTTCTTCTTCTTCTTCTTCTTCTTCTTCTTCTTCTTCTTCTTCTTCTTCTTCTTCTTCTTCTTCTTCTTCTTCTTCTTCTTCTTCTTCTTCTTCTTCTTCTTCTTCTTCTTCTTCTTCTTCTTCTTCTTCTTCTTCTTCTTCTTCTTCTTCTTCTTCTTCTTCTTCTTCTTCTTCTTCTTCTTCTTCTTCTTCTTCTTCTTCTTCTTCTTCTTCTTCTTCTTCTTCTTCTTCTTCTTCTTCTTCTTCTTCTTCTTCTTCTTCTTCTTCTTCTTCTTCTTCTTCTTCTTCTTCTTCTTCTTCTTCTTCCTCCCTACTGCCCTTGTCGTGAAGCGTCGTGGAGAGAAGACAGATGTAACTTTCTGCCTTGATGTAGTTGCCTATCCTTGACAAAACCTCGCATTCAACCAAAGCATTCTTTGGCTGTTTGTGATTTCTTGGCAAGTTAACTTTCAGTAGCTTGCCATTGCTTTCTGAACGAATGACCATTTTTATGAAAACCAACGCAAGGTGGTCTGCTGCCAAATCGCCTGCAACTCTGTTTCGAACGCGGTATGTTTGAATACAAACTGCGCCTGTAACCGTTTCAACACAGAGGAGACCTGTTGCTTGTACTAAAGTCATTTAATTTCTTCAGTGTCTCTTTTACTCCATCTACCTAATTCTTTCTTGGTCGTCCGCTCGTCTGTTATCTCGATGTTCTCACGTAGAACGCTCTAGCCGCTGATTGTTCTTGTTTCATTTTAACTAAAAGTCAGGACCTTTTAATTCTTTTATATTCCATAAATTCAGAAACATGTGTTGTCCCTACACTTGTTCTTACTTTCTGTCCCTTCTTGTTTTTCCAGCTATATTTTTTATGCATCGCATCTCTCAGCGATTTTGCTCCTATGTGTTTCTAGAAATGTCCATGTCTGGTATTAGTAACACAGCGATGGGATGAATAAAGCATATCTCTCAGATTCTATTTTTTTATTTTTTTGTTTTTGGAAAATAAATAAATACTTTGATTCCTAGACCGGTTACACCAGGGATGGAGTTATACCTCTCCGTAGCACAAAGCCTGGGCTATAATATAGAGACCATGTGTTGCCCATGCAGCATGATCCCTCTCTCGGCCTGTCTAGTTCACTCCAGAGGAAAGTTAACACCTCTACATCTGGAACAAGACAAGCTGCAGAAGCTGCAGGATCAGCAAAGGAATGCTCTAACTGTCCGCCTGTCGGAGCTTCGATCCTAGATCAGCTGTCAACCAAGGCTTAGGGCCTGGTCTGCCCTGCCATGACATTTTGTCATTAGGTTGCATTTCCTCGCACCAGGGTAAGGCTTGTACGCTCCCAGTTGCGCTCTTCCGCCCGAAGCCGTTGGGATAATGTGGGGTTTTGGGTTTGGTAAGCGCCGCCCAACTAAGGCGCTAACGAAAGCAGGTAGTACCGTCTGCTGTCATTAGGGTAGCTCAGTCATATCTGACTAAGACCTGGGTCTTTACGGGTAGCCATGTAGTGGTATCCCCTATAAAAGGAGATGTACGGCACCCCCTTTCTTCCGCCAGCCTACGGGATGCCTTTAGACATTGCGGTATACCCGTGGAGACCCCTGTAACGAGATTGGTGTGGATGGCTGCAATCTCGTACCTGCTGTTTGTCCATCAAGAATGATGACGACCATTCATTTCATCCAGTGGGGTTGAAAGTATGGAGCCATGAGTTCTAACATTGCTGATAAGGCCTATTTTGGCTCGAAATTTTCTTTGACAATATAGGTACAAAATGCTTGACGTTCCAGGAGGAGGATCTCCTGCAGTGGTTTTTCAGTCCAACCTTTTCTTCAAAGCTCTTGCAGTCTTGGCTGCTTCACAAGTGACTGCACCCTTGCGTAATGATGTACGCCACGAATTTCGATCTCTGGCAGCAGTCACTCAAGTGTCATGATGAATTCCAAAAGGTTTTAATGAGATCTTCAGAGTGTCTCGCAGCTCGCCGTAAACAAAATTCATTTAGGGAGCCTGTTGTCTGGCATGAGAGTCAAGTGACCAGCCCAGCGAACCGGATTCTTCATTAGTAGAGTGTGGATACTGGGCATGGATGCTCTTTCTAGGATTTCAGAGTCTGGGATCTTGTCTTGTCCTTTAGGGCTCTCCACTCTGTTTCCCCATCCTGTTTAGCTGCAGCATTGGGTTTGAGGCGGTCTTCCAGCATATTTTCAAACGACAGCTTAATTTTTTTTTTGCTGTTTAGTCGGGTGACATTTCGTTGTTTTTTTTTTTTTTTTGGCACTTGTTTTCCTTGAGGACGCCGTCGTTGTTTGCTGTGTATGTTTGTTCTTGAGATAATGAGATGATGGTCTGTCCAACATTCGGCACCACACATGGATTTTGTCACTCGAACTGTCACTCCTCCTGACAATGACATAGTCAATGAGGTGCCAGTGTTTCGAGCGAGGGTGCATCCACGATGTCCTATTTCTGATGGGAAAACGGACAATTGTGTTGGTAATCAGGAGATCATGTTCGGCACATGTCTGAAGGAGGAGGAGTCCATTGCTGTTACAATTTCCGACTCCGTGCTTTCCAATGATGCCACTTCAAGAGGTGGTGTCTGTGTCTACTCTGGCATAGAAATCCCTAAGGAGTATAAGTTTGTCTCCTTTGGGAACAGATGTTAATATATTGTGCAGGTCCTCATAGAACATGTTCTTGACTTCATCTTAATTTGTCATGGTTGGTGCGTAGACACTCACAATGGTTGCATGCTTCCTTCCATTCAGCATGGGCATCGTAATAGTCATAAGCCTGACTTTTCTAGCCATCCAAAAAATCCAGCTAGTTTGCCGACCAGGGCCGACTTAATGGCAAATCCCACACCGGATTGGCGTCTTTCCTCACGTTTCCTTCCACTCCAGAAGAATGTGTAGCTGGCACCTACTTCACAGATTGGCCTTCTTCTGCAAGTCGTGTCTCGCTAAAGCTGCAGTGTCGATATTGTACCTGCCCATCTCTCTCCCAATCAGTGCTGTTCGTCTCTCAGTGCACGACGCACCGTCTCTATCAAGTAGGGTGCTTACATTCAAAGTTCCGATTGTCAAGGGAATGTGGTTTGCTCTTTTAACTTTGCCTGTTTTAACTTTGTTTGTATGTCGACCGCAGTAGAGGGTACCCACCAGCCGCGGCTAGTTGGTTAGGTAGTGATGAAGCAGACAATGTTTAGGGCACCTTTACTAGCCCCTTCCTCATGCTATGGAGATGAGTAGTGCTATCCTATAGAGAGCTGCTCAGTCGCTCAGAGAACTGCCGAATTCCAATGCTGCTCCGGTCAGTAGAAGATGGTCATATGGCCTGAGCCGCCTGTGTACAGGTCTATGACTATGATAACAGCGTACCCACGCCTGCCGCTTTGCCGTTCGCCCATCGCCACAAGGCTTGAAGGTGATATAATTTGAAGTTAGATAAAGAATGACTAGCGGGATGAATTGGATTTAAGTGAGAAAGAGCTGCGCAATTCGTCGACCACACTATCTCGCCAGAGTCCATCTGAGTCCAGTGGCAAGACAAGTTAAGACGACTGGAGTTGAATACAGGTGCAGTGGATGACCAGGGAGCTCTACGTGCCTTGCCGTGTTCATTACGTCCCACAACGCTTTGCAGGTAAACGCCGTCTTACATCAGTGATTTCATCAGGGCAGTCTGCCGAATCCTGTCTTCACATGCTGGGTAGGCATATACTACTTCACCGATTGGTTGACACCAAATCGGCTACCCTCGCCTGGTTTAGCCAGCCTGTTACAGCAGTTGCCCGGATGTGGCCGCTGTCGCATGCTGACAGCTACTAGGAGCCACAGGTGTGAGCTGGATGTCAGGCCTGGACCAGTGGGGGTGGGCCCTGAAAAGGACGTGACAGTCATCCTTACCAAAGGTACTACCAATGCCTGACACCCCAATATCGTACCTAGAATTTTATTAACAAATATCCTAGCTGCCCCTCTGAGATTGTCTACTGTCGACTCTAGACCCTTAGCAAATTATAAACCAATTCAAAGGTTATCTATACTATCCACACACAAAAAAAAGAAAAAGAAAAAAGAAATCGCTAACTTAATATTAAGGTTTACAATACAAATGAAGAAATTAATAATGACACCTCTTCTAAAAATAAATAATAAGACACAGTTCAAAGTATGTAACTGTCTTTTGGAAGCCTGCTTAGATACTGACGGAATTCCCTGCTGGCTGGCTGATCATCGAACAGAAAATTATACTCTGTCGTCCAATGACCCTGGACTGTCTAGACCAGTGGTTCTCAACCGGTGGGGAATTCCCCACCCCCACCCCAGGGGGAAATTTTAGTGTTTCCGGCGGGGGGGGGGGAGGAAGGAAATTAAGATTATTTCAAGATCACGTTAATAACTGATTACTTGATATTGTTTTCTCCTCCATACTTTATGGTTGTGTACTTCTCGCTCTTCTGAAATTCATTTTATAACGTAAGGAAACCCACAAATCACGTTTTATGTAGACGTCTAGACTTGTTCTAGTAAGTGTTATTAAATTTAGCTTTCATTTTTACATATACTGTGTAGGAGAGATTTATAGGGAGGAAATACGAAAGGAGTGGGGATGATTTCTGAAAATATGGTGAAGGGATGCACGGGCCAAAAAAGGATGAGAACCACTGGTCTAGACGCACACAGAATCTTTCACACTGTATGTTCCTAAGATTCTCCAGTTTAAGTGATCTGATGAATTATGAACATCAATCAGGCTGATGACAATGAATACTGGATGCCTGTCTGGCCTCATGTTAGCTATATTGATAGCTGTAACTAACCTCCACTTCACAATCAGGTCTTTCCATAATTGAACGCTGTATTATTTGACTTCACTTTATTGGAATAGGTCTGAAACATTCCAATTAATTGACTCTGAGCAGGAAGATCTTTTCCGGTAAACAATCCCTTCTCTATTACATTATCAATGTTAAGAAAGGAGTTGTTGATCTGGACCCAGTATGATTTAAAAAAAAAATATTACACAGGAACGTAATCACTGCCAAGATAAGTGCATTTAGGATCACATTGTATTAAGATATTTTAAATTAATATCTATGATAAATATTTCAAGGTAAAGTACCAGAAAGTCCTCCGTTGAGGAGCAAGTATATAATTCCAAGTCCGCAAGAAGGTCTTAACTAGGCCACTTGTTGATAGTATTATGACGCCCATCTCAAACTATCCCGAGTAGGGATTCCAAGGAAAGAGTAGGACTTTGGGAATTTAGTGGTTGATCGATATACGATCCTTATGGGTTTACTGGCAGGGTTTTAATTAAATTAAATTTATCAAAACCAAAATACTTAAATCGAAACACGCCGGTTTCCAAAGGCTTATATTCCCCACTGTGAATCTGGATCAAGTTGGCTGCTATACTTTGGCTGTACACTCCTCAAAAATGGGAGTGCATACCTGAGCTTTCAGTAATACTGTGCAAACAGTTCCATGTGTTTGGAATCACAGAAAGTCGTCTCAACGACAAAATAACCAACTCTGAAATCTCTCTTAAGGGGTTTAAAGTAATTCGAAGAGACGCAAATCAAAAATTAGAGACAGGTATTGCTGTATACATTTCAAATTCTCTCAACTGTTCTCGTAGAAGTGATCTCGAGACAGAAGAGATAGAATGTTTTTGGTTAGAGGTGAAGCCAGTCAGCCAGCAACCGTTTCTCATTGGATACCTATATCGGAATCCTTGTGCTGGGTATAGTTGGTATGGTTGTTTCACTACAATGCTGGACAGGGTGTTTACAGTAGGTAGAGAAGTCATGATATTAGGTGACTTTAACATAGATATTACTAAATCCAACCAGGCATGGGACGATATCATTCTATCTTACAATTTCAAACAACTAATAAATCGTCCCACAAGAGTTACAGACACCTCCTCAACTATAATTGATCATATATATGTTACTTGTCCAGTTAATATTATCGAATATTCTGTTCCTGTTAGTGCAGTTAGTGACCATTACCCAATATGTTGTACATGGTCGAAAATAGGGTTCAAAACTCCTAAAAATAAACATTTAAGCATCAAATTTAGAAATTTTAAAGCTCTCAACCAAAATTTATTTTTAGACGACTTAAAAAAGGCAGCCCTTGAACATGTTTACCAACTTCCTGATCTGGATGATGCACTAGCTTACTGGACAAAGACAGTCTACAATGTATTTGATAAGCATGTGCCAGTCAAAGAAGTTCGAGTCAAGAATCAACATAAATCCCCGTGGGTCACTAGCGACGTTCTCGAAATCATGAGAGAACCAGATGCAGCACACAAAAATAAAGATTTTATCAATTACCGCAGACTAAGAAATAAAGTTAAATATGAAATTCGTAGGATAAAGAAAGATCATTTCAAAAATTTGATTGTAGATAAATCAAATAACACAAATATATGGAAGACTATTAGCTCGCTAACCAACAAGAAACACTCTTCAGAGTCAGCTATACCAAGCACTATAACATGCGAGGATTTCAGTTAATTCTTTCAATCTGAAATAGAGAATCTAAAGTCCCCAATACCAGACTCAGTATGTAATTTAAGTTCACTGTCATCATTCTGTGAAGGGAAGTGCTCTAGAAATATTCCCCCCTGAGGTTCCCTTGATGTCTGTTGCAGAAGTATATAAATATCTCTCAAATCTCAAAGCAACAAATTCAGAAGGCCTAGATGGTATCAGTAATAGAATTCTTCGGGTAGCTGCACCAATTATTAGTGAATCCTTAACGTTCATATATATCCAGTGCCTGTCCAAAAACTACTTTCCATCTGCCTTAAAGTTGCTAAAGTTTATCCTCTACTTAAAAATAGCTCAACTGATAATTGCGTCTTGGGTAATTATAGACCTATTTCCTTACTATCGTCGCTATCACAGCCATTAGAAAAACACATACATAAAATAACACTACATCATTTAATTAACAACGATCTAATAATTGACAGTCAATCTGGGTTTCGACCTAAATATTCTTGCCATAGTGCCCTTACAAAAATGACCGATAACTGGCATCTTTGTATCAACAATGGCAACATTCGTGGAGCAGTATTTGTAGACTTTAAAAAAGTCTTTGATATAGTAGATCATGGTATTTTAATTAGAAAATTAAAACAAATGAAGACTAGCGCCAATATGGTGAACCTAATTACGTCATTTTTATCTGACAGACAACAAGTAGTGTCCTTCAATAACTGTCTATCAAGACCCACACAACTTAATATTGGTGTGCCTCAGGGCGCAATACTAGGTCCGCTGATGTTTGCAGTTTATATTAACGATCTTCCTTTATACCTCAATACTTCGTGTGACCTATTTGCGGACGATAGCAATATATACACAAGTCAAGAAAGCCTTAGTGATTTAGTAACTCACTTGCGACAGGCATACAAGGATTCCCTTCTTTTGCACTACACGAAAGTGACAACTCGTATTGTTTGCAAAAGGAAACATTTTTATTAGGAGCTGATCATACAATAGCTCCACGAGCGGAATACCACAATGGTATTAAACATCATAGAATGTGATGACGATAAGATGGAATGAGGAGATGATATAAATATTATAACTACTGAAGCTAAGCTAGACTATTATAACTATTATACTTTCCTTAACAACCACAAAGTATCCTTAGCGGATACACGTCTGATTCCAACGCCGTCCGGTCTCTGTCTGAGCCCGCTGAGCGTGGCGTGTTCAGCAACGAGCAATTAGCTCAGCGTGCGTTCGTTGGTTTACATGCTGGTCACTGGGCTGTGTTGACCAGAGTTACTTGGTCCTTCCTCGTGAACTGGGTTTCCCAGTCTCTTGGGTAACCCCAGCTCATCTGCACTGGTTGCCCTCCTTGTTGACACAAGTGTGTCCCTTTATAGCTATTTATAGCGTTAGTGTCTCTTCTGTCTGGTCTCCTATCCTGTTACGTCACTTGCCCTCTTCCTAAGCTCTCCTTAGCTTAGAGCTCTCTCCTAAGCCTTTGACAGGCTCTCCATCATCCCCTGTTGTGTTACAAACTTTCAAGTTGTGGGGGTAACACAAGTAATCTTACAAAAATTGGCTGTCTAATTTTGTCAAAGACTTCGTGAGTTCTCTACTTCTCTTCTGGGGATAGGACAAGATCTCTCCTTTCCTTCGTCACACTGTTGTATCACTTCACTTTGGCTAATTGAGTAGCTCATCACACTAGTACAGTTGGCTATAAACTGTCATTATATTTCTGAGAATTGTGAGGTCCGGATCCAATGCCATTAGGCCTGTCCTCAGATTGTCCAAAATTAACAATCCCAAACAACTTGCCTCTGTTATGAGTGCAAAACATGGACACTAAATGTTCATGCTCTCATATAATAAGCCCCAACTAGTATACATATTTAATGTGCCACTCTTCACCTTTTAGCTTCCGCTTGTGAAGAAATATTTAAGTGTTACACTAAGGCTTTAGAGATATTATTGTGTCCCCTGTTGGAGTAGTTATGGTTCTTTGAAAGTAATGATGTATGCAGGTTTATGTGTTTGTTTTTCTGGTTGGTTGTGTGTTCTCTATTAAATTAAAGTGTATTTAACTTACTAACATGTGTATGCGTTTCTAATTTACGTGTATGTATTCTTTCGAGCGCCGTAAAGCGTTTTATTGTAGCCACAGATGAGTGTGTTATGTTAATTTATGTCTACAGTGCTCAAAATATGTTCCCTATGTTTCTCACTAAAGTATGGCGACTACACACTTATAAAAAATGACAACACATTGATTACACAGATTGACACAGACAACTCACAACAGGTCGTTCTGTTCGGTGAAAAAATACCGCAATATCTCTCTCACTCTCCTAATTTAATCCATTCTCTCTCTATCATTCACAAATCTTTCGTTCTTCTCTCTCTATCATTCACACATCTTTCGTTCACCTTTCACTCAAAAGTGGTTTTAAAATATTGGGTCGTCATTAGAATATGGTTCAGTAAATAATGCATGGATGAACCAAAATTATGTACATTAAATGGTTGGCTGAATTTAAATGGGTATTCAAGCCACATGACTGTGCTGTCTTTCTGCACTAATCAATATATACAAAAATATACATCATTGAAAAGGATTGCTCGATACCAATCGTATAGTAATGACTACTCTAACTAAACTATTATAAGTTGGTGCACTGTTCTAAATTTATCTAAGGGAAATAATCTAACTAATTAATTCAATTTAAGAAAAATGGGTTAATTACCTTAAAGTGTTTTAATGCCTAAAATGATATAAAATATTAAATGATGGTGTTAATTTGTAAGTGATGTTTTCATTAACTTATCTAACGAACTAAGTTTAAATGGTGATAAATTAAAGTAATATGATGTAGATGTTAACTGAAATAAGTTCTTAACTAACTATAGGTAAATTATAACTCTGAAATGTCCTAAATAAAGTTATATGGTAAATCTACATAAATAATTCTAATATTTCCACAAAATATGAAGGTATACGCGACTGTTTATAAAAACATGTTATATACATATCACATATAATTTTTAACTAACTACACTAACTAATTACATCCAGGTGTGATGTTCGAGCCGTGTCCTCTCTAGAATGTCCTCGAAAACAAAGTTCAGGTAGACAAAGTCTGACTTACGCTTTCGTCCTGGGTAATGTTCATACTAATGGTATGCTACTGGTTGGTGTAGGTTCAAGTCTCAAATTTCGATCCACCCAAGGGTTGTATAAGTGGTAGTGGTGTAGACAATTCACAAATGCGTCTGTTCATTCCACTAATGCTGACACAGTTTATATTACATAGATGTAAGCGACTGGCGATGGTAACGCACTTTAGTGTTCACAATCACCACATAGGGCACTAAGTAATTACAGTGTCAATGTCTTTGGTGATGTAAGGTGGCTCTCTTTTCGTATTTCAGGTATTTCAATGTGAGAAGGTCGGCTCAATGTGTCAGCCAGAGAGTTCAAACTTCCCTTCAAATGTTTAATAGTGAAGGCATAATTCTGCAAAATTAAGGACCACCTGTAGATCCTATTGTTGCGATGAACCCCTGTTTGCATGACAGTAAGAGGCGAATTATCGGTTTCGATAACAAACTCTGTACCCGCCAAGCATCGATGAAGTTTCCTGATACTATATATCACGCTTAACGCTTCCAATTCAGAGGCTGAGTATCTTCCTTCAGCAGGGCTGATCTTATGACTCACGTACATTATTGGGTGAAACTTGCCTTCATAAAATTTTCCTAGCACCCCAGAAATGGAAATGGAACTTGCGTCTGTACGGAGTAAATACGTAAGATTGACATTAGGCAAACGCAAGTTAGGTGGAACGCTAAATAAATGTTTCAATTTTGATAACGCACCGATTAACTTTGCATCCTGAACATTAAGTTTTACAGATGCTTTTAACACATTAGAAAAAAACGCTGGTGATTTCAGCCAAATTGGGTATAAATTTGCTGTAATAATTGACCAGACCAAGTAAGCTACGGACCTGTTCCTTGGTCGTAGGCATAGTTAAATTGAGAATCTTGGTCACAATTTTCTCATTAGTTCTTAGTTGGCATCTGGTGATTGTATGGCTTAAGAAATCAATTTCTTCCATTCCCAACTCCACTTTGGTGGGTTTCACTGTAAGACCAAATAATCGCAATCTATCGAAGACATGTCGCAGTTTCAGTAGGTGTGTTGTCCAGTCTGCTGTATGGATGCAAATGTCATCAATATAAGTAGATGTATTGGTCACTCCGTGCAGAAGATCCCTAGTGAGTCGGACAAAAGTGGCTGGTGCATTACGAAGACCGAAAGGAAGAAAGCGCCACTCATACAGGCCTAGAGGTGTTGAGAATGCTGTCAAAGGAATAGAGAATGATTCCATCGGGACCTGCCAATAACCTTTCGTGAGATCCAGTTTCGAGAAGATACGTGATGTTGACATATCAAGGATTAGGTCGTCACAAGATGGGATAGGCTCTGCATCGACCTTGGGCACGTTGTTTAAGCGCCGATAATCGACGCAGAGACGAATAGTCGAGTCCTTTTTTTCTGACTAGAACTATAGGAAAAGAATATTCTGACTGTGATTTCTGAATTATTCCACTCGACTCAAGATTTAACAGTTCCTTGTCGAGATTTTCCCTGTAACTCAATGGGATGGAATAATGTCGACATTTGATGGGTGTGCTATCAGTCAGAATTATAGAGTGTTCTATTCTGTCTGTCTTACCTGGGATGTCAGAGAAAATGTCCTTGTACTCAGTTACTAACTCTATCAGTTGTTGTCGTTGCTCGTCTGTCAGTTTGGGTTCTATACGTATGCTATCGATTGTCCCTGTCGTGTCAACTGTCGGGACTGGTAATTCTATTCCGTCGTCATCCGTCTGATTAAGTACTGTTGTTGTACTAGCTGTGTGTACTGTTTCCTGGCTAGGTGTGTTTGCGATGTCGTCATGATCTGTCGCCCTACCTAGTGTAGTTGTGTTGTGTACGTCTGTCGTCCGGTTGATTGGTGTAGGTGCACTCTGTTCGTCTGTCATGAGTTCTTGTCGTGAGAAATAAGGCTTCAGCATGTTGATATGAAATATCTTTAATTTTCCCTTTATCGATATTTCATAGTCGACATCTGATATCTTTCGTTCAATTTTGAATGGCCCTTGCCATGATGTTAGTAACAAATTACGTTTATCTGGTTGTAAAAGTAGCACCTTTTGATTGGGTTCAAGGTGTAGGGTTTTGGCACCCTTGTTTGCATATTCGCGGTACATCTGGCCTTTTCTCTCCAAAGATGATTTGGCTATTAGACACGCCTTCATAATTTTATCTCGTGTCTCTGTTACCATCTCATACGGTGTTACTGCTGTTTGATTCTCTACTGAGCTGGTGATTAGCTGATGGTAGATTGTTAGGGGTCCACGAGGGTTCGCCCCATAAACTAACTCGAAAGGTGAGAAACCCGTACTCGAGTGCGGAATTTCTCGATGGGCAAATAGCACTGCTGGTAGTAGAGTGTACCAATCAGATGGGTTCTCTGCTGTCACTTTTGCCAGCATGTGTTTTATATCCCCGTTAATCTTCTCTATAATCCCATTACTCGCAGGGTGATACGGGCTACAGAAATGCTGTTCTATTCCTAGCAATTTTGTTAGGGCTTGCATAGCAGCCGAAATAAATTGGGTTCCTCGGTCGCTCAAAATGGTTCGAGGAAAATCAAATCGACAAAATAGATGTAAAAACACATTTGCCACATCTTTGGAGGTAATGTATTTTAGTGGCACCGCTTCGATCCACCTTGTACAGAGATCCACGAGGGTTAGTATAAAACGGTTTCCTTTGTTCGACACCTGATTCAGGGGTCCAACAATATCTACCGCTACACTTTCGAATGGTCTAGAGGCCAAAATGGAACGCTGGACCTCGGCTGTTACATGCTTTCCCTTTCTTACTAAATGTTGACAAATAGTACATGATCGACAGAACAATTTAATGTCGTTACAAAATTTAGGCCAGTAGAAGTGTGCCAAAATTCTGGCTCTCGTTTTGTCATAGGCTAAATGTCCAGCAAACGGTGACTCATGTGCAATGTTTAGCACATTTTGTCGGTGTTTTACAGGTAACACCATCTGCTGAATTTCATGGTTATTTGTTGTATAATAACGCATGAGAATTCCGTTATGTACTTTAAAATACCAGATGCATTCTTAGTAACTTTCGCTCGCTCACCTAATAATTTAAAATATGGTGCGATAGTTTGATCGTTGCATTGTGCCTCGATAAATTCTTGTCGAGTAGCACTATTACTAGCACTGGTGGGTGTTAACAACTGTAACATTTCGTTTTTTAGGTCAGTGTAATGTGTTTGAGTATCTGACCTCGTTACAGCATTAGCCGTGTTCGTTTGTTTCCAGGCTAATATTTCGTCATCAGTACACTGTTTTAATGATGGCAAGCAACCCAAGATCAAAACAGTACAGGGATTTTGCAGGATCGCGCACGTAAATGTGCCGGCAAGGAACGAGGTGTTTATGCGTACTTTTGCCAGCGGGCATTTCTCTATGTTTCCAGAGAAAGTGCGGCATTTGACAAACTCACCCGTATAATCTTCTGGCTTAACTAGGTCTCTTTTGACCCCAAGTAGAGTGCTGCCGCTATCAAGTAAACATTGGCATGGTTGTTCGTTGACCAGTGCATCGTGGAACTTTAAATTGCATCTGGAGGCTAAAGCTGCATTGGCATCTTCGTTGGAACATGGTACAAAATGCCCACATTTCAGTTTGCCGTCCGTATGAAACTGGTGACATGTGTCACACTTATTGAAGTCTAATATATCAGTAACTGCACTCACACTCTCACACTCACTGGTTGGTAATACATTTTCAAGATCAGAATCAACTATACTTTCATCGTCAGATGACGTATCGATGAGCAAGGCATTGCTTGCCTTCATTCTTTGCCTGCCCAAACACTTAGAACTATAATGGCCATAACTTTAACATAAAGACCATAACAAAAGAAGCATTTAATAGCACGTTTGTAAGAGTTTCGTTTGTCTTCCTGCTTCTTCATCATCATTTCTAGATGAGCAGGATAAGAGGGACTCTTATCACACATGGAGTACTGCTGATGGAACAATTTGCAGTATCCACACTGTGTTGGCTTCTGATACGGTTTATCTTTTTATGATACTCTTTTTGCTTGTAAGACCTGCTTTGCATGTTTTTAACAAAGGCAGTAATCTCAGTATCATGTATCGATGTTTTAAATATGTCCCTGTTTGAGGAAAAAATAAGCAGAACCTCGTTTTTCGAGTTGTTCTATAGATTCAATGTCTGCTTGTTGAAGGAACTTAGCAAAGAGAGTAAGAACGGTGGATATGACTTTATCCATCACCATTAAGTCCTGTAATTTATCGAAGTTCTTCCCTACTTTTGCCGCCTTAAGCCATTTATTGAATATACTCTGAACGTTTGAAACATAATCTAAGAACGTTTCAGTTGGCTTTGGCTTTATCTGTGAGTACTGGATCTGATATCCAGGAGCATCGAGTAGAAAATGCTGCATAATCCTATCATGGATGTACTGATTGTTACTTCTTAGTTCTGTTGGTATTGATTCTATGACCTTTAATGGCTCCCCACTGAGGTTTCTCGTGTAGATCATTGCCCAATCTTGTAATGGTATTTTCTGAGTTCTAAGTTGGAATTCTACATTCTCCGTCCAAGCTGATATTGAACCGCCTTGACTGAAGGGCTTGATGACCCCTTTATATTTGGAGAATTTATTTTGTTCTTCCTGACTTTTCAATTTAGTAGAGGCTATCTGGGCGTTAGAGTCAATCTCCATTTCTTTCATCTTTAACTTCGTTTGTGACTCTACCTCTATTTGTTTCTGCTTGGTGGCATCGTCCATTTCTATCTGCTTCTGTTTTATTTCCAATTCCTTCTGTTTAGTGGATTCTTCTATCTGTATCTGTTTTTGTTTCATTTCTAATTCTGTTTGTTTGGTGGCATGGTCTAACTCTAATTGCTTTTGCCTGGTGGTTTCTTCTAACTACTTCATCTCCTTCTGATGTTGTCTTTCCAATGCTCTTTGGTCTCTCTCTAGAGCAGCTTTTCTCTCTATCTCTTCTCTGTATCTTTCGTTTGCCCATTTCTCTAGTTTTTCTCCAGTATATTCTAGTTCTTTGCCAGCCTGGATGAAGTCATTTAATGATGACATTGTAAGGCTTTATGTTATCTGACAATTGATAGCAATATATTTTCCAAATGCAATTTCACAGTTATTATGTGTTAACTATTTACAAATTTTGCTGAAAAAGAGGATGCGTCGTTAAGGATGCATATCAAAATTAGTGGAAAATATACTCATCTAATCTTGCAGCAAAATACGGCACTCGGGATGTTCTGCCGCTGTCTTTCGCACACACGCCTGATCGACTTGCTTTTATAACTGATGTTTCTGTTTAATGGAACATCAAAATTTTAGCAACATGCATGTAATGTGCAATACATGGTGTTAATTGAAATATTACAGTTTCAAAGGACGGTAAACTTGAAATGTGATATAAATGATAATGATTAATGTAGATGATATGAATGTATGATAGTCTAAATGAACGTCAATGAATGTCAATGTCGTCTTGTCTTCACTTTCTATCGTCTGTGACTGAGCAGCGCTGTATGACTTTAGCTTACCATCTAATCTCCTACTGTTGTGCGAAAAAAATTTGTTTTTGCACACATACTAACGTGATTGTGATAAATGTTGACATTCTGATAGTATCAAACAATGGTTTACAACTGATGGTTAACTTTATAATTCGTACACAATCACAGTTTATATCTCATACATTTTCATTCAACTAATTTACATAGATAATATATCCATAATATTCTGTAGAATTTCCGAAAATAGTAAATTACATGGTACTTTTCATAATAGTATGCTAATGATACTTGCAATCGAATAGTACTTTGCTATATTTATTAACTGGTAAGTTCAATTAAATGGCAAAACTTTACCGGTGGTTCAAGCCCCACGAGAAATGATAACGTGGTATCTTGGCTAATGGTAATGAGCGGTGGTTCAAAAACAACTTCTGACACCAAATGGTAATTTGGCGGTGGTTTAAGGCCCACGGTTCTGACACCAAATGGTATTTGGCGGTTGTTCAAAGCCCACGGTTCTGACACCAAATGGTATTTGGCGGTTGTTCAAAGCCCACGGTTCTGACACCAAATGGTAATTTGGCGGTGGTTTAAAGCCCACGGTTCTGACACCAAATGGTATCCTGCCTGTCAGCAACTCACTTGCGACAGACATACAAGGATTCCCTTCTTTTGCACTAAACGAAAGTGACAACTCGTATTGTTTGCAAAAGGAAACATTTTTATTCGGAGCTGATCATACAATAGCTCCACGAGCGGAATACCACAATGGTATTAAACATCATAGAATGTGATGACGATAAGATGGAATGAGGAGATGATATAAATATTATAACTACTGAAGCTAAGCTAGACTATTATAACTATTGTTGTTTGTCCATCAAGAGTGATGATGACCATTCATTTCATCCGGTGGGGTTGAAGGTGTGGAGCCGTGGGTTCTAAGATGGCTGATAAGGCCTATTTTGGCTCGAAATGTTCTTTGACACTGTGGGCAAAGAATGCTTGACGTCTCTGGAGGAGGATTTCCTGCAGTGGTTTTTCTGTCCTGCCTTTTCTTCACAGCTCTTGCAGTCCTGGTTGCCTCACATATGACTGCACCTTTGCGCAATGATGCACGACAAGAATTTCGGTCTCTGGCTGCAGCCTCCCAGGTGTCATGATGAATTCCAAAAGCATTCAGTGAAATTTTCAGAGTGTCTTTAAAACGTTTCCTCTGGCCACCTTGGGAGCGTTTACCACAACGCAGTTCGCTGTAAAAAATTAGTTTATGGAGCCTGTGATCTGGCATGCGAGTCAGGTGACCAGCCCAGCGAATCTGATTCTTCATCAGTACAGTGTGGATACTGGGCATGGATGCTCTTTCTAGGACGTCAGTGTCTGGAATCTTGTCTTGCCATTTAATCTTCAGTAGCTTCCTTAGGCAGACTGTGTGGAAGTGGTTTAATTTCCTAGCGTGTCGCTGATAAACAATCCAGGTTTCACAAGCATATAGCAGTGTGGATAATACAACTGCTTTGTAGACTTTTAGCTTTGTTTGCAGGCTTATTCCAGATCTGTCCCATACATTCTTGTACAGTCTGCCAAAGGCTGCACTGGCCTTGGAGATTCTTGCATTCACTTCGTCATCGATTGTGGCAGCTTGTGACACGGTGCTGCCAAGATAGGTGAATTTGTCCACAACACTTAGTCTATGATCATTCACTTTGATATTCGGCACAGTGTGATTATTCCCTGGAGCTGGCTGGTACATAACTACAGTCTTCTCCAAGTTGATATTGAGCCCAAAGCTGGCACAGCCATGTGAGAAAGCTGAAACATTATGTTGCATGTCCGCCTCTGAGTTGGCGTATAGAGCGCAATCATCAGCAAACAGGAGCTCTCTGACGGTGCCGCTGTTAATTTTGGTTTTAGCTTTCAGCCTTCTGAGATTGAATAACTTTCCATCCATACGGTAGTTGATGTCTATTCCAATGTCGTCGTTCTCGAAGGCATTCATCAACATGGCTGAAAACATGAGGCCGAACAGTGTTGGTGCCAGGACACATCCTTGCTTCACACCATTGGTGACAGGAAAGGGTTCAGACAGTTCACCATTTTCCTGTACTCTTGCCTGCATGCCGTCATGAAATAGTCGCACTATTTGGACAAACTTTCGTGGACAGCCATATTTTGCCATAATCTTCTATAGTCCTTATCTGCTGACTGTATCAAAAGCCTTGGTAAGGTCAATGAAAGTGGAGAACATTTCGCAGTTCTGTTCCTGACATTTCTCTTGCAGCTGCCTTGCAGCGAAAATCATGTCAACAGTTCCACGTTCTTTTCTGAAGCCACATTGACTCTCAGGAAGAAGACCTTGATCGAGATGGGATGTGAGGCGATTGAGAAGAATTCTGGCGAGTATCTTCCCTACAATTGAAAGCAAGGAGATGCCTCGGTGGTTGTCACAGGATTGGCGGTTTCCTTGTCGTTTGTAAAGGTGGACTATTGACGCGTCCTTAAAATCTTGTGGCATGGTCTCGTTCATCCATATGTTTGTGAAGACTTGGTGAAGCTGCTCTGTTAGGACCGGCCCACCTGCCTTGTATATCTCTGCTGGGATGGAGTCAGGACCAGGTGCGTTGCCGCTGGAGAGTTGCTGGATGGCTTTGTTTACTTCCACTATGGTTGGCAGGTCATCAAGTGTCTCATTGGTTGGAACTTGAGGAAGGCAGTTGATGGTTTCTTCATCGAAGAAGGAAATTGCATTTAAGATTTTGCTGAAATGCTCTGCCCAGCGTTGAAGGATTTCTTTCTTATCGGTGACCAATGTTCCCCCATCTGCACTGAGGAGGGGAACTATGCCTGGTGATGAAGGACCATAGACCGCTTTCAGTGAGTCGTAGAAGTTTTTCATATCATGTCTGTCAGCAAAGCCCTGAATTTCATCAGCTTTGCTGCTCAGCCAGGAGTCCCGCATGTGCCGAAGTTTCTGCTGCACTACTCTCTGAATGTTCTTGAAAGCATCTTTTTTTGATGTTGACTATGGGTCATTCAAATGTGCCTTGAGGAGAAGATGTTTCTCGGCCAGCAATTGGTTGATGTCTGCGGAATTTTCATCAAACCAGTCTTTATGCTTTCGGGGGGGGGGGTGGGGGGGGGGGCTGGACCCAGGATTTCCATAGCAGTGTTGTAAATTATGTCCTTTAGGGCTCTCCTTTCTGTTTCTGTATCCTGTTTAGCTTCAGCATTGGGCTTGAGGCGGTCTTCCAGCATATTTTCAAACGACTGCTGCATTTTCTTGCTGTTTAGGCGGGTGACATTTAGCTTTGTTTGCATTTTCGCCCCTTGAGGACGCCGTGGTGGCCTGATGTGGATTTTCATTTTCGAGACAATGAGACGATGATCTGTCCAACATTCGGCACCACACATGGATTTTGTCACTCGAACGTCTTGTCTGTCACTCCTCCTGACGATGACATAGTCAATGAGGTGCCAGTGTTTTGAGCGAGGGTGCATCCACGATGTCCTATTTCTCATGGGGAGACGGAAAATTGTGTTCGTAATCAGGAGATCATGTTCGGCACATGTCTGAAGGAGGCGGAGTCCATTGCTGTTACAATTTCCGACTCCATGCTTTCCAATAATGCCACTCCAAGAGGTGGTGTCCGTGCCTACTCTGGCATATAAATCCCCAAGGAGTATAAGTTTGTCTCCTTTGGGAACAGATGTTAATAAATTGTGAAGGTCCTCATAGAACTTGTTCTTGACATCATCTTCGTTGGTCATAGATGGTGCGTAGACACTCACAATGGTTGCGTGCTTCCTTCCATTCAGCAGAGGCAACTTCATGGTCATGAGCCTGTCGTTTATAGCCTTTCGAAATCCAGCTAATTTGCCGACCAGGCAAACTTAATGGCAAATCCCACACCGGATTGGCGTCTTTCCTCGCTTTTCCTTCCACTCCAGAAAAATGTGTAGCCGGCACCTATTTCACAGATTTGGCCTTCTTCTGCAAGTCGTGTCTCGCTCAAGGCTGCAATGTCGATGTTGTACCTGCCCAGCTCTCTCCCAATCAGTGCTGTTCGTCTCTCTGGACCCGACGCGCCGTCTCTGTCAAGTAGGGTGCGTACATTCCAAGTTCCAATTGTTAAGGGAATATGGTTTACTCTTTTAGTTTTGCTTGTTTTATATTTCTTTGTATGTCGACCGCAGTTAGGGTACCCACCAACCGCGGCTAGCTGATTAGGTAGTGATGAAGCAGACAATGTTTAGGGCACCTTTTCTAGCCCCTTCCTCATGCTATGGAGGTGAGCAGTGTGTTCCTATAGAGGGCTGCTCAGTCGCTCAGGGGGCTGCCGAATCCCACTGCTGCTCCGGTCAGTAGAAGACGACCATATGGCCTGAGCCGCCTGTGTGCAGGTCTGCGACTACGGCTGCCAGCGTACCCACGCCTGCCGCTTTGCCGCTCGCCCATCGCCACAGGGCTTGAAGGTGATATGTGACGTTGGATGAAGAATGACTTGCGCGATGACTTGGATTAAAGTGAGGAAGAGTTGCGCAATTCGTCGACCTCACTCTCTCGCCTGAGTCCATCTGTGTCCAGTGGCAAGACAAGTCGAGACGACTGGAGACGAATACAGGTGCAGTGGATGACCAGGGCGCTCTACGTGCCTTGCCGTGCTCATTACGTTCCACAACGCTTTGCAGGTAAACAACGTCCTGCCCGTTGAATCAGGAATGATTTCTTCCTCGCAGTCTGCCGAATCCTGTCTTCACATGCTGGGTAGGCATACCCTAGTTTACCTCTTGGTTTGACACCAAATCGGATACCCATGCCTGGTTTAGCCAGCCTCTCACAGCTGTTGCCCGGGGGGTGGCCGCTGTCGCATGCTGACAGCTACTAGGAACCACAGGCACGAGCTGGGTGTCAGGCTTGGACCAGTGGGGGATGGGTCCTGAAAGGACATGAGAGTCATCCTTATCAAAGGTGCTACCAATGCCTGACACCCCGTACCCCCCCCCCCCATTATATTATAACTATTATACTGTCCTTAACAACCACAAAGTATCCCTAGCGGATACACGTCTGATTCCTACGCCGTCCGGACTCTGTCTGAGCCCGCTGAGCGTGGCGTGTTGAGCCACGAGCAATTAGCTCAGCGTGCGTTCGTTGGTTTACGTGCTGGGCACTGGGCTGTGTTGACCAGAGTTACTTGGTCCTTCCTCGTGAACTGGGTTTCCCAGTCTCTTGGGTAACCCCAGCTCATCTGCACTGGTTGTCCTCCTTGTTGACACAAGTGTGTCTCGTTATAGCTATTTATAGCGTTAGTGTCTCTTCTGTCTGGTCTCCTATACTTGCCCTCTTCCTAAGCTCTATTTTAGCTCTCCTTAGCTTAGAGCTCTCTCCTAAGTCTTTGACACTCTTTACAAAACGAACTTGACAACCTTAGTAGATGGAGCAATGAAAACCGCATGTTAATTAACATCGACAAAACCAAATCCATGCTAATAACGACCAGACAAAAACTACAGACCCTAGTCATAACTGGGACACCTCTCGAGCTTCACGTGGACACGTTACCTATAATTAATGTAAATGAACATAAAACATTAGGTCTTTTAATTGACAGACATTTAAACTGGAGCTCTCATGTTCACGTCCTTACCAAGAGAATAGCACAAAAAGTTTAAGAACTTGCTAAAACTCAGCACTTTTTGGATGAAAGCACACGAAAATATTCTATGCATCCTATATCCAATTACCTCTCGATTATTGTTCCACAGTCTGGGATGGTTGCCCTAAATCTAATTTGAAACGACTGTGTTCGCTTCAAAACCACACTATACGTCTAGTTTCTAGCATACAGCATGATGAAAGTAATAAATTATACAGCCATCTAAGACTTCTACCACTTCGAAAGCGCTTCCTTTTTAACAAAGCCACATTAGTGAATAAAATTATATCTGAAAATACCCCAGAGTATCTTGTACCGTTAATTCAATCTAATGCAATTAACAGTAAGCGCTTAAATTTATTACAGATTCCTAAGCCTAGATTTGACTAATACAAAACTTGTTTCGCGTATCATGGTGCTCACTTGTGGAATAGCCCTCCACCAGATCTGAAAACTCCAATGAGTCCCTACACATCCGAAAACTCTTTCAATACCTACTTCATAACGACTATATGCCTCCATAAGTCACCTACCGGTAAAATATTTTCACTATCATTCTTCACTGTGTGTGTGTGAGTGAGAGAGTGGGCGAGAGAGTGAGTGAGAAAGATTGTGAGTGGGAGAATTAGTATGAGACAGAGAGAGTGAGAGAGTATGCATGCGCGTGTGCCTGAGTGGGTGTAAAAGTGAGTGAGTGAGTATGGACGTATGTTTGAGAGATTGGGTGAGAGAATGAGTGAATCTGAGAGAGTGGGCGTGTTGTGTGTCTGCCTGTCTGTGTGATAGAGTGAGAAATTGAGTGAGTGTGAGTTAGAGAGTCAGCGAGTGAGTGAGTGAGTAAGGGAGTGTGAGCAAGTGAGAGAGAATTTGTGGGTATGCGTGTATGTGCGTGAGTGAATGAGTGTGAGAGCGAGTGAGTGTGTAAGAGAGAGAGTGGGTGAGAGAGTGCTTGAGAAAGTTAACGAGTGAGAGTGAGTGAGTGTGTGTGTCTGTTTGCATGTCTGTGTGTGCGAATAAGAGAGTGATTTAGTGTGGTTTAGAGAGTGAACGAGTGCGTGTGAGTGAGCGACAGTAAAAGAGTGAGTGTTAGTGGGACAGTGAGTGAGAGATTGAGTGAGAGTGAATATGTTAGTATGTGTGTGTGTGTGTGTGTGTAAGTGAGGGCGAGTGTGAGAGTGAGTGCGTATAAGCATGGGAGAGATAGTGAGTGAGAGTGAGGGAGAGAATGAGACAATGAGAGAATTAGTGTGCCAGTGTGCCAGCGTGAACGAAAATTAAATAAGGAGAGGGAGAGAAAGACACAGAGAGAGAGAGAGAGAGAGAGAGAGAGAGAGAGAGAGAGAGAGAGAGAGAGAGAGTTGAGCGCACGCATGGCGTCTAACATGATATTCCATATTTTTGTGTGTATTCTCATGTTCATATTATCATTTTGAATGCCATTTGATTTTAACATGCGTAGAATGAACACATGTAAATTACTGTAGACTGAGTGAGAGACTTAGTGAGTGTGAGTGAGTGAATGAGTGTGAGAGTGTATGTCTGAGAGAGAGAGATAGAGAGAGAGAGAGAGAGAGAGAGAGAGAGAGAGAGAAAGAGAGAGAGAGAGTTGAGCGCACGCATGTCATGTAACATGCTATTCCATATTTTTTATGTATTCTCATCTTTCATATTACGAGTTATCATTTTGTATGTCACTTGATTTTATAATGTATAATATAATCGCATGCACAATACTGTAGAGTGAGTGAGATAGTTAGTGAGTGTGAGTGAGTAAGGGAGTGTGAGTGTGTGTGTCTCTGTGTGTCTCTATACACACACACACACACACACACACATATATATATATATATATATATATATATATATATATATATATATATATATATGTGTGTGTGTATGTGTGTAAGAAGAGAGAGAGAGAGAGAGCGCGAGCGAGAGAGAGAGAGAGAGAGAGAGAGAGAGAGAGAGAGTTGAATTGCATCACTAATTTTTAAGTTACAAGATGTATATGTACAATATTTCTCCATATTCTTTACAATTTTGCGACAATGCTCACGACAATCGTCACTGTATGTGTGTGTAAAGTTTGGGAGTGTGATCATAATAGTAGGTTGGGGGATGAGGGATGTGTGTGTGGGTGGATTCGTGATGTGTGTGGGTGGGCTCAGGATGTGTGGGCGGGGTGGGATTGTGTGGGTGGGTGGTGGATTGTGTGTGGGTATGTGCGGGATGTATGGGTTGGCTGGGAGATGTGTGTGTGTAGGTGGGGATGTTTATTTGGCTAGGTGGTTGTGGGTGAGTGGGTGGAGGAGGATATGTGGGTGGATGATTGTTGGTGGGTTATGGGATTGGTGGGAGTATATGTGTGGGTGGGGAGATGTGGGTGTGGGGATATGTGGTGGGTGTGAGATGTGTGCAGGTGGGGTGGTTGTGGGATTGGGGATGTGTGTGTGGGTGAGGTATGTGTATGGGTGTGGGATGTTTGGGTAGATGGGTGGATGGGTGGGGAGTGTGGGTGTGTGGGTGAGAGATGTGTGGGTGAATGTGTGCGGGTGTGTGGGGATGTGTGTGGGTTGGGGAGGGGTGCGTGATGAGTGTGGGGTGAAGGAATTGGAGATGTGTGTGTGGGTGGGGATGTGTCTGGCTGGGTGGGGGTGTATGTGGCTGTATGGAGGATGTATGTGTGGGTAGTGAGGGTGATTGTAGTTGGGGGATGTGTGGATGGGTAGGAGATGTGTGGGGAGATGTGTGTGTGGGTGAGGGATGTGTCTTTGGGATGTGTGTGGTTGTGGTTTTGTGTGGGAGGGGAGCTGGGTGTGGATAAAGGTTGTGTGTGTGGGTGGGTGGGGGTGTGGTTGGGTGTGCGGGTGGGTGAAGGATGTGTGTGAGGGTGGGGGATGTGTGTTTAGATGGGTGGTTGGGGTGTGTGAGTGTGCGTGGGTAGATAGGAGATCTATATGTTGATGAGTGGGTGAGGGATGTGTGGGTGTTAGTGGTTGAGGGATAATTACGTTTGTCTAGGGATGTGTGAGGGAAAGAATGTATGGGTTGGGGATGTGTGTGTGGGTTGTGTGTGCGTGGATGGGAGGTGTGTGTTTGTGAACGGGGGATATGTTGTTGGGTGGCGATGTGTGTGAGGGACGTGTGTATGGGTGGGCAGATTGTGTGTGGGTGGGGATGTGTATGTATATAGGGGATGGGCGGGTGGAGGATGTGTGGTTGGGTAGAGGATGTGTGGGTGGGTGATTGTATATGAGTAAGGGTATGTGGTTAAGGGATGTTTGATTGGGGGATGGGTGGGTAGAGGATGTGTGGGTGGGTAGAGGATATGTGGGTGGGTGAGTGTGTGTAGGTTAGGAGATGGTGGGGGTTGTTTGTAGGGGTGGGCTCGGGATTTGTGAGTGGGCTGTGAGAGATGGGAGATTATGTGAGTGGGTGCGGAATTTGTGTGTGGGTAGGTGCGGGATATGTGTGTTGGCGGGGAGATGTGTGTGTGCGTGGGGGATGTGAGGCTGAGGAATGTGTATTTTGCTGGGTGATGGAGGTGTGTGGGTGGAGGAGGATATGTGGGTGAGTAAATGTTGGTGGGCAATGGGACGGGTAGAGGATATGTGAGTGGGTGGGGAGATGTGTGTAGGTGGGTGGATGTGTGTGGGTGGGGAATATGTGGGTTGGGGAATGCATGTGTGCTTGGGGTGTGGGTGGATGTGATGTGTGGTGGGTGAGAGGTGTGTGTGGGTGGGGAGTTGTGTAGGTGTAGGGATGTAGTGGATGGGTGGGGGCATGTATGTGTGTGTGGGTTATGTGTGTGGTTGGGTGGGGGAGTTGGAGTGAAAGGTGGATGTGTGGGTGGGTGGTGGATGTGTCTCATAACATAGTAATATGCATTGTTTATGTTTACAAAATTCATTTAACAATGTTTTTTTCTATGCGCTGTTGATGAAAGAAAGATGAATGATTGGAAGGACCGAATGTAAGACGGACCTGCGTGCCCAATTTGAAAATAAAGTCTGTTCGTTCGTTCGTTTGTTCGTTCGTTTGTTCTTCTTCTTCTTCTTCTTCTTCTTCTTCTTCTTCTTCTTCTTCTTCTTCTTCTTCTTCTTCTTCTTCTTCTTCTTCTTCTTCTTCTTCTTCTTCTTCTTCTTCTTCTTCTTCTTCTTCTTCTTCTTCTTCTTCTTCTTCTTCTTCTTCTTCTTCTTCTTCTTCTTCAGCGTTCCGAGCCATTGAGGTTCTTTGCTGCAGATACAATCCGTCTCCATTCGTCTCTCTGGTGGTCCTTCTCTTGCCAGTCGTTGATTCCAAGTGCTTGTAGGTCTGTATATGTATTATCTCTCCACCGTCTTCTTGGTCTACCTCGGGGTCTACGATCATTTATTTCCTGTGTAAGCGAGTTTTGTTTCCCTATTATCTTCCATTCTTTCTATATGCCCCAGCCATTGTAGTCTATTAGCCTTCATGATACCAGTGATTAGCGGGGACTTAAACAGATCATAAATGTCTTTGTTACTTCTTCTTTTCCACTCTCCACTTTGTGTATCCCTAATGGGTCCAAAGATGCGTCTTAAAACTTTGTTCTCAAAGGTTTGTAACAAGGCATCGTCTCCTTTCGTTGTACTCCAGGTTTCAGAGCCATACAGCACAACTGGTCTAATCAGTGTTTTGTATATTGTGATTTTGGTGTTACTATTTTAGTAGATGTTGTAGTGCATAGTATATCTTATTTCCAGAATTGATTCTAGTTTGTATTTCTTCCCTTATGATGTTGGAGCAGTTGAAGATTGTACCCAGGTATTTGTATGTTTCCGTTATTTTAATGGTCATATTATCTATTTGTATGTGGCCAGAGTTTTTAGCCACTCATTCTCTTGAAATTACCATATATTCTGTCTTATCTTGATTGATTGGCTGAGGATGGGGACGGAGTGCTTATGGGAATGTCCCGAATGCTGTGATGTCGGTTCCTAAATCAATCAATCAATCAATCAATCAATCAATCAATCTTTGTTGATAACCAGCCCCATCTGTTGGGCTTTTTCCTTTAAGTGAGTCAATATTTCTAATGTCTTTTATTCATTTTCCCCTATAATATCTATATCAGCTGCATAACCAAGCAGCTTGGATGTTCCTCCAATAGCACATCCCTCCTTTACCTTTCTTACAAACTTTCTCTAGAGCCAGATTGAGGAGTAGCTGCGATAGTGCATCACCCTGTTTCAAGCCAGATGTTATTTGGAAAGGGTCTGATTTCCTGCCTTTATATGTTCTGCCTTTATATGGTGGGGGAATGTGTCAGTGCATGCATTCGTACGTGTATGTGGGAGAGTGAGTGAGGGAGTGTATGCGTGCGTGCATGCGTTCATGTGCATGCGTTCATGTGTATGTGTATGTGTGAGAGAGTGTGATTGAGAGAGTGAGTGTGTGTGTGTGTGTGTGTGTGAAGGATTGTGTGTTAGAGAGTGAGACAGTGGGAGAGTTGATGTGTTAGTGTGTGTGTGTGTGAGCGTGCGCATGCGTGTGAGTGTGTGTATATGAAAGAATACACAGAGAGAGAGAGAGAGAGAGAGAGAGAGAGAGAGCTGAACAGATGCATGTCATGTAACACGCATGTTATGTAACACGCGAATCGATATGTTTGTGTATTCTCATCTGTCATATTATCAGTTAAATACCATTTGATTTTATCATGTATAATATAAACTTATGTACATTACTGTAGTTTGAGTGAGAGAGTCAGTGAGTGTGAATAAGATACAGAACGAGTGAGCGTGAGAGTGAATGAGTGAGCTGGAGAGTGAATGAGTGAGCGGGAGAGTGAATGAGTGAACGGGAGAGTGAATGAGCGGGAGAGTGAATGCGTGAGAGTGAATGAATGAGCGGAAGAGTGAATGTGTGTGTGTGTGTGTGTGTGTGTGTGTGTGTGTGTGTGTGTGAGAGAGAGAGAGATAGAGAGAGAGAGAGAGAGAGAGAGAGAGAGAGAGAGAGAGAGAGAAAGAGAGAGAGAGAGAGAGAGAGAGAGAATCACTATTTTTTACGTCACATACATTTTATGTACACATTTTTCTCCATGTTTAACATTTTTATGAGACTGCTCATGACAAGTGTCAGTGTATGTGTGTGAGTAAAGTGTGGGAGTTTGTTCATACTAGTTTCAATACTAACGTGAGACATTTTGTATGTGTCTAGATGTGAGGAAGTGTGAGTGTATGTGGAGGATGTGTGTGAGTGTGGGGATATGTGTGGGTGGGGGTGTGTGGGTGGGGGTATGCGTTTGGATGGGTTGGGGTGTGTGGGTTTTGGTGGGTAGTGGTATTTGTGGGTGTTGGATGGATGTGTGGGGGTGAAAGTAGGGGTGTTGAAATGGGTGTGGGGGATGTGTGTATGGGTGGAGGATATGTGTATGGGACGGATGCAGGAGATGTGTGTTTATGTGGGTGGAGATGTGTGGATGGTTTGAGGAAGTATGTGTGGGAGGCGGGGTCGTGTGGGTAGGGGATTGTGTTGGGTGGATTGGGGATGCAAGGGCGGGTGGGGAGAAGTGTATGGTGTGTGGGTTTGAGATATGTGTGCGGTGTGTTGATGGGGGGTGTGTGAATGATGTGTGGGTGGAGGGTATGTTTGTGGTGGTATGGGTGGAGGATAGTGTGTGGTGTGGGGGATGTGCGTGATGGGTGCGGGAAATGTGCGTATGGGTGGGGTATATGTGTGGGTGAGTAGGGGATTGTGGTGGTTGGGGGGGAAATATGTGTGGGAGTGTGGATGGGAGATGTGTGTGTGTCTGGATGGGGAATGTGTGGGTGGGGGTGTGTGAATGGCTTAGGGATGTGTAGGTGGGTAAGGGAGTTGTATGTGTCGGGGTGGGATGTGTGAGTGGGTGGAGGATGTGTGTGGGGGTAGGGGTATTGTGATCGAGAGATGTTTGGTTGGAGGTGGGTGGGTGGGGGTGTGTGGGTGCGTAGTGGAGGATGTATGCGTGAGTGAGTGTGTGTTGGTGGACGGGTAGGGAATGCGTGTGTGGGTGGTGAGAGGTGTGTGGTGTGTTGGTTGGGGATATTGTGTGTTTGAGGTTTGTGTGTGTGGGTGGGGGATTTTTGTGGTGTGTGAGTGGGGGTATGTGGGGTGGATGGGTAAGGGTATCTGTGTGGGTGTGGGTGGGAATATTGTGTGGTATCTGGGTGGGGGATATGTGTGTGGTGTGTAAGTGGGGATGTGTTGGTGAGGTTATGTGTGTGTGTGGTGCGTGGGTTGGGAATAGTGCGTGGTAGGGGGTGTATGTGATGTGCGGGTGGAGGATTGTGTGGTGGGGGATTAGGTTAAGGCATGTGTGGGTGGGTGGAAGTTGTATGTGTGGGTGGTGGGGTGTGTGTGAGTGGATTGGGGATGTATGGGTGGTTAGGGAGATGTGTGTGTGTGGGGGGGGGGGGGGGGGTAGGGACATGTCAGTTGGTGGGGATGTGTGTGTATGGTTTTGGGATGTGGATGTGCGATGTGTGGGTTGGTGGGGGATTGTGTGCATGGGTGGGGAATATGTTGTCGATGGAGATGTGGCTGGGGGATGGGTGGTTTGAGGTGTGGGTGGGGAGAGGATGTGTGGGGTAGGATGTGTATGTGGATGGGCGTGGAATGTGTGGGTTGGTGGGGGAATGTTTGTGGGTGGCGAGTGTATTTTGGTTGGGGGATCAGGTGAGGGTAGTGTGTGTGGGTGGGGGATGTGCGGGAGGGGGATGGATAGGTTAGTGGGATATATATGTGTCCCTTGGTGTGCGTGTGTGTCGGTAGGTGGGGGTGTGTATGTGTCCCTTGGTTTGCGTGTGTGTGGATAGGTGGGGGTGTTGTGTGGGTGGGGTGATGTATGGATAGGTGGCAGATGGGCTTCATAACATGGTTATTAGCCTTGTTTATGTTTACAACATTCATTTCACAATGTTTTTTCTTCCTATGTAAATGTATAATGCTCTTGATGAACGAAAGACGAGTGATTGGAAGGGCCGAATGTAAGACGGGCCTGCGCGCCCAATTTGTGACCCTAATAAAGTTGATTTGATTTGATTTGATTTGATTTGTTACTATATTATAAGTATCTTCCATGCATAGTCTGGTCATGTTGATTAAATTCCTTGGTATTCCAAATTCCTGCATAGCATTCCATAGACTATTTCTATAGACAATATCATAAGCCTTTTTAAAATCCACAAAAATGTTATGGAGATCTCTTTTATATTCCCAATTTTTCTCGGTTATTTGTCGTAAGATGAATATCTGATCTATTGTTGATCTGTTGTGTCTAAAACCAGCCTGGTAGTCATCTAATATGTCTTCTGAATATGGTTTTAGTCTATTTAGTAATACTGCGGATAGTATCTTATAGCTTGTGGACAGTAGTGATATTCATCTATAATTTCCCCATTGGAACTTGTCTCCTTTCTTAAAGATAGGTATCAATAATGACTCTTTCCAGTCATGGGGTAATTCTTCTGTCCTCCAGATTTTTATTATTAGTTCGTATAGCTTTAGACGTAATGCATGGCCACCTGCCTTTATAAATTCAGCAGCAATTCCATCAGTCCCAGTTGCTTATTGTTTTTAAGTCGTGTGATTAAATATAGGATTTCCTCAAATGCAGGTTCTTCAATTTGTGGTTCACACGTTATAACCTCTTCCTGGTGGAAAGTGTTACTTGGAGCTTCACAATTTAGTAATTCAACAAAATATTCTTTCCATGTGTTGCACATTTCCTCATTGGTATTTATCATATTCTCATTTTTGTCTTTTAAACCATATGTGTTATGTTGGTGCCCTCGTTTCATTGACTTCAATTCTTTAAAAAACTTTCTGGATTCGTTTTTCTGGTGATTAGTTTCCATATCTTTGATTATATTACTCATATATTCTCGCTTCTGCTGTCGAACTATTTTTGAGCCTCTTTACATTCATTTGTATATTGTTCTTCCTTTTGGATGTTGATGTCATTTAACCATAAATGTCTGGCTTTCTTTTTCCTAATAACTGCTTCTTCACATTTTGGATTGAACCATCTGTTCTTTCTATGCGTGGTTAACACACTGAGACATTCTTCTGCGGTAGATTGTATTGTATTCTTGATGTTCAACCAAGTTTGGCCAACGCCTTCCTCCAAAGGGTTTTGCAGAGTTTCAAGTTTACATTTTATTTCATCTGTAAATTTCTGTTTGACTGTAATTTCTTGTCGTTTTACTCTGTTATCATAAAGGAATATATGAACAAATGATTACAAGTTTGGAAACATTAGAAATTGATAGTAAATATTTAAGAATTTTAAAAAAGAAATATTGGCAACAAAAATAACCACAATACATTACAACTATATAGGATCTTTTCAACACATTCAACGAGGTGTATGGCAGGGTTACGTACTATCACTCAATCTGTTGAATTTGTACAGAGAAATAACAGTGAGATCCACACAAGACATGTCGGGAATATCAGTTGGAGGGCTCAATGCAAACAATCAGCGTTATGCCGATAACATGGTTTTGGTCGCGGAAAATGAAACGCGCGGTCACAAGAGTCGATAGATAACAACAGAAAGTTAAAACAATGATAACACCTGATAACAGAAACACAGAAGTATATTGATATTACAAAGAAAACATGGCTTCCCACAGGCAACATCAAACTGAATGTAACCAACCTGAAAGACGTCAATGTATCTAAGTATTTGGGTACTTCAATAACAGCAGATGGGACGAACGAATGAACGTACGAACGAGCAAACTTTAATAGGAATAAAGTTCGCAGGCCCGTCTAACATTCTGCCCTTCTATCACTCTCTTCCATACATTATTTCATTTATACATCATTCAAGGCTAACTGAGAACAGCTGCTGTATAAAAGATATGCATTATAAAGGCATGGGCAAAATGCGAAAATCAATACTACACAATTCAGTAATATTAAATAATGGTGTGGCATTTGCTATTTTTTTTAATGTTGCATATCCCTTACAGGATGTTGCAGTCAACACCAGCATTTTCAGCAGCTGTTGATGTACTAGGCAAGGTGTACGTTCATTATAGCTTGTGGACAGTAGTGATATTTCTCTATAATTTTCACATTGGAACTTGTATCCTTTCTTAAAGATAGGTATCAATAATGACTCTTTCCAGTCATGGGTAATTCTTCTGTCCTCCAGATTTTTATTATTAGTTCGTATAGCTTTAGACGTAATGCATGGCCGCCTGCCTTTATAAATTCAGCAGCAATTCCATCAGTCCCAGTTGCCTTATTGTTTTTAAGTCGTGTGATTAAATATAGGATTTCTTCAAGATATTATTAGAGTGACCACATTAGGGCCAATTCTCATTGTCTCTAGTTTTTGAATTAAAATAACATTGTCTATCATATGAAATGCTTTCCTGAAATCAATAAACACAGTTCCACATAGACTGTTGTTGTTTATATTCCAATGCCAATTTTCTAACATGGTCTATCATATCAATGGGGACACCAAAATGTGACATAGAAATAGAAGGGGAAATTCTCAACCAAGTGGATAATTTTAAATACCTAGGGGCACTTATAACATCGGATGGAAGATGTACAACAGAGATTAAGAGCAGAATAGGGCAGGCAAAAGCCGCATTTCAGAAAATGAAGAGTATCTTATGCAATAAGTCGCTATCAATGAATGTAAGAAAGAGAGTGCTAAAATGCTATATAGAACCAGTTTTGCTGTATGGCAGCGAATCGTGGAATGTAAATAAACAAATTAGGAAGAACTTAGAAGCAACAGAGATGTGGTTTTTAAGACGATTGTTGCGAATTCCTTGGACTGCCAGAGTAACTAACAACGATTGCCTGAAAGAGGCTAAAGAAACTAGAACGTCATATACAACAATAAGAAAGAGATAAACAGCTTTCTTTGGTCATGTGATGAGAAGAGAGGCATTGGAGAACATCGTGACAACTGGAAAGATCGAGGGGAAGAGAGGCAGAGGCAAACCAAGAGAAATGATGCTGGACGGATTGAGATGGTGGCATGGAGGAATATCATCAGCAGAGTTGATCCAGAAAACGAAAGACCGAGATCTGTGGAGAGCCATGAACCCCTACGCCAGCCGGCACGGCACTTGATGATGATGATGAGTTTGCCATTGCTTTCTGAACGACCAACTCCCATACCACCACGTTATAACACAACGCGACACTGTCTGCTGCACAAATCAGTCGCAGCTGCGTTTCGAAAGCCTGGTAAGCGGTTCACGAACCGCGTTCGCAAGCCTTTGGCCACGGATCTTTATTATTAGCAATGTGGAATATACTGATCTACCAAAAGGGGACTGGCTGCTATACTAAGGTTTTGTTACTATTGTTATTTCTATTATTAAGGGGGAAGGTAATCCGTACTGAGATAGTGTTCGAATAATTTGCGATTATATGTATAGAGATTGGTGATGTTTTTGATTTCTTGTGGAAGATTGTTCCACAGCTGAGCTGCAGAACACGTTAAGCTTGCTTTGTATAAGTCAATCCTAGGCTTCGGAATGTGTAATATATTTAAATCGTTTACTGTGTCTAGCACTCTCACGATGTTTATACTTCACCTCGACACCGCAAGGTACAAAAGGAACATGATGAGATGAGATGAGACTGTGTCTAGCATTATATTTAAACAATGGCCAAAGGTAATTTGGGGCATTCCGATGTAGGATTTTGATATTTAGTTTGGCCTTATTGAAAATGGGTCTCTGTGGCTAAGGGCTTGTGAACGCGGTTTGTAAGCCCGTATACCAGTGTTCGAAACACAGCGGTGCTGGTTTTTTCGAAAAAGGTATAGGGGCCGGTCGTTCAGAAAGCAATGGCAAACTACTGAACGTAACACTTGCCTAGTACATCAACAGCAGCTGAAAATGCTGGTGTTGACTGCAACGTCCCGTAAGGGATACCTAAAAAAAAAAATTTTTTTTATTGAAAAGCAGGCGATTGCGGAGTGGTAGTAACTGAACGCTTTTATGCAGGCTAGGATTGTTAGATAAATGTTTGCTATAAAACTCATGACCCGTTTCTGGAGTGAGTAAAGTCGCTTGGTGCTTGAATTAGAACAATCATCCTAGATTGTAGAATATTAGTCAAAATGTGTCTGTATGTGAGAAATAAAGAATATTTTCTCTGTGTCCTCATCAAGGAAATTTTTAATGTTGGAGAGGTGTTAAACTTTTTACGCTTTTTGTTTAATGAGCGCTTGAAAGTGGGAATTAAAGGTTGGGTTTCTATCAATGATTGCGGGGCATGTGGGAGTACAAGGAAATGAGAGGGCTGACAAGATCGCAGGTAAGGCTACTGTGGAGGGCGGACGCGCCATGGACCAGGCTGACATTCTGAATGTTCTACGAGAAGTAAGGGTTTTGCGAGAACCAAGTGATGACTGTGAATCTACAACTATGGCCAGACTGCGAGAACAGCAAATTAAAAGAGGGATGGCAAAACAAGAACACTACGCAGGAAGCCAAATAAGATTGATAAACCAACACAATTGGTGTCGTTAGCCGCTACACGCTGCGGGATTTGCTGAGGAGGGGATTCGAGCATTTATGGACTAAATGGTTCGATGTGCAATGAGGATGATCTGTCGACTAACTAACTAACTAACTTTCTATCAATGATTAGGCCTAATGTTTTGCGCACAATTACACTTTCTACTGGCATGTTATCGATGTGAAGTTGAAGTGATTTGTTTGAATTTAGAGTTTGAAGTCTTTGTCTCGTTGTTAATAACATTGATTTTGTTTTAGTGGTGTTAATTTGCATACGGTTCGTATAGCTCCACCTAACTACATTATTTAATTCTTGTTGCAAAGACGACTCCAGCAAATTACTGCTTTCAGCGTTTGTATAGGCTCAAAGACCCCTCTGCCATACACCGCAAGGTACTATATTGGCAGTAAATGACAGTTTATGACAGCGTTTGTATACAATGTACAGTCGTCTGCAAATAGATCTTAGGACGACGACAGATGCAAAGGTGGATCGTTAATGTATATGACAAAAAATAGAGGGCCAAGAATAGAGCCTTGCGGTACTCCAATATTGAAGGTAGTGGTTTGAGACAGAGATTTATTTTGTGATACTACTTGCTTTCTGTTTGATAGAAAAGATATTATCAGAGTGATCACATTAGGGCCAATTTTCGTTGTCTCTAGTTTTTGAATTAAAATAACATGGTCTATCATATCAAATGCTTTCCTGAAATCAATAAACACAGTTCCACATAGACTGTTGTTTTTTATATTCCAATGCCAATTTTCTAACATGGTCTATCATATCAAATGCTTTCCTGAAATCAATAAACACAGTTCCACATAGATTGTTGTTGTTTATATTCCGGTGCCAATTTTCTATCATGTTTGTTAAGGCCGTATGGCAAAAATATTTTGGTCGAAATCCTGATTGACTGTCAACAATAAGCTTGTTGCGAACTAAATACTGTAATGCTACTTTATGGATGTATTTTTCTAGTGGTTTAGATAGTGATGATAGTAAGGAAATGGGTCTGTCACTGGTCGGGAGACCATTGTCCAATGAACCAGATTTAAGAAGATGGTATACTTTAGCGATTTTGAGAGCTGATGGAAAGTGGCCTTTGGTGAGACACTGATTGTATACATAGGTTAGTGATATACAGATGACTGGCGCAGCACAACGGAGAATCCGGTTGCTGATTCCACTATCCCAGATGAGGTTGTGTTTTTTAGGTTACTGAGGTAAGTGAATACTTCAGTGATTGTCAATAGCGGTATGTCGGAAAAAATATCACGGGAGCATCTGCTCTCGCAAAACGATGTCAGTAAAGATAAGTTGCAAGGAGTAATCGGTATTGAAGCCTTCAACTGGTCTATGTCAGTTTGAAAAAAAAATACTGAATTGGTCGCATGTAATATGATTTGATGGTAAAGAATTTCGGAAGTTATACTTGTTGTCAAGGTGTTAATCGCCTTCCATATATCCTTACTATTTGTTTTATCCATTACTAAGTTCTTAAAGTAATTTGTCTTTTCCCGTCGTATGGTATATTGAACTTTGTTTCTAAGAGTACGGTATGCACTGAGATCCCGCTTTTTCTGTCTCTCATAATTTCAAGTATTTCCTGGGTGATCCAAGGTGGCTTGACGTGGTGTTTGACTCGAACTTCCTTGATTGGCACATGTCTGTCAAAAACATCAATAAAGGTTTTCATCCAGAATTCCAGAGCATCATCCGGGTCAGGAAGTTGATAGACATTATTTAGAGGTGAACTGAGCAAGTCCTGTAAAAATGCGTTTTGGTTGAAATTTTTGTAACTTCTATATTTTACACTTATGTGTTTATGTTTAGGAGTTCTAATTCCGTTTTTAGACCACGTGCAGCATATTGGGTAATGATCGCTCATTGCACTCTATGATGTTGTCTGAGCAATTTACGTTAATGTGATCTATGAGTGTTGAAGACGATTTTGTTACTCTAGTAGCTTGTTGTACTATTTGTTGGAAATTATATGATGCAATTATATTTCCCCATATTATGTCGAATTTGTTTTTGTCAATGTTAAAGTCTCCGAGTAGTAAAATTTCCTTCCCTGAAACGAAAACCACATCCATCATGGCACTGAAGTTTTCGTACCAGACGTGTCCAGCACTGGGATTTCGATAGAGGTAGCCAATTATAAGGGGGTGCGGTTTTGAAGTTTTAGCTCTAACCAAATACATTCTATTTCGCAAGTTTCAAAGTCTAGCCAACGGTGAACATTTAGTAAATTAGAAACATAGGCTACTATGCCTGTTTCTTGTTTCCTACAGGGATCCCTTCGAAAAACTGTGTACCCTTTAATAGAGATGTCCTCATCTGAAATGTTTTCATTTAGTTTACTCTCACTAAGGCCGAATAAATAAAAATTTTGATTAAGAATAGAGGATAACTCTGGCAGCTTGTTAAATACGTTTCAAATGTTTAAGTGTCCAAGGCGTATTCCGGACTTGTTGAGCCAGTGTTGCCACTTCTCAGACATTTCACCCATGAAGTAAGTGTAAATTAGTCAAAATTAAGCAAAAATACAAGATCATAAAAAATCACAATTACATTAACTTACAAAATATCAGTAATACAAATCGATATGTAAATGATAATATTATAACGATATAACTAATAAGACCAACGAATATAATGCAAACCTAGAAGAAAACGAATTAAAGAACATACAAAAAATAATTAACCTAAAAAAACTACTTCAAGCTAAGTAACCAACTGTTTTCCAAAAGAATTAATAAATGACTATACAAGTCAATGTCTCTGTTTAAAGCGGAGTATCCGTGACGGGAAATAAAACATTAAACAGTAAGCAATTAAAGTTCAAGGAGGAAGCTCTGTTGCTGGTATCAATGCATATAGGGTTCAGTTTTTAATACGTATCCTGTCTCAGAGGTCTGCATTGTATTGACATCATAAGGTATTGATTCAGTGCGGCCGGACTAAATTGCATCAAGTATAGAAGTTCTGGACTCCAATGATGAGGAACCAGTTGTTGTCTGCTTGGTCGCTCATTGCTGGCGTGAACTTGGTGATGCGGAGCCTCTTGTTGTCTGCTTTGGGGCCCATAGCTGCCTTGAGCGTGGTGTGTCAAAGTGGTATTACTGCCGTGCGTGTGTACCGCAGCTTTCAACAAGGGTTCGTTGGAAGTGAGGTTAGGAAAATCTTCCTGGTAGTTATTTACCTCACGTGTGAGGGTGGGGGTAGGAAGGAGAGGTTGATTTATTCATGGTAGCATGTGTGCACCTTGAATGGCAGGAGTTCGGGGGTCAGACGCCAGCAGAAGTTTATCTGGGGTGATGGGGGTATTTCGACTGGCTTCAGTAATCAATGTTCGTCGTATTTATGTGTTTTGTGCCCTCTCTGGATATTTAATATTTTTTGCCAAGAAGCTACTACCTAAAGTGGATGTGTGGATCTGGTCACTGTACAGTCGTTTCTTTGGCGCGCGTCTTTGCGATGTAAAAATGGTGTGTTGTTGATGAAGTGTACATTATACTGATTACAGAATTTATCTAGTGTGTTGTTGTTTATGTCGGCTAGTCGACGTTCGGAGCCATAATTTGGTGGTATGATGGAAGAGAAAAAAACTTTAGAATTTGGAAAATTATGGTGTAATAAGTCTAGTAGTTTTCTTAACTGAGAAATGGTGATATTGTGGTTTCTCATAGTGTCATTAATTCCTATATGTATTGTAATGCTCTTAACATTTTCATAAATTTCCATTCTAGGTATACTGTCTGTTAGACTGTCTACCCCTGCACCTTGAAGTGGAATTGTTGTAGCTATATCGGCGTGTGATGAGGACATACGATCACTGTATATGCCTTTCATCAAGGAGTCGCCAATTATCATGTGGGTGCAGTTAGTTGGTAGTCTCTGTATGTATTGGCTTCTGGTACGTCTTGCAGGTTATTTCTGCCAGTGATAATTATACGGCTGTGGGCTGCATTCTTGCAAGTTACCAGCAGTTTCTTGAATATGCGTGTTGTCTGTCAGCAATGTCACGTCGTATTGGCTGTCGTTTACCAATTGCTCTTTTGGTACTTCAAATCGATTGCTGACTTTTACTTTGATGGGAAATGTCGAGTCATGTTGAATGACGTTGTCTGTTTGTTCATGCGTATTCGTTGGCTGTATAGTTGGCGCTCCCAGGGATGGTTGTGTTGTTTCGAAGCTGCTAGTCTGTGCTGCCTGATCGATAGTGGGCGCGCGTTGTAAAGTCTCAATAGTGTGTTTCAGAATACCATTTTCCTCTCTCAGGAGAGCGACGTCTGACTTGAGGTTGATATAGTCATTTGTGATCCTGGCGATCTTGTCTGTGTTGTCAGAGGCGGCGTCTAGAAGTACCTTCAAACTTGCCTCTAACTTCTCAGTGTGCTCCTGATAACCGCACGAGTGTTGATTTGTAGCTGGACTCTCATCTACTACCGATGGTGTAACCTCTATTTGGTTTCAATTGTTTTCATTTGGTTGTGTACTGTCCCCTAGGCGCCTCATCGAGTATTCAATGGCTAGCAACACTGGTTGGTCAGAAGAAGCTGCGTTCGAGTTGCTGCTGTGTTGGGTCGTGGCATGTTCGTGTATGCTGTCACTATCGCCTGATGCTGTGACGACTGCCGCTGCAGGCTGTTTTGATTTTATGGTTCCGTCTGACAATAGCGTGACCGCTGTAGGCTGTGTTGCTTTTATGGCAGACACTAGCGTGCTGAGATCGGCAGGTGTGTTTAGCGAGTCACTTGTCAGTTTCAGAGCTGTCTGTTGAATTTCGACGAAATGTGTCGCGAGCCACTCAGACATGACGGCGTGTGCTCCTTGTATTAACATCTTATTTTGCGTGTGGTACAAATGTAACGTGTGTAGGGGAGATGATATTTTGACTTCTACCTCCGCTCCTTGTCGGTCTTTTCTATAATCAACTTTGGCCTCATGGTAATAATTGATCAGACATGTTCGAAATGCCTCATAGTGTATTGTATTGTTGAATGTAATAGAGATACATTTACCGTCGTCCATACATTTAACAGACAGTGATGGCGAGCTAAGAAAGTTCATTAGTTTGCTTTTCACTGCCCGTTCTTTGCTAAGTGTGTAGTTTTTTGTTACTGCAGATCGTAATCCACTTCGCCCCCTTTCTCCCGCTAACTCCAGCACAGGAATTTCCTCCTCGACAGACATGATTACATAATATTTCGTTTACACAAACACGGAAACATTGTAGCGCCACACACGGTTTAAATCCAAGTGATGTGATTGGCTTGTTCAAGCTATCACTGACGCACCGCTGTTCCGTGAATGATTTATCCATAGTGTCATTGAGTACAATATTATTAGCATTTATATCTAACACTGCACATATAGCAACTTTAAAACAAGTTCAACAGTTGAACGGCATCATTGTGATCACAATCATATAAAATCCATTGCGTACGAATGTAGATAAACAGGAAAATTAATCCAAAAAGGAGGAGAACACACAAACGCGACCTTCCCACGAGAAAAATAATACGGCGGAAGAAATTACAATTACAGTATTATTAGCAACTTTAAAACAAGTTCAACAGTTGAACGGTATCATTGTGATCACAACCAAATAAAATCCATTGCGTACAAATGAAGATAAACAGGAAAAATAATCCAAAAGGGAGGAGAACACACAAACGCGTCCTTCCTCGCCAACGCACGATCGACTGGAAATATATGTTTAGGACAATAAATGTAGAACAGACGAAGTAAAAAGTAGCATTTCACAAGTTGAAGAATATTCTCTGCAATTTATCTTTGTCCATCGAAGTGACAAAATGAGTTCTTAAGAGCTATATGTAGCCAATCATGATGTATGAGGCCAATCATGGACAAATGCCATATAATGGTGAGAGTCGTTTCCCCTTTTATCCAGATATTGCTTTTTTTACACTGATGTACGAAAATAACTGTCAGTCAGTTTTATACTTGATCTCATTAACCACCCACCCCTACAACACTCCAGTCTGACATTCACACACAATTCCCGTAGTCATGTGTTGATGATCACAGCCTTCTGTCTCTTATGCTGCCAATCATTTCCTCCATGTCATGATGCCAAGCATCTTCTCTTTAAGTTTCTCTCTGCTTTCCCATGTCCAGAGAATGTGGGCTGTCTCCTTCTGATGTGAATAAACAGTTCTCTTTGAGAGCTAACTTCTTCCAAGATCTCTTCGTTGCTCTTTCTATCCATGTACGGTGTACTCATTATTCTTCTATACAATCACATTTTGGCAGCTTCCACATAATTCCTCACTTGTCTGTTAATTGTCCATGAATTGCTTCCATACATCAGAGTTGGCTCTATATAGCTGGCTCTTGAGCGAGGGGATAGAGAGAGTATGGAAAAGTCCTGAGTGGAGTAATATCAGTTATTAGCTCAACTCAACAACTCAATTCAGCTCTTAATGCAAACAGACGCAGACAATTTCATATACTGTAGATGATTCCTACAGAAAACATGTGCTGATTGATATTGTTTACTTCAGAAACAGATATTGCAAGAGCTATTCTACAGTCGTCGACCATGGGGAATTTGTTGACAAAGGCATACAAGGAAAACGTGTCTGCGGGCGCAAAAAAGAAACCATGGTTACACACAGCAGGTCAAAGTTCATCAGTGGATACAGAGAGTGTGCACATGTTTCCTGACACAGAGATCACGTATCTAAGCGAAGAAGCAATGAATCTTAGTTCAACACTTGATACGGATGGTTAGTACTTCACACAATAAGGAGTAATTTCTCATTTTCTTCTTTTTCTTGTTGTTGTTGTTGTTGTTGTTGTTGTTGTTGTTGTTGTTGTTGTTGTTCTTCTTCTTCTTCTTCTTCTTCTTCTTCTTCTTCTTCTTCTTCTTCTTCTTCTTCTTCTTCTTCTTCTTCTTCTTCTTCTTCTTCTTCTTCTTCTTCTTCTTCTTCTTCTTCTTCTTCTTCTTCTCATCTTCCTACCTCCTCCATCTCTTTCTTCTTCTTCTTCTTCTTCTTCTTCTTCTTCTTCTTCTTCTTCTTCTTCTTCTTCTTCTTCTTCTTCTTCTTCTTCTTCTTCTTCTTCTTCTTCTTCTTCTCATCTTCTTCTTCTCATCTTCCTACCTCCTCCATCTCGTTCCTCCTGCTACTTCTTCTTCATTATGTTATTCTTCTTCTTCGTTTTCCTCTGCGATCACCTTTTGTCTATTCCAGCATGTGTCACATACACGAATAGTTTGTAGCATCCAGTGTAGTGCCTAGATGTTTGCTGTCTATCCCGTGCCACTTGGGCCAACATCTTCCGACAGCGACGGTTGAGGTTTCTTTCATTCTGGAACCCTCCTCCCATAGACAGATTGCCTTCCTTGACTTGTAGGTTATGACTGCCCACATTTTCTGTCGTGTGTTATTAGCCTAGCCTTTGTTCTTACAAGAACTTTCACACGGCAGCGGTGGTTTAGCATTCGGTCTTTACCTCAAGTAGATGGATGTCCTTCCAGGGTTTATAAGCTCCATCAGCCCATTTGTTTGGTCCTTTATTTGATCCTTTCATGCACAGACTTTCGCCAGGAAGTGTGTGTAATTTAGACTGATTACAATGATACTCGTAGAACAATTCATTTAACACCTCGTTCTTTTAAAGAGATTAACTGCATTCAAATAACAAATGGACATTCCATATCAGGTAGTGCTGTCTCAGTAAATAAATTCATTTTTCCACATATTCATTTTACCACATATTGTTGAAAACACTTAATACATCACTATCTACTAAGTACAGGCTCCATGATGAAGAAGTTACGGACGCAGTTCGTAATCCCGCATACGTTAGTTTGTTATGAAAATGGTATGAGTGCTGGTCGTTCAGAAAGCAATGGCAAACCTCTGAAAGTAAACTTGCCAAGAAATCACAAGCAGCCAAAACATGCAGGAGTTGACTGCTACTTCTTGTGAAGGATATGCAACAAAACATGCAGGAGTTGACTGCTACTTCCTGTGAAGGATATGCAACAAAACATGCCGGAGTTGACTGCTACTTCCTGTGAAGGATATGCAACAAAACATGCTGGAGATGACTGCTACGTCCTGTGAGGGATATGCAACAAATTTGTTATCTTCTAGGTCAGCTGATTGATTGATTGATTGATTTAGGAATCGGCATCACAGCATTCGGGGCATTCCCATAAGCGCTCCGTCCCCATCCTCAGCAGCCAGCGAAGAGTTCCAACACTAATAGTACCAGTAGCAATCTGATTATATGTCCGTCTTTCCTCTGAGCGTTGAGCGTCGGCCAGATCCTCTTGTCACTCCTCGCTGTCTCATTCTTGCCTGACTATGGTGAGCCATTTGCTCCTCCGAGGTATGCACGTGCTCCCACAAGGCCTCAACCACGTCTGCCTTGTCATGTATCAATACTCCGCCAAGTTCTGCAGAGCCAGCCAATCTGTCCGCCTGTTCATTTCCCAGCACACCGGTATGCCCCGGAGAAAAGATCCAGGCGATGCTTGTCACCCGTGACCTCCGAAGCGAAGCAAGCCACTCCGCACGAAGCCTGCCCGTCCTCACCCTCGTCAGCATGCTTTCTGAGTCAGTTACAATCACGATGTGTGTGTGTGTCGTATTCTCCATCCAGCGGAGAGCCGCAGTGACCGCCTCCACCTCCATTCTTAAGCTGGATGTTGTGGTATCATATGCCAGGCTCTCCTGCCCCAAACGTCGACCATTGGCTTTGGCTATGAACCCCCAGCCACTTTTCTCACCTCTTGACATCGAACCATCTGTGTAGATAATCACATCACCCGAGTGAGCATTGTTCTGAATTAGTTGCTGGATTTCCACTTCCGTGGCCCCTGCTGGTCATTCCCTGCACTCCCGGCTTTATGTGATTATAACTCTGCACAATTCTGACTGCTCCGCTGGCACTCTGACGCACTCCTCTCCACGCCTAATGTTCTCCAAGGGGCACACCTGTCTGATCGTATCCTCTGCCTGAGCCATTCATGATTTCCCTCTTATCAGTCGCTGACCCTTAACTGCGTCCAGTGCCTCATGCAGTGGGTGATCTGTGTCTGCAGCTACTCTGAGGTATGCCTTCGCCTGCATCACCTTGAGCCTACTAGCAACACTTGGCAGACCAAGGATGTAACGCATACACACTACTGGGGTGTCTCTAGTGCATCCCAGAATGACCCGCATAGCTTCGTTATGTATGCGCTCTAACTTCACCAGCTGACTCTCTGAGACAGTGAGCAGATCTAATCCATAATCAATTACTGAGAGGATCAAGTGCTGGTATAGTGTCAAAAGCAGTCTTTGCTCTGTGTCCATTGCAGCCATAGTTTGAAGTGCACTGAGTCCCTTTTGAGATCTTGTCACAATCTTGTCCACATGGTCCTTGAAGGATAGGCTCCTGTCAAATGTGATTCCCAGATACTTCAGTTTGTTCTCTCTGCTGACATCTATTGTGAGGCTTGGGACATCCGCTCTCACAATCCTGTTGTCCAGAGAGCACCACAAAACAGCCGCCTTTTCCGGGTGGATGACAGCACTCATTTCAGTGCACCAGTCAATCACTTTGTCTACTGTCGCCTGTAGCTCCTGGGCTGTTTGATCCCTATCTCTCCCCTGCCTGTATGCAAGAATATCATCTGCAAATGTTAGTATTCTTCCAACCCCTGGTGCTTCTAGGTTTGCAATCTTGCTCGTATACACATTAAAGAGCACCGGTGAGACTGCAGATCCCTGTGGCAGTCCCGAGGTTAACATATGTGGCTCTGAGGTCCATGCACACAGACGGAGACCAACCCGACGAGAGTGCAGGACGGCTGCTATCCAGTTCACCAACCAGGGATTGACCCCCTTCTCCATCAGTGCGGTCATCAAAATATCATATCGAACTCTATTGTACGCATCCTCGAGATCAAGCGCTACCGCCATCGTTTCCTGTCTACTCTGGAACCCCTCATAAACATCAAAGGCAAAAGTGGCTGCATTTGACCAGGTATCTTTTCCTGGCCTGTAGCTCTCCAGGCCTCTTGGAAGAAGCTTCCCGCTTTCCACAAACTCTTGCAGCTTGACAGTGACTATCTTCTCTAAAACCTTCCCAAATGTATTTTGAAGGGTGCTAATTCTAAAGCCGCTAAGCTTTGACTGATCCTTGAATGATTTTGGGAGAGGGATGAGATAGATGTGCACCCAATCCTGCGGTACTGATGCTGTCCTAATGTTCTGGTTAAAGCAGTCGGTCATCTCCTCCAGGTCTGCATCGCTCAAACCCTTCATGTGGCCATACCTGACCCCATCGGGCCCTGGTGCCGTGTCTTTTGCCTTTTTAAAAATGTGTTTAACATCTTCCACCCGTATGATGTCTTCATACTGCATATTCTTCGTGGTGTCAGATAACCCCTCTCTAACTGCATCCCTGGTGTCCGCATCATTATGATTGGTCTGCTCTAAAAATCTCTGGAGAAATGCCTCCCCTTTCTCTTTGTCTGTTGTCACGCGCACACCATCATCTCTATAAATTGTTCCCACTGTCATAGGCCGATCTTTTCTCTGCATTTGCCTGTGCAGTTTCCAGAATTTTTGCAGTGTTTTATCCCCTCCAATCTCCTTCATGAAACATTCCCATTTTGCCTTTTTGGCCTCTGCAGCACAGCGCTTGAAAACCTCCACCTTGTCTTTCTTGACATTTTCCGCTATGTCCACTTCCTCTCGTGAGCTTCGAAGTGTCTGTCGCACTTTCTTTAGCTGCTTCACTGTAGCTCTCTGTGCTTTCCAAGCATGGTCTACTTCTGGGGTCCACCATGGGGGATGCAAAAAGGGAGTTTTTACAGTTCTGTTGCATGCCCCTTGTCTGAGGCGTCCAAGAAGGCAATCGGTCCTCTCATACCAGAAGGTCTTGCGCGCTCTCCCAGCTTTAACTTTCCTGGGTTTAGAGATTAGGACTGAGCATGGCATGTGATCACTCCCATGGTCATTCAAAACAGTCCACTTTACATGAAGGACTGATGACTGGGAGACAAGTGCCAAGTCTGCATCGCCAGGCCTCATTGTCATTCTAGTCGGCCACCCATCATTTATGCAGACCACATCGGAGTCCACCATAGCATCCGCAAGGGCAATTCCCTGTCGATTTTCTCCACTACTGTCCCAATCTCTGTACCTTGCATTGAAGTCTCCACATATGAGTAGCCCATCACCTGGTAATTCCTCCAGTTCCTTAAGCCAGTCCCTGTGTTCCTTTCTGACAAAACGGTCCACTGTGGCATATACATTTATGATGTTCCAACTTAAGCCACCAATCTCCATTTGTATACCCTGGACCTCTCTTGCATTGTGATTCCACTGGCTCAAGTCAAGTACCACATGCTTCACTCCTTCCTTCACCAGCAGACCTAGTCCATGTCTCTTCTTCCCAGGAGGGTTTATATAACTGGCGTACCCAGGGCAATGCTATTTGTCTGTATTTAGCTCCTGGGGCATGAGGACGTCAAAATCATATATTAGTCTCTTCAATACAGGACCTCTCTGTCTGGTACTGCGACAATTCCAGTATCCCACTCTTACATAGTTTCAACTAGGTCAGCTGATTGTTCTCACAATACACGTGTTGTTATTTACACCACTCAAAAGTGCTGAGGTGTTACTTGCCACGAGTAGGGCAAGCTAAGGTTTGTGACGAAACGCCTACAGATCGGCAGATCTCTGCATAATATCCCTTTGAAGGGAGTGCGATGCGTTGGTCTCCCTTGAATTAAATATCAATTAATAGGGGATTTCCCATCTGAAGTAGTGCGTGGCGGCGCTATACTAGTTATTTATAGAGAAATCTAGAATGTTCCCCCAAGTGCGTACGTGACCGAGAGCTCTAGGTTCACGAGTGTTACATGCAGCACGGGTTGGTAGAACTTGTCGTGAATCTGGTTTTCTCCATGGATCATGGAATTCACGTGGCCCGTGTAGGCAAGTGGAAGGCGCACTGAGTTAGTCGTGAACAGTCGCCAGCCAGACCTCAGCGTAGGACAGATCACAGCCACAGGGCTGCTGTAATTTTGATGTCAATGTGCGCGGCCAGAGCGGACATCTGCAGTCGAGTTTGTGATTGTTAAATCACAGGTTAGTTGAATACTTATTCTATTGTTTAACTGTTGTCTTTATGTCGTGCCGACCTCCCCGAACGAATTAATTGCCGTCGGAAATGAGTAGTCGCGTAGCGTTACAATTTACAGCTGGCTGTCTGCATAGTTAATTAGCCTTTATCGACCTGCGACGTCATGTGTTACCTGACGGAACAAGCCTTATTCCACAGCGAGAAGTGTGTAAATAAAATAGGTCGAACTATGTGCGTTCGAGGACTGGTGAAAATCCCATGTGTTTAGATAAATATATTTGTTAACTGATTGTTTACAAATGAGTTGCAGGGACAGTGATATGTAAATTATTACTGCGTTGTGCTAGGGAGATCCTGGTTCGTTACAAAGTGTGTAGCAGTTACTTGTTTGGTTTATTAATTACGCATGCAAGGCAGGAAGTTTGTCAGTCATTACATCGACATGCTAGACGCGGTAAATAATGATAAGGTAGATCTTATTATTATAGAACTGTAATGTGCTTCGTGACATTAGAATTGTAACTCAGTGGTTCTATCAGTGGTGGTGATTGTTCGAGGAATCAAGGTGAGATCGGCCGTGGTGTATTTGCTGTGTGAAGATAGCAGTGTTATTCCGCGTAAGCAGAATGGTGTTACATCGGTAGGATAACAGTGATAGGAAGTATTTATGATACTATTGTTACTGCTTGTGTGCATGTCCGTCCGCTAGAATGACCGTGCGTGTTCCATCTTACGTTTGTCTAGGCAGCCGACTGGGAGGTAGGCCGGTACGCCCAACCCGTTAGGTTACAGGTCCGACCCAAAGCGATCGTGCATATCCGATGTTTGAATATACCCGATCGAGGGTGATGCGGCACTCCGTAATTCGAGGCCGTTGTGTCTAGATAAATCTAGGATTTGAACCTAACCCGTTTCTGTCTCTAATATTCTACTCTTCTGGAAACCTGACTCTGTTCATGGAGTACTGGGAATACTGCCGTGAAGTAGTAGTAGATGAGGGGAATAATCCCCCCCCCCAAAAAAAAATGGAGCCAGAGTTTGGTAGTGGAGAGTCTAGAGGCTTGCTACATTGGATGACGTGACTTAAGTCGTCACGGGACAAGGTACACGGGACCCACAGTAGCTGTGGGAAAGTGTAATGGTGGATGGCCACCAAAGCTGTGCTCGACCGGCACAGGTATGACTGACCTGGAAGATAGTCAGTGAATAAAAGGGCAACTCAGGATCTGGGACAGGGATCCCAGAACTGACACTATGGCTGTGATATGAGTTTGTTATTTAAGTGTAACAATTCATGAGTTCTCCTTAGTTAATACTATAGTAATGAATTATCAGGAGTATAATTTATTATAGTCATATAGTTATTAATGTGTGTAATTGATCAGTCCATGGGTTAACGGATTGGTGAATTGATGAGTTTATCAGGAAGGAGATGTCCGGCTGGACACCTTCTCGATAAAGTAATCACTACACTGAAAGGGAAGTAAGTGTATATGTTGATGCATGATGGAAGATGAAACCGGATTGGACTGGCACCAGGTGGAAGATGCTTAGACAGAGTTATACAGTCGACTCTGGTGCTAGGGGCTATTAGTAGTCCAGAAGTGTTACTTGACTGAACAGGTGTGCTATTGCTTTCTCTAACATCATTATGCCTATACATTATGGGTACAAGTAGATCTATGATGTGATGATTTCATACTCAGGGTGGTATACCTGAGGAATGACTGAGAGGCAGGGGACATGGTGGAGATGCTGTTAGTCTTTGTTGTAGTTGAGTACTTACACCAACCTCTCCGTGTTTCAGGATCTGTTATTGCTATACTGAAGAAGATTCGAGAGCTTCACCATGAGCTCTATGGGCCCACTCATTCCAGTGCCTATCAAGATGTTGATTGAGGCCATACTGGGAGTGGTCTTCTGATTCTGCGAGATCAATGTTGGAAGGAGCTGAGTGCTGAATATGTCGGTAGGTCTAGGTTAGGACCTCCGCCAAGAGTCCGACGAGTGTCATCCGATCCCGAGAGGATCCAACACTGAAACGTCTGGTGATTCTAGCCAGTGAAGCACTGGTGAAATTCAAACTCAGTGTAAACCTTGGTGATTGCAAGGTCGTGAACTTTCAAGTTGAGCCAAGTGATCATTGTTACCGGTCACCCTGGCCTGTGTGCTATGCTTCCGGCCCGGCTGGGTTGTCATGGGACACCGTGTATAATTTGATGCTTGAATAGTGTATTTACATTGGTTTACCTTGATGAAGCCAACACGTGGTCCAGTGACCTAAGACATTGATTACCTAAGTGGTGGGAACACCAGAGTGACATGTTTGTGAAGGTAGGGAGCTACCTCATTCCCACGTGGTGAACTGTTGACAGTGTATGCTAGGTTGTGATTGATACCCATTGATCAGGGTAGTTACATGAGACTGTGTGAAGATCTATTGGTCCAAGGACATGGAAATAAGGTGAAGTGTTATAGTCACCTGATAGACTTTGCCAGTGACGTTTTGTGTTCATGTGGAGCAACCGCTCATGTTGTAGGTGACATATCAGTGTGTGGGTCACTTATGAGATAGAAGAGTGACCAGGCTCTTGTGTATTTTGATACGGTGCTACATGTACTTTTTCTGCAAGTGGGAGACCGCTAATATTCTAGGGTCGGCCCAGACTTCATCAGGAGTGTGAGGAGCGAAATAGTACGACAGCAAGGAAGGATCCTTGTTCATCGGTGCAGTGTCAGTCAGGCAGTGGTACTGCGCTTGATCAGCCCGTGATTGGTTCTCTGTGTGAAGAGGGAACTTTGGAGAGGCAGCAGACCTTGGAGTTCCGGTCCACTGGAGGAGCCTGGGTGAGTCGCTACCACGACTGGACAACCGCACGAGCTATCGTCCGCCTCCATGATGAAGAATCCTCATCTGCATATGTGCTCTTGTACATAGTACCTTCTAGTCTGGCTTTCAGCCATCCTTCTCTGTGTTGTGGTTGACTTAGTTCAGAATTAAATTTTTTTGTTTTCTTAGCTATGACTTTGTGCAGTGATATGACTGATGTCTGGTCCGAGCCCCCTTGGGGTAGGGAACCCTAGGTGAGGGAGGGGAGGTCCAGCTGTCCCGGCTTGTGTGGGGCCTGGTAGATGAAGAGTGCTATTGAGGTGGTTGGAGCAAAGGCTGGGGATAGTATCTATCGTGGCAAACCAGTCCAAGCCCCGGCGGTATTGTCACAAGGTTAAATAAGGATAAATCTTGATCACTAAATCGTTTGTTATTATAAGGAACCGTCGTCACTTTTGAAATACATACTTCATCCTTGAATTCTGAATATACACATAGTTACACGAATATACTATCTCTTTTGTTTCGCACCGCATTACTAATATTCTATCTCTTTCACGTCGCATTTGATATGATTGTTTCTGTTTCGCACCGCATTACGAATATTCTATCTCTTTCACGTCGCATTTGATATGATTGTTTCTGTTTCGCACCGCATTACGAATATTCTATCTCTTTCACGTCGCATTTGATATGCTTGTTTCTCAATGTTCACACATTTGGCCTAGAACTTCTGCTTAATTTTCTGTATCAATGTTTGCCCTGCGTCTATTCCATGCATGGGTCACAAACAGGACGGTCCGCTGGAGATCTTTACCGGTTCCGCCAGAATTTGTCTCGCAGGATCGTTCCTGCCATGAAGACTTCCCCCCTCAGTTCGGCAAGTCAGGACAGTCTTGTAGGACATGCCTGGAAATGTGCATGTGTGCTTCACATCCACAAGATGTAGAGTCGGTGACGAAGAAGTACTAATAAAGAAAAACCAACAAACGAAAAACTGCGGAAACTAGTAGGCCCAACCAAGGACCGGTCTTTATCAGGACCAGTAAAAGACAGAAAGAAAGTTACCAAGCAGCACAAAAAATAACCCTATCCGACAAACAGTGCGGACCCAATAAAACTAGCATAAATTTATTTGGACTAATAGTCCACACAACCACGGATCTCAACAATAAATAAAGCTGAAGAGGCAGGTTTAACGAGACCGAATTTGAAATTTTTATTTTTTTTTGAAAATCGAATCGAAGAACTGATAGGACAACTCCTGGAGATATAAACACACATTGGTCTAATAACTGCCCCTCGGGTCCTGCCTACCCGATGGTCTACCAAGCATATCATGGGTATCATTAAATGCTGCGAGTAGTAAAGGCCGTCTGTGTGATAATGGCAGAATTACTCATCGAGCTGGTGTTGTTCCATGTTCTAAACAATTGTACTGTGACTTGCTGCTGTTGTGCCAACATCTTGTTAAATAACAATGACAATAATGCTACATGTTTATCTGACCCAGATCTGGACATACCGTATACATTGACCCTGGCCAGGTATGACAGGGAGAATCAAGGTTGGTGTTTGTTTCTTCTGGTTACTCAGTATGGCTGTCCGTGTGGTAGTCTAGCTGTCATACTATGCAATATTTGGCCTCATATACAGTAGGTTTTGGCATAACAAGGTGAGGTGACCAAATGTCATATGACTATTTAGACACCGGACAGGCAACCAGTATGTCAGGAATGTTTCAAATTATATTCCGGCCGTGCCGCCCAATATATCAGTAGTCAATGTCTCTCACACTGGTGTTTAGTTCTGGTTGCAGGTTCAGATCCCTTACACTCCAGATCCCCCGAGATAAAACTCGGGACAAATGTCTTTAACGGGCTTAATAACGACCAAGTCCCTGGATACCCAAGCACACAGCTGGGATTGGCTCGTAAAAAAGTAAAAGTAGCAGCTCTTGGTGTCCCCAAGCTGTGGGAAGGAGGAGGTGAGATGCCTAGGTTTACTTTCATTATTTACTACTAGGCAGAGCTGGTTTCCACCCTGACAATATCCCCTCCCTGGTTAATAGATCTCCCCCATCAAGTCACAATATAAAATGACACAAAGTAGTGCAGCTTTACAAAACAGATTTACGACACATACAGGACGTTGCGGCGATTAGTCTTCATCAGCAAACATAACACATTCACAAACACAAGATATAGTCAAGAGGATCTCCTGTGACTACATCAAAAGGTTACGACAGGACTAGAAGAACAAAGGGATGAAAAAATTAAAGCAATGAAGAGAAAATGAGATTTTGAAAAAATTTTCATACTTATCTCACAATTCGGATCTGTGTGTAACTCGGAATATCGCCGATGTCTTCGTTTTATACCCAACCGAGGCAGTGAGATGGAGGATGGTGACGGGGTTATAGGTGTTACGATTCAGTGAGCACATTGAAAGAAGGGGAGGGGGCGGAGGCAGGAGGGCAGGACGGCGACCTGTAATGATGGTCTGATAATGGTATCTGAGCAATTTCAGTGGATGTACTAACGAAGCATGAGTGTGCGCAAGCATGATGGTGGTACTAACCAAAACCACATTATGCACTCATATATGTTATTTTAAGGCGAGTTCTAAAGTCTGGGTGAACTGATATGCGTGAGAGCACATACATATATGCTGCTCAACAGACATTCTAACATAAGTGTACATGGGCATGTAAAAGGTGTATATAAAAAGAGAGAGAGGGGGAGGGAAAGAGAAAGAGAGAGAGAGAGAGAGAGAGAGAGAGAGAGAGAGAGAGAGAGAGAGAGAGAGAGAGAAGTGGGTATCGTTCCTGTGATGTGCCTCATGGGTTATGCGGAGTAGGTCGGTCTACAAATACGAGGCTTCACTTATACTGTTCCCTATGAAATAGAGTCAGTAAGGTTGATTGTTATACCACGTATTATAGGATCAAATCATCCAGAGTGCGTGTCACGTACGTGTCAGGTACAAATACATACACTTGGAAAATGAGTGAAGCAAACTACCACTGTGTTTATTTTCTATCAAGATATATAATTGAAAACATAATGGTTTTCGGTATGATGATAGTGAAACTGTAGATTCTTATGAAGTAAGACATTCACATATATGTAGTGATGAAAAGCATGTACATAACTTCTAAGGTTACTTGTAACATATCTGATATGTGGCAGGATTACAGGTGAGATTTGTGCCTTGAATCAACTGAGACAGTGTTCTTTGCTAATGCAGGACTTTTCTCCACCAGGTGTCTCCTCGTTGTCACTGAACAGGATCATTCATTTAACCTGGTGCTCTGTTTGAGAGCCAGGAATAGACGATCAAGAATGTGTAATTTCTAAGATCTAAACATCTATAATTTATGAAGTAAATTTAATATTAATGAAAATGAAAATCCTACATTAATTTTCAGTAGGTGTTGTTGATCTTATCTGTTTACCCCAGACTGTTAGTTATTTGCTGGCCTTGTTTGATAGCTCATCCAGGCTTCTTCGGTAGACACTCGGGTTGTGGGCACAAAAGTCAACATTTTCCAGCTTCATCTTGGGATCTACTGTGGTGCTTACACAGTCCACATACTCTCACATTCGTCTTCAGTACATTCTGGTCATTTATAAATTGAAAAAGTATTACATATTTGAATCAATTTAAGTTAATTAACATAAAATGTTAAATTCAACGCTGAAATTTGTAATCATTTTATACGGTAGTTCAGAAGTTTAACTAATACTCGGATAACTGTATCTACACTTTAACATTTACGTACTATGAACACAATAGTGTTGGATTGTTTATCTAATGTCTACTACAGTTTACTTACAAGATCTCCTAGATTATTGTCCTTACCAGGTATGTGACAGATATCAAAGTCTGAAATTGCATAGGAACTTGTATTAGTCTTCTTAATTAAGAATTAATTAACAGTCAATCTGGGTTTCGACCTAAATATTCTTGCCATAGTGCTCTAACAAAAATGACCGATAACTGGCACTTAAACATCAACAACGGTAGAATTTGTGGAGCGGTGTTTGTAGACTTTAAAATAGCTTTTGATATGGTAGATCACGATATTTTAATTAGAAAACTAAAACAAATGAAGATAAGCACCAACACGGTGAACATAATTACGTCATTTCTATCCGACAGACAATAAGTCGTGTCCTTCAACAACTGTCTATCAAGACCCACACAGCTTAATATTGGTGTGCCTCAGGGCTCAATACTAGGTCCGCTGCTTTTTGCAGTTTATATTAATGATCTTCCTTTATATATCAATACAACTTGTGATCTATTAGCAGACGACTGTACTATATATACTAGTCAAGAAAACCGTAGTGAATTAGAGAATTCTTTACAAAAGGAACTCGATAATCTTACTAGATGGAGCAATGGAAACCGCATGCAAATTAACATCGACAAAACCAAATCCATACTAATAACGACCAGACAAAAACTACAGACACTAGCCATAACTGGATCACCGCTCGAACTCCGAATGGGCACGTTACCTATAGTTAATGTGAATGAACATAAAACACTAGGTCTTTTAATTGACAGCCATTTGAGCTGGAGCTCTCATGTGCACGTTCTTACCAAGAAAATAGCACAAAAAGTTTACCAACTTGCTAAAATATAGCACTTCCTGGACGAAAGCACACGAAAAATATTCTATACATGCTATATCCAATCACATCTCGATTACTGTTCCACAGTTTGGGATGGTTGCCCTAAATCTAATTTAAAACGACTATGTTCTCTACAAAACCGTGCTATTCGTCTGGTTTCTGGCATAAAGCACGTTGAAAGTAATAATTTGTACAGTCATCTAATAAGACTTCTACCACTTCAAAAGCGCTTCCTTTTCAACAAAGCCAAATTAGTGAACAAAATTATATCTCAAAATACCCCAGAGTATCTTCTGCCGCTGATTCAATCTAATGCAATGAACAGCAAGCGCCTAAATTTGTTACATGTCTCAAAGCCTAGATTGGACCTATACAAAACATGTTTCGCCTATTCTGGTGCTCACTAATGGAATGATCTGCCTCCAGATCTGAAAACTCCAATGAGTCCCTACACATTAAACCGAAAACTCTTTCAATACTTAATCCATACCGACTATATGCCACCATAATTCATTTACTGGTATAATTGTTCATTATAATCGTTCATTATAATTGTTTAACTATAATTGTTCACTATATATGTGTGTGCGTGTGGGAGCGAGAGAGAGAGAGAGAGAGAGAGAGAGAGAGAGAGAGAGAGAGAGAGAGAGAGAGAGAAGTGGGTATCAGAGAGAGTGAGAGAGTGAATGTGTGTGTGTGTGCGTGTGTGTGGAGAGAGTGATTGAGCGAGAAATGGTGGGGGAATGTGTCAGTGCATGCATTCGTACGTATGTGTATGTGTGGGAGAGTGTGATTGAGAGAGTGAGTGTGTGTGTGAAGGATTGTGTGTGAGAATGAGACACTGCGAGAGTTGATGTGTTAGTGTGTGTGTATGTGAGCGCGCGCATGCGTGTGAGTGTGTGTATATGAAAGAATACAGAGAGAGAGAGAGAGAGAGAGAGAGAGAGAGAAAGAGAGAGAGAGAGAGAGAGAGAGAGAGAGAGAGAGAGAGAGAGAGAGAGAGAGCTGAGCAGATGCATGTCATGTAACACGCATGTTATGTAACACGCGAATCCGTATGTTTGTGTATTCTCATCTGTCATATTATTAGTTAAATACCATTGGATTTTATCATGTATAATATAAACTTATGTACATTACTGTAGTTTGAGTGAGAGAGTCAGTGGGTGTGAATGAGAGACAGAATGAGTGAGCATGAGAGTGAATGTGTGTGTGTGTATGTGTGTGTGTGTGTGTGTGTGTCTGTGTGTGTGTGCCTTCTTTGTGTGTATCTCTGTGTGTGGGAGCATCACTATGTTTACGTCACATACATTTTATGTACACATTTTTCTCCATGTTTAACATTTTTATGAGACTGCTCATGACAATTGTCAGTGTATGTGTGTGAGTATAGTGTGGGAGTTTGTTCATACTAGTTTCAATGCTAACGTGAGACATTTTGTATGTGTCTAGATGTGAGGAGGTGTGAGTGTGTGTGGAGGATGTGTGTGAGTGTGGGGATATGTGTGGGTGGGGGATGTGTGGGTGGGGGTATGCGTTTGGATGGGTTGGGGTGTGTGGGTTTTTGTGGGTAGTGATATTTGTGGGTGTTGGTGGGATGTGTGGATGGGTGTGTGGGGTTGAAAGTAGGGGTGTGGGAATGGGTGTGGGGGATGTGTGTATGGGTGGAGGATATGTGTATGGGATGGGTGTGGGGTGTGTGTGTTTATGTGGGTGGAGAGGCGTGGGTGGTTTGAGGAAGTATGTGTGGGTGGCGGGGTTGTGTGGGTAGGGGATTGTGTTGGGTGGATTGGGGATCCAAGGGCGATTGGGGAGAAGTGTATGGTGTGTGGGTTTTAGATATGTGTGCGGTGTGTCGGTGGGGGTTGTTTGCATGGTGTTTGGGTCGGGGTGTGGTGGTATGGGTGAGGATATGTGTGTGGGTGGGGGATAATGTGTGGTGTGGGGGATGTGTGTTATGGGTGAGGGGAATGTGTGTATGGGTGGGGTATATGTGTGGGTGAGTAAGGGATGTGTGGTGGTTGGGGGAAGTATGTGGGCGTGTGTGGGTGGGAGATGTGTGCGTGTATGGGGAATGTGTGGGTGGGGGCGTGTGGTGGATGTGTAGGTGGGTGAGGGATGTGCATATGTCGGGGTGGGATGCGTGAGTGGGTGGAGAATAAGTGTGGGTAGGGGTATTGTGATCGAGAGATGGTTGGTTGGGGGTGGGTGGGTGGGGGTGTGTGGGTGCGTAGTGGAGGATGTGTGCGTGAGTGAGTGTGTGTTGGTGGAGGGTAGGGAAGGCGTGTGTGGGTGGGGAGAGGAGTGTGGTGTGTTGGTTAGGGATATTGTGAGGGTGAGGTATGTGTGTGTGGATGAGGGATTTTTGTGGTGTGTGGGTGGGGGTATGTGGGGTGGATGGGTAAGGGTATATGTGTGGGTGTGGGTGGGAATATTGTGTGGTATGTGGGTGGGGGATATGTGTGTGGTGTGTAGGTCGGGATTGTGATGGTATGTGGGTGTGGGATGTGTTGGTGAGGGATATGTGTGTGTTCGGTGCGTGGGTTGGGAATAGTGCGTGGTAGGGGATGTATGTGATGTGCGGGTGGGGGATTGTGTAGTGGGCGATTGGGTTAAGGCATGTATGGGTGGGTGGAGGATGTATGTGTGGGTGGTGGGGTTTGTGTGTGAGTGGATTGGGGATGTATGGGTGGTTAGGGAGATGTGTGTGTGTTGGGGGAGGGGGGATTGTGTGCGTGGGTGGTAAATATGTGGTCAATGGAGATGTGGCTGTGGGATGGGTGGTTTGAGGTGTGGATGGGGAGAGGATGTGTGGGTTAGGATGTGTATGTGGGTGGGCGTGGGATATGTGGGTTGGTGGGGGAATGTTTGTGGGTGGCGGGTGTGTTTTGGTTGGGGGAACAGGTGAGGGGAGTGTGGGTGGGGGATATGCGGGAGGGGGATGGGTCTGTTGGTGGAGTATGTATGTGTCCCTTGGTGTGCGTGTGTGTGGGTAGGTGGGGGTGTGTGTGTGGGTGGGGTGATGTATGGGTACGTGGGAGATGGGCCTCATAACATGGTAATTTGCCTTGTTTATGTTTACAACATTCATTTCACAATGTTTATTTTTCTTCCTATGTAAATGTATAATGCTCTTGATGGACGAAAGACGAGTGATTGGAAGGGCCGAAAGTAAGACGGGCCTGCGCGCCCAATTTGTAACCCTAATAAAGTTGATTTGATTTGATTTGATTTAGTCTGCAAACTGAAATCTTTTGAAATGTCAGGCAGTTTGAGGATTGGCTGACTACTAAAGAGTTGTTTAATCTTGGTATATCCAATAACTTGGATATTGTTATAGCCCTCAGATGTGAGTATACTGTATATCATGCATATCGTAGTGAAGTTAGTTTGATATATCTCAGACAGAGGCAAGTTAAGCAGACGAGGTAAGTAGAGACAAGTGTAATTTGTTTTGTGTACTGCCATTTCTATTCACCTAAGTAGTTTGTAAAATATTTCTTTGTTTGTGAGCAGATGTTTGTAAAACCCATATGACCATGGGTAAGAATTACTTTAAATATTTTAATAATTTAGAAAAATAAATATGTTTTTGATGTTCGACTGCTATTGTCCTGTAGGGCCGATACATCTTTTTGGATTAAAATTAAGTGTACTTTTGGCTGGTTCTGAGCCATTTAACTGGTTTTCTGTAATCCCAGTTCCTTTATCTGCTGTTTTTTTCTCTTTTCTCTTTTCTTCGGACAAGCCTATGGCTACCCAGTATCGTTCCCAGTTTGTCAATTTAACTTTGTGTATTCGTCTGTCTGTCTCTGCTGTTGATACCCCTGTATCTTTCCATATTTTTATCGCTGCGTCCGGTTTGGCATAGCGTACGTTAAGTTCTTTTGGTGGGGTTTTGTTTTGCCAACCTGATTCCGTATAGTTGACAATATCCGTTTGTCGTATCTTCACTTTCTTCTTTGATCTTTGCAACTGGGGTACTCTCTCGTCTTCCTCGGAAGATGACGGAGCTAGATCATATGAACAAGGAAAAAAATAATCTGCGGAACATGCAAACAAACCTGGATCATTTTCTGACTTTGTATTCTTACCTTTTTGAGGTTCATCCTCTAAGTATGGTGCAAAGAGTTGTTTAACCATTGCTGTGCTTTCGCTAAATGATGAACTCAGCCGACTAAAATTTTGAATTCCAAAGGTTACTTTCTCTTCTTGTTCCTTGCTTAAATTATCTTTGAGGGGTAGCGAATCCCACTCAATATTCCTATCTGTCAACCACCTAGGTAGGTTACGTGTGTCTGTATTGTATTCGTCATTATTTGATACACCTTTTTGAGTTGTTACTGTGTCTGTAGCTTGCTTTTCTTGTGTTAATTTATTCTGACCAGTCCTATATAGGTCTGTTAATGCGTCTAATTCGTTGTCTGATATTTTAATCTTTTTGTCTTCTGTTGGGAAAACTAATGATGCATAATTTGCCTCTTCTACTTTAATGTATTGTTTCTCCCATTTCTCTATGTCTTGGCTGCTACATTCTTTTAAGTCTGAGATGGTACCTACTATTAATTCTGTTGTCGGTTGCGGTAACACTGCAACTGTTACCCGTCCTAAAAATATGGGCAGTTGATGTTAGTCCACGCCACCTTATACTGTCCTAATGCTCCACCAAATTTCCTGCATGTCACCTTTTCATTTGTATAATCTTCTTCTTTAACCAATTTTCGGTCAACCCCAAAAATTGAAGTCCCTGTGTCTAGTATCATTCTAACTGTTAACTCCGTTAACTAGTGCTAGTCGTACGACTAAGTTTCCGTCCGTCGTGTAAGCAGAATTAGCTTCCTGTATGTAAGCCTTGCAACTACTCTCATCATAATTGTCATTTCTATACGTCGCTATGTAAACTAGATTTGTCTCTTCATATTCATCGCGTTTGCTGCTGGTGAACAAGAATGCTGCATTGGCCTCTTTCCATGTCTTTCTAATTTTACAATCTCTAGTGGTATGTTCGTAACTGTTACAGACAAAACATTTGACGCTGTTTTTATAGTAAGCGTACTTGCTCACTGTGTGTGATGTTAAGTTTTCGATTTAAGCGTCATAGTCAGGGTTCTTGTCACACATTTCAAGGGAACCATGTTGTAATTTACAATGATGACTTTATATTAGGTAACCCTTCTTTACTCTTTCTGGTTCTCTTTGTGTGTTGCCTCTAATATAGTGTGGTCATCTCCCTCTATATTGGTGACCGTACTGCTGAAATTTACCAGGTTTAGCATTATATCTCTGATTGGATAATCTGGCAGCCGCCCCTATAACTAAATTGGGCTGAGCCCCTTCCGCGAAAACATCCCATGGGCATTATAATAAGCTTCACCTTTGGCCTCCATTTCTGGCACAGACGTACACATTTTCTAGATCAGAAACGTAGACATTGCTTCTGGAACAGAAGAAATCAACTTATCCCTCAACATGAGGTCAGGTAAATTGTTAAAGTCTGAGCCTACATCGGCTGACTTAAGCCATTTGTCCGAAAGGGACTTTGTTTCTGCCACGTAATCTAAGAAGGTCTGGTTTGCTGGTGCCAATGTCTTTAATTTGGTGCGCAAACCCGCTTGATCTAACGAAAAATGTGCCAGTACCCTTTCTTTAATACAATTATTGTTTGTTCGGAGGTTCTCGGTTATAACCTCTACGACATTCAAAGGTTCGAGTGCAAGATAACGATGAAAACTTATTGCCCATTCTTCGGTCGGCACTTTATAATGGTTCATTAGAACCTCAAAGTTAGTTACCCAGGCTGATATTGAAACGCCTTGTGTAAAGTTTATGATGAGACATGTGTATCGTTTAATATGATACAAAGATTTTGCCGCTATTTTCACTTGGGCTATCTCTGCCTCTTTGTCTTTCTCAAGAGTCTTTACCTTTAAGTTGCCTTCTATCTCTTTATCCTTCATTAATACCTCGGTTGCCAGTTATTCTCTATCAAAGGCAAGCCTCTCTTTGTCTAAGGCCAATTCTCTCTCTTTTGCTGCTAGTTTTTGTTTCTCTAGAGCAAGCTCTTTATCCTCCTGTCTCTCTAAAGTCTCTCTATTTTCTCTATCTAAAGCTGCTTGTGCTTCTCTAGTTCCTTTCTCTGGGACTGCTTGTGCTTCTCTATCTTCTCTGGCCGCTGCCTTCTCTTCTTGTTGTTGTGCTTGGAACGCGTTCAATTCTTGTTTGGCTCATGCTGCTAGATCAGGCCCTGACATGCCACACTTCTCTCCCATAGCTAAAAAGTCTTGAAGTGAAGACATATTTACTGCGTGGTGTCTTTAATTATCTTCACAAGAATGTATGTGTCAGAAACGCAAGCTGGTAACAGTATACACAAGGTGTTTCTGTGTGTATGCAATGATTGTTGGTGTGAGTATACCGAAGTTGTAGTTGTTATAGCGTACTCCCACAGATTATTATAACAATATGACATTGTGATATTCTAAAGAGATGTTCGGGACAGGAAGTGTTCTTTGTCTGAAGATGTTTTACCCTCACACAATAATTTTTTTTCACTTTACGATGAACTGCTGTCACAATGTCCACAATATTACATATGACAGGACACACGATAACTCCTATCAGAAGTATAATCTAAATTAGGCGCAGACCCCGTGTTAATTACATAGAAAAGAGACACTGAAGACGTATAGTCACGACAAATATACATATAGTATTACAAACCAAGACAGGTGCTAATCAGCACTCAGACTGCTACAATAATTTATCACAAATGATCTGGATGTCGTTAGAACAGAACGTACCTTTGTGCGTGAGTATTCTTCAAGCACAAAAGTAGCACTTCCAACCACAAACTACAATGAAAACACAGACAAACACTTCATGGAGAAATTATCCGAATATCAACTTCAAACAACCGCATAAAATGAAACAAACACAGTCAGACAATTTAACTTGCCTGTTTCTCTGCTCCGGTGTTGTGTTGAGGTCCTCCAAGGGTTCGGTGTCTTTCTCCAGGCTGTACAGCTATATGGATGTTGATTTTAGGCCAAAGTTTCAAACTTTGAAAACTTTCTTTTAAAAAAAAAAAAATTGATGATCCACAAAATTCGGGCGGAGAAGGTCTTGATATACTACTGATGTTACAATAGTGATGACTTGAAAATCAACGGTGGGACATCTTCGCTGTTCTGACATATAATGGTCATATTTTTAAATTTGAATGGTGAGGGGCATGTCTCTGTATTTCGGACGCTTACTGATGCGTCGTGTTCGTAATGGTGGTTACCCCTTTCTGGCTGCTATTTCCTGCAGTTTTTCAATTTCTTTAGGAGACTAGCGATTTCTATGCACAAGACGGTAAACACTGTCTTAGTATGGCAGATGGCTGCCTCTTGAATAGCACAACTTGACAATTGACGTATGACAAGACGTTCACAACAAAACGTGGTCACGGTCAGCGTTGACGTTGCTGACATTGTTGAAAACTTTAATTGACGTCACCGTATTTAATGTCATTACGAAAATGTTCATCTGGTAACTGATTGTTGCTAAATCTGTTTTGAAAGTTACTAATGACGCTCAAGGTGACCTTCAATTGGTGTGCTCCTGCTTCTTGTAGTTAGAGCCGCCCACCTCTGCCAATGAGCTGTTTTGTAGCTCGCTGTCTCATACTCACTGACAGATTTAACAGGAACATCCACATGAGATGAATAATGAACAAAATGACGTCCGTGGTACTCGTCATTATTTATTATAGACGATTATCACAGCAGTCACATTCACACGTTCCCGTATATGTGGGAGAACGTGTGATAAATATACAAAAATACATATTCAGTTCTGCTTAGTAAAGTTCATTATTTTGACGAGACTCAATCGTTTCATTTGCCCAGTTATTCAATTACTATCACCATGTCTGACTATACTAAGGTCACACTTACGACAGTCTGCTCTTGGCAACTGGCGTGGAGCATCTCTGCGCTGCCATAAATTTGGTAAACTGCAACCAATCTTTGAGTGGCTATTCACTTAGCCGTACAAGCTGGATGAAACATTTTCCATTTCTTGAAGGAGAATCATTGCACAAATTTCGTTGATAATCTTTCACGGCTTCAACAGTTTTACGTCTTGCTTCTATCTAGACCCTGGCCTGACTAACTCTATCTGTTTCTTTTCTCGTGAACTAGGATGTTCCTGCCTCGTGATACGCAACTTCCTGGATGGTTTCCCTTAGTGCTATTCATCATCATCATGTGCTCCGATCTGCCTTTACACGCTTTATCAGAGAGTGTCCGTTAATTGTTATAGCGTGAATTGTTCTCACTTTTCCCTTTATTAGTCTTTTACCGTTGACCTTCTGTTAACCCGTAAGCTTAATGCTGTAAGCCCTATATTGCCAAGTGGCACACGTATAAAGTCATATATAATATATATACTAGCACATATACACTCATGTCTCTTTGTCTCTCTCTCGCCTCTTCTCGCTCACTCTGCCTAGTCGGAAGGACTTCTCCTTAGTCGAACATGTCCTGCAGTTACAATAGCTGCCTTCACCTTAACGGTCACGTTATGAGGAATGCGATGTTCTAATTCAATGTCACTCATTCAGACACAAAGTGTCCTTGCAGCCAAACCTTCGCCAAAGTAGTTTCAGCAGATTAAGTGTTCAGTGGTGTGAATACAAGAGTTTTTTCTCTTCGGGCTAACAGGCCTGTGATCAGTCTCTGCGTTCTCCTCAAATGAACTACGATGAACGCACATTCATCGGGTACTTGTATTCGATACGCATACCAGATACCCATTACCCAGTTTGGGTAATGTGTACATCACAATGCGTATGCTTCAAACACAATAACGACAGTGCGTAAAACATTCACTATGGGTAACATGTTATATCTGAAGCATCATACAACAATAATCAATAAGCATAAAAAAAGCTTCCCTTAAGATGGAGACGACGAAACGGTGTTTTGTTCAGAGGGAGCAATTTTTGTGTTTTTCTGGGGAGGGTGTGCTGTTATTTCGTATTCGTTTTCGGAAGTTGTTCACAAGAAACCACGGAAGGCAGGTGGTGGATGCAATTTTGAGGGCAGCCGACAGATAGTTGTTGGTTATGATCACAAGATTTGCGACGGTAGGCAGAAGATCTCTTTGTCGAGACAATAGCTACGGCCACCGGCCAATATGGTCATTGCCAGGAAGGAAAGCAACGGCTAACTACTTTCTTTAAGGTTTCCTTGTTTATCATGATTCGCCTAATAACAGATCATAACGAGAAAAAGACAGGGACAGTGCAATTAGCAACATTTAATGTTGGGACCTTAAGCGACGACGGAAAATTAGAAAATAATCAAACAAGATCTGGAAAGAGAAAAGACTAATATATTAGGATTGTACGAGACGAGATGGAAAGGAGCAGGAATTAAGACAGAGGTGGAATGTAAGATTATTTATTCTGGGGGAGAAGAACGGCAATGGGTTGTGGCAATTATCTTGGATCGGCACACGTCAGAATCTGTTCAAGTACATTGAGCTATGTCACACAGGGTTCTATTGGTAAAATTAATCGGCAGTCCTTTTAATATAAACGTCATTCAAATATATGCCTCAACTGGAGAATGCAGTGAAGATAGTATAGAGGAATTTTATGATGGAAATCAATATCATAATAGGTTACTTCAATGCAAACGTAGGAAATCAAGGCGATCATTTGCGCAACATGATCATTCTAGAGGAAGCCTTTGGCTAAAAAATATGATCATTTGCGCAACGTGCTCACTATAGAAGAAGACGTTGGGGCGGTCAATGTGATTATTTGCGCAACGTGCTCACTAAAGAAGAGGCAGTTGGAGCATAAATATGATAATTTGCGCAAGGTGCTCACTATAGATGAAGACGTTGGTTCGTGCATATGATCATTTTCGCAACGTGCTGACTATAGAAGAGGCAGTTGGGGCATAAATATGATCATTTGTGCAAAGTGATCATTCTAGTGGAAGCATTTGGCTAAAAAAATATGATCATTTGCGAAACATGCTCACTATAAAAGAGGCAGTTGGGGCATAAATATGATCATTTGTGCAACGTGATCATTCTAGTGGAAGCATCTGGCTAAAAAAAATATGATCATTTGCACAACGTGCTCACTATAGAAGATGCAATTGGGGCATAAATATGATCATTTGCGCAACGTGATCATTCTAGAGGTAGCATTTGGCTTAGGCATTTGGCATATATATAATACTAGCTGACCCGGCCCGGCTTCGCTCAGTCCCTGGTGGGGAGCATCTCATCATTTAATTCATATAAGTAGTCATATAAGCTCCCGTTCTTGTTCCCGACTATCTGTCTGTCTGCTTGTCTATCTGTCTGTTTGTCTGTCTGTCTGTCTGTATGTCTGACCCGGCTTCGCCCAGTCCCTGGTGGGGAGCATCTCATTTAATTCATATAAGTAGTCATATAAGCTCGCGTTCCCGTTCCCGACTATCTATCTGTCTGTCTGTCTGTCTGTCTGACCCGGCCCGGCTTCGCCCAGCCCCTGGTGGGAAGCATCTCATTTAATTCATATAAGTAGTCATATAAGTTCCCGTTCCCGACTGTCTGTCTGTCTGTCTGTCTGTCTGTCTGTCTGTCTCTCTGTCTGTCTGTCTGTCTGTCTGTCTGTCAGTCTGACCCGGCCCAGCCCATGACGGAGAGCATCTCATTTAAATCATATAAGTAGTCATATAAGCTCCCGTTCCCGACTATCTGTCTGTCTGTCTGTCTTGGGTAAATGGAGGAGGGAGGAGGAAGAGGGAGGTGGAGGGAGAAGGAAGATGAGGAGGGAGAAGGAGGGAGGAGGAGAACGCAGGAGTAGGGGGAGAAGAGTGGAGGGATGAGGACGGGGAGAAGGGAGGAGGAGGGGGAGGAGGGATGAGGGGGAGGAGGGAGGAGGAGGAAAGGGAGGAGAAGGGGAAGGGAGGAGGAGGGCGGAGGAGGAAGGAAGAGGAGTGATTAGGAGTAGGGAGGAGGGCGAGGAGATAGGAGGAGGGAGGAGGAGGAAGAGGGAGGAGGAGGGAGGAGAAAGAGGTTGGAGGAGGGAGGAGGAGGGAGGAGGAGGAAGGAAGAGATAGGCGGAGAGAGGAGGAGGAGGAGGAGGAGGAGTAGGGAGGAATAGGAGGGAGGAGGAGGGATTAGGAGGAGGAGGGAGGAGTAGGAGGGAGGAGGAGGGGGAAGAGGAGGGAGGAGGAAGAGGGAGGAGGAGGGAGAAGGAGGATGAGGAGGGAGAAGGAGGGAGGAGGAGAACGCAGGAGTAGGGGGAGAAGAGTGGAGGGATGAGGACGGGGAGAAGGAAGGAGGAGGGGGGAGGACGAAGGAGGAGGAGGAGGAGGGATGAGGGGAGGAGGGAGGAGGAGGAGGAGGAGAAGGGGAGGGAGGAGGAGGGCGGAGGAGGAAGGAAGAGGAGTGATTAGGAGGAGGAGGAGGGCGAGGAGGTAGGAGGAGGAGGAGGAGGGGAGGAAGAGGGAGGAGAAGAGGTTGGAGGGAGGAGGAGGGAGGAGGGAGGAAGAGAGAGGGGAGAGAGGAGGAGGAGGTGGAGGAGGAGGGAGGAGGAGTAGGGAGGAATAGGAGGGAGGAGGAGGGAATTAGGAGGAGGAGGGGAAAAAGGAGGAGGAGGGAGGAGGAGGAAGAGGGAGGAGGGAGGACGAAGGAGGAGGAGGAGGGAGGAGG
>CAWUFQ010000646.1:0-90000 GCA_963921405.1 Cepaea hortensis
CCTTCCTCCTCCTCCCTCTTCCTCCCTCTCCCTCCTCCATCCTCCTCCTCCCTCTTCCTCCTCCTTCTTCCTTCTTCCTCCTCCCTCCTCCTCCCCCTCCCTCCTCCTCTCTCCTCCTCTTCCCTCCCCTCCTCCTTCCTCCTCCTCCCTCTTCCTCCCTCCTCCTCCTCCTCCTGCGTTCTCATCCTCCCTCCTCCTCCTCCCTCCTCCTCCCTCTCCCTCCTCCTCTCTCCTCCTCTTCCCTCCCCCTCCTCCTTCCTCCTCCTCCCTCTTCCTCCCTCCTCCTCCCTCTTTCTCCTCCTTCTCCTCCTCCCTCCTTCTCCATTCTTCTCCTCCTCCTCCTCTTCCTCTTTCCCCCCTCCTCCTCCTAATCCCTCCTCCTCCCTTTTCCTCCTCCTAACTCTTCCTCTTCCTCTTCCTCTTCCTCCCTCTTCCTCCTCCTCCTACCTCCTCCCTCTTCCATCCTCCTCCTCCCTCCTCCTTCTACCTCTTCCTCTCTCCACCTCCTCTCTCCTCCTCATCCTCCTCCCTCTGACATACAGACAGACAGACAGACAGACAGACAGACAGACAGGCAGTCAGTCGGTAACGGGAACGAGAACTTATATGACTACTTATATGAATTAAATGAGATGCTCCCCACCAGGGTCTGGGCGAAGCCGGGCAGGGTCAGCTAGTAGACTATAAAGGCTGGGGCATATAGAAAGAATGGAAAATAATAAGGAAACAAAACTCGCTTACACTCAGGAAATAAATGACCGTAGACGCCGAGGTAGACCAAGAAGACGGTGGAGAGATAATATATATACAGACCTACAAGCACTTGGGATCAACGGACTGGCAAGAGAAGGTCAACCAGAGAGACGAATGGAGACGGATTGTATCTGCAGCAAAGAACCTCAATGGCTCGGAAACGCTGAAGAAGAAGAAGAAGAAGAAGAAGAAGAAGAAGAAGAAGAAGAAGAAGAAGAAGAAGAAGAAGAAGAAGAAGAAGAAGAAGAAGAAGAAGAAGAAGAAGAAGAAGAAGAAGAAGAAGAAGAAGAAGAAGAAGAGGAAGAAGAAGAAGAAGACTACTCTCTGAATGTTCCTGAAAGCATCTTTTTTATGTCGCTTCGGGTCATTCAAATGTGCCTAGAGGAGAAGATTTTTCTCGGCCAGCAATTGGTTGATGTCTTCGGAATTTTCATCAAACCAGTCTTTATATTTTCGGGGGGCTTAGTTAGTTAGTTAGTCTTTCCTCTTGTGTCTAAGGCGGCGCATAGGGCAGAAATCATGGCTCTTCATGTCCGGCGGGCCTCTGCTACGTGTTGTAGATCCTGAATATTCACTTGGCCGTTGAATGAGTTTTCTCTGATGATGGTTCTACGCAGGGTCTCTCTTGGTCTTCCCCGTTTTCTTTTCCCTACTGGTGACCATAAGAGGGCTTGGTTGGGGATTCTGGTCTTGTCCATTCTGAGTACATGGCCGTTGTATTTTTGGCGAGCAATCTGGAGCCCGGTGTATATAAATGTACTTGCTCCTTATAAAGCCGCTTTTCAGGTGTTCCAGACTGTGAAGTAAACACCGGTGTGTTGTTGATGAACTGTATGTTGTTGTGAGAATAAAACTTCTGCAATATGTTGTTATTTATGTCAGCTAGACGACGCTGGAATCCATAACTCAGTGATATGAGGGAGGAGAAGAAAATGGATGAGTTAGGAAAAGTGTGAGTAACCCGTTCAAGAGCGCCATCAGTTGAGATGCTGTGATATGCTGGTTGTTCATGGTGTCATTAATACCAATATGAACGCTTGCCTTTCTAACGTTACGATTTACAGCCAACCGCCTAATCTTGTCTGTTAGCCGGTCAACACTAGCCCCAGGCAATGGGATTATGGAAACAATGTCTTTGTCTGAAGTGGCCACCCGGTCGCTGTATAGACCTTTCATTAGAGAGCCGCCTATTATAATGTGTGTACAGTCGGGTCGTGCTGTCTGCAAATGCTGGTTGTCAGTACGCCTTGCCCGTTGTTTCTCCCATTTATCAGCAGTCCGTACGTCTCCATGTGACTTTCCCTGTGTTTCTTGGAGGCGTGTGTTGTCTGTTAGCAGTGCACTATAGCACTGTACGTTTTCTGACGAATTTTCTTGACCACTTCGAATATGTTGCTTATGTTTACATCAATGGGATAGACTGCTTGTAGCGTTTTATCTTCCTCTGCACGATGAGGTTTTTTTGCGTTTTGTTTAGTTTTTTGTTATTGGTGAAACTTGGCTTCTAGATTCTCCGAAGTTTGACACAGCTACTTGGGAATTACAGTTGGCTTTGTGGTGGACTCGTGTTGTAAAGTTGCTATTGTTTTTCTGAGCAACAGATTTTCCTCTCTTAGTAGCGTTATTTCTGCTTTGAGAGCAGTGTAGTCACTGCTGGTCTTGCTATTAGCTTCAATGTTCGCTGTAACAGTAGAATTGAGCGCCTTTAAGGATTGTACTATTACCTCAATGCGCGTATGACAATCGCACGATTGCCCATTGGTAGTTGTCGTGTTATTTAAGGCTGGTATTCTTTCTCCTACTTTTGCGTTGGTCACTACGTTATTTTGGAGGTGCTCCATTGGATATTCAATGGCCAAGAGCACTGATAGGGTAGCTGGCCTCGTGTTGATGGTATGGTCCTGGTCATTCGTGGTATGTGTTAGTTAGTGCATGTTGATGATATGTTGTGTCTTTGATATGTCTTTACTCGTGAATGTATGTATTGAGTTCTCCAGCTCGACAAAGTCTAATTTTAGCCAAGATTTAATGTTTTCAACGCTGCCCTGAGCTACTAATTTGTTCTTCGAGTGATACAAGTATTGTAAGTGTTGGCGTCGTAATCAGTTCTTCCACGTAGGCCCTGCTGCTATCTTGTCTGTGTTGAATTAGTTCAGGCTTGTAATAACTGATGAGGCACGTTCATAATGGACTGTATTGTTAAAGGATACTGTAACACAGTGACCAGAGTTGGTGTGTTGGACGACTCGGCCAACTGGATTCACACACCTGGCTAGCTTGGTCTTCACCGCCTTTTCTTTGTTTGCTGTGTATGTTTTATTCACGGTCGATCGTAATCCAGATCTTGTTTTAACGCCAGTCACCTCCAGAGAGGCCTCACCTATCGATGACATTACTGCATCATGTTATCAAACCTGTTTGAAGAATGAAGCGAACTCATTGTAGTCTAGATGCGCCCTTCGAGAATTTGAAGTCATGTGTTGTGGTTGGTTTGTTTTGATAATTGAGACAAGAACACAGAACTGATCAGGGACTTGCGATATTATGTGCTTTGGCGACTTACCACTCGCTAGTCACGCATGGTTTAATCACACGCTGTCGTTAATCGATAATTGGTAGATTTCAAAATTGAATGACCTTACCATCCATTTATCAAACAAATCCTCATTTCACTAAACAACAATCACATAAACTTAAGATATTAATTCGTATTATAACCAGTTTTAAAACGAACACAATGATATACAAAGCATCTCGACTGAAACAGGCAAAACTTTGATACATTCTATATGAAATTGGGAGAGCTTGTGAAAACACGTCCGCTCGTAACCGGAAGTCTACTGAGACGTTGATATAGATCGAGATAGATAGATAGACAGACAGACAGACAGACAGACAGACAGACAGACAGACATATAAATAGATAGATAGACAGACAGACAGACAGACAGACAGACAGACAGACAGACAGACAGACAGACAGATAGATAGATAGATAGATAGATAGATAGATAGATAGATAGATAGATAGATAGATAGATAGATAGATAGATAGATAGATAGACAGATAGATAGATAGATAGATAGATAGATAGATAGATAGATAGATAGATAGATAGATAGATAGATAGATAGATATGCAGATAGGCAGACAGATAGGCAGATAGATAGATAGATAGATAGATAGATAGATAGATAGATAGATAGATAGATAGATAGATAGATAGATAGATAGATAGATAGATAGATAGATAGATAGATAGATAGATAGATAGATAGATAGATAGATAGATAGATAGATAGATAGATAGATAGAACGAAAGTCTTTATTTTCACAATGTTAAGAATTGAGCACGCAGGCCCGTCTGACATTCTGCCCTTCTTCTCTATTTCCTCTCATACATTCTTTCATTCAACATCACTTATGAAGCAAATTTTGACAACAAAAGAGCAATAGTATTAAAACGTGTGAAAAATAATCAATAACAGATGACTCACTGAGGCAGTGTTTAACATGGGCATTATAAATACCTAAGGAGGGTGTAACGTGCCACACTTATGGGAATGTTTTTTGGCTAGTTGTCGTTTGAGATAAGTTACCATTATTATTGTAGTTTTGTGTTTTTGTTTATGGGGGAAAGTAGTCTGTACTGAGGTAGTGTTCAAACATGTTGCTAATGTATGTATAATTATTGGTGGCGTCTTTGATTTCTTGTGGAAGATTGTTCCACAACTGAGCTACAGAGTATGCTAAGCTATTTTTATATAAGTTTATCCTAGGTTTAGGGACATGAAGTATATTTAGTCGTTCACTATGTCTTGCTTTATATTTAAATAATGGCCAAAGGTAGCTTGGGGCATTTTGAAATAGGACTTTGTGAATTAGTTTTGCCTTATTAAAAAGTATTCGTTTGTGGAGTGGCAGTAACCGAAGACGTTTATGTAGGTTAGAAATGTCGGTAAGCTTTTCACCATTAAATAAACGTAGTGCCATTTTCTGGAGTGAATATAGGCGTTTCGTTATTGATTTGGAGCATCCATCCCAGATTGTGGAACAATAATCAATATATATTTGTATATGGGAAGTATAGAATATCTTTCTTGTGTTTTTGTCAAGGAAACTTATAATTTTGGCAAATTGGTATACATTTTTGGCTATTTGTTTAACGAGAGCATGAACATGGGGGTTAAAGCTTAGATTTTTATCTATGATAAGACCTAGTGCCTTGTGCTCGGTTACACTTTCTATAGGCATGGTACCCATGTGCAGCTGTAGAGTTCTCTGCGAGTTTAGCGTGTGAAGTCTTTGCCTGGTTCCTATTAACATAGACTTTGTTTTAGAGGTGTTAATTTGCATGCGGTTTGCATGACGTCTGTTAACTACACTATTTATTTCCTGTTGCAAGGATAATTCTAGTACATTACGATCAATAGCGTTTGTATAAACTGTGCAGTCGTCTGCAAATAGACGACGACAGATATCATCATTGGCACCTTGCCGTCTTGACAGACGATAGTTTGTGCTTTAAAAAGGCATAATAACTTTTAACTATGGCGGTAGCGAGTGTTACTGATAAGGCCAATTTGCGCTGTAAATGTCCGTTCACAGTGGGTGCATGTGAACACGTCGGACGACAGATATAACGGAAGATCATTTATATAAATGGCAAATAAAAAAAAAAAATTAAAAGTATGTTTGACATTGTAGCAACAGAGAGTTAAAAGAAATGACTCTCCTTGAATAACAAGAAAACAGTAACAATGGTGATATCAAAGAAGAAAGTCACACTCAAATGTCAAGATCGAAAAAGCACGAATATATGGAAGGAAAGGGCGCAAACAGTGCAGTATATACATTACGGACAGACACAGAGACGTCTTAAAGATCGCCATCATCACAAAGACACCATTCAAGGAAGCAATGCAGAGGGGCGTGACAGCCGCGGGTATAGCACACGCTGAAAGAGATCAACTTCAAAAGCAGATAGAAGAGTTGAAGAAACAAGTCAAGGCACTGCTGACGACGACTCCGACCAGCGATAATGAGAAGCTGCTGGCCGACATGAAAGAAATCCAGCTCAACATCAAACAAGAGATGGAGCGCATGGCTGAGATGAAGAAGGAAAACGAGGAAATCCTACAAAAAATCCAGACCGAAAGAGAACTACTGAGCGCCGAAAGGATGCAGCACCAACCCAAACCAACAGAGAAGAGGAAGCAAGATGAAGCACACACACAAAAAAACGTCGAAAAACTGGTGAAGAGAATGCACAAAAAAGGAGACAAAATGACACATGATGGGACCAAGTCACAGACCAAGCAGAAACAACAATAAGAAGCCAGGATTCCAATTACGATACCTATGCAACCCGAGATGAAATCAGCATCCTGCCAGGTAGAGGAGTGGTTAGTACGGCAGGTCGACGAAGACGAATGGAGAGAGTACGAAGAGAAGTGCGCCGCTCGCGTAGTTTACTGCGAATAAAAGGCAAGGCAATCTAAAATACGATGCATGGAGTGGGAAAATAAAAGGTCATTTTAAGGACTGCACTCAGTCAAGCCAGACGAGCCAGGAGCATACACAAACAAAGAAAACCACAAGAACAGACAAGCACAAAGGATAGCCGCCGACTGATCCCCCAGCTGACGTCACAGACACAAACAAACATAATCAGTCCGAGATAGGACTCACAAGACAATTAGGGTGAATGAACCCACACAAACCACGGACCTCAACAATAATCGACGCTGAAGAAGCAGGTTGAACGAGGCCGAAATTTGGATTTTTGTTTTGAAAATTGGAATTGGAATTGGAAGAAGGATCAATAGAGACACATACAGACATATATGGGTCCTTCATATCTCATCACATTATGTTCCTCTTGTACCTTGCGGTGTCGAAGTTAGGTATAAACAGCGGGAGAGTGCACGCTTATGGGCTTCATGTGTCGATATGCCTATGGACTCTGCTAAACCCTGCATGCATCGTGTACATGGGCGGCTTCTTCCTTTCGATCTGGTATGTACATCATTGCTTGTTGTGGTATGCTGTTAGTTGGTAACCTCCTTGCATGACCAAACCATTTGACTTGCCGCCTTTTAATAAAATCTTATTAGAATGATTGGAAGATATTAACAGTTATGGGAAAGATATTAGAACAATTTATTTAAAAAACAATGTTTTCTGGATCCAAGTCGCGGCAATTAAAATTGTAAATAATGAAGAAAATTATGATCAAATAAGAATGGGAGTACGACAGTGGTGAGTTTTATCAACGGTTCTCTTCTACCTCTATAGCGAAGTAATAATGAGAACTGTTAAAGAGAAGCCATGAATAATATTTGGAGGTCATAATATAAACAATATTCGCAATGTAGATGACACATGCCATAATACTGTTGTCTCCTCTTTACTAGTATACATGATCTATAACTGTAAGAAATCAACAGTTGGTATAAATAAAGTTCGGCTCAACTCCAAACAGCAAAATGACAGCGAAACTGGAGCCACAACGAATCAACGTCGATAATGAATCAGACTATTGGCTTAAGAAAGTTAAACGCTGTTTATTAGGCAGCTGACAAATGTTAGAAACCTAGACGACTTAAATCCATGGCGCTATCCATCTTGTATAATATTCTTCCATTGGTTATTATCTTTCTGTCCATGGATCAATGCTAACCAGCTCCGAGCCACTATAATTGTATAACGATCACCAATTCCTGCTTCTCCTTTGAATGTCCCTGTCAGTCTGTTTGTTGTCAATCTACGTCAGTGTGACGTTCTCGTTGTTGACCACTTGTTTCCCCAGTTTCTTTGTGTGGTTTCACTTATCGGATTTCCCGATACTTTCAATGACGTCATCATCACGTCTGTACGCTATGTGGTAACACAGTACTGGTGGCAGATAATGCACAAGATCTACAACCATTGTTTGACATTGTAGCAACAGACAGTGCAAAGAAATGACTCTTCTTGAATAATAAGAAAACAGTAACAATGGTGGTATCAAAAAAGATAGTCACACTCAAATGTGAAATAGAGACAGAAGGGAAAATTCTTCACCAAGTGGATAGTTTTAAATACCTAGTGTCATTTATAACACCAGATGGAAGATGTACAGCATATATTAAGAGCAGAATACGGCAAGCATTGGCAGCATTTCAGAAAATGAAGACAATATTATGCAATAAGTCACTATCGTTGAATGTAAGAAAGAGTATTGTGTTGTATGGGTGTGAATCTTGGAATGTAAATGAGCAAATTACGAATAGAAAGGAAACAACGGAGATGCGGTTCCTGAGACGAATGTTCCGAATTCCTTGGAACTGCCAAAGTAACTAACAAGTATTGCCTGAAAGAGACTAATGACACTAGACAATTATATCAATCAATCATGTGCCATGCCGGAAAGCGTGGGCGGTCATGATTCGCCATTTCATTCGATCACCAGAGTCGTGGATCAGCTCAGTGTTCCTGTCTTGTCCATGCCATGTGGCCAAGCCATCCAGGTATTTTCCTCTCGGTCTTCCTCTTGGTCTGTTTCCTTCGAGTTTGCCAGTTGTCACTAAGTTCTCCAATTCATTTCTTCTCATAACATGTCCAAAACATTTTGACTGTCTATGTCTAATTCTCTAATCAATTTACGATTTTTATTTGTCTCCTGCCATCAGATATTATTCACCTTGACTGCACATTGTCCAAGTTTCACATCCATACAAAAGAACAGGCTCTATGCATCCCCTCAATTAAATACAACAATAGTTAAGAGGCAAACAACTGTTTTTATCACGTGATGATAAGAAAGGCATTGGAGAACACCGTGACAACTGGAAATATAGAGGGTAAGCGAGGCAGAGGTAGACCAAGAGAAATGATGCTGGATGGATTGAGATGGTGGCATAGAGGATTGTCAACAAGACTTAGACATGTAGAGAGTCATGACCGCCTAAGCCAGTCGGCATAACACTTGCTGATTACACACACACACACACACACACACACACACACACACACACACACACACACACTGATTTAGCTATGTTAAAAAATAAAACAGATAATTTGTTGAAAATTGGCAAAATTGAGGGGAAATGAGACAAGGGGAAGACAGAGAGGAAAATATCTGGACGGCACGGTCGATTAAAAAAAAAACAACAGTTTCTTCATGTCTATAGGGAATTTGTGAGATGGCCAAACATGACCACCATAGCTTATCGGCATTGCACATTATGAAGATAGATGGAATTCAATAGTATTGCTATCACTTCCATACCCAGATCTCCTTTAGCTTTAATGTCTCCACACGTGATTACATTATTTGTGGTCCTTCACATTGATCGTAAACTTGTGTTTATGATCTACCGTCGTCATCATCAATCAATCAATCAATCAATCATTGTGCCATGCCGGAAAGCGTGGGCTGTCGTGACTCGCCATTTTACTTAATCACCTGGATACGTGGATCAGCTCAGTGTTCCTGTTTTGACCATGCCATGTGGCCAAGCCATACAGGTATTTACTTATCGGACTCTATCTTAATCTGTTCCCTTCGATCTAACCAGTTGTCACCAAGTTCTCCAATACATTTCATCTCATAGCATGTCCCAAAAATTATTACTATCTACGTCTAATTTCTCTAATCAATATACGATTTTTATTTGTCTCCTGTAGTACTTGGTAATTGGTTCTTCTGTCTGTCCATGGTATTCATTGCATTCACCTCAGAAACCACATCTCTGCAGTCATCAGGTGTATCGTCATCATACAACACTTTTATATATAAGTAAGAGTTCTTTGTTCATTAATACAACCCTCTTTGGTTGTCACACAGCTACTTGCTGTATATTATCCAATGCTCTTTAATTATATCATATGTATGCACATGTCATTAGTTTCTTTCTGTTGGTTTTCAATAAACTTGCTCTGATTATTTAACCATTACACTTTCGCTGCTCTACTTATTTGTAACATCTCAGTACACACTCTTTTAAATTCATCTTGCAGGTAAACTGCATTGACTTTGCTACAATGCAAATACATAGTGGAATGCCGTGACGATAATTGTGATCACAATGTAGATGGAAGCAATAAGCGAATGCCACTATGTGTATACCATATACACGTGTAACACTCTGGAGTGAAGACAAGTGTAGAGATGAAAAGAATTGTGATATCGGGGATAACCCAATGACATGATTAGATGAGTAAATTCTTAATATATAAAGACATTAAAAGGAAGATGTATCTGTTAATAATGAGTGATGTGTAACGGTGCAACAATTTTACTTACTTAAGGGATGACCTATAGAAAAAAAGAAACTCTACATTATGTGCATGCATGCATGCGTGCGTGCATGCGCACGTATGTACGTATGTATGTATGTATGTATGTATGTATGTATGTATGTATGTATGTATGTATGTATGTATGTATATATGCATACATGCATGCATGTATGTATGTATGTATGTATGTATGTATGTATGTATGTATGTATGTATGTATGTATGTATGTATGTATGTATGTATGTATGTATGTTTATATGTATGTATGCATGCATGCATGCATGTATGTATGTATGTATGTATGTATGTATGTATGTATGTATGTATGTATGTATGTATGTATGTATGAATGTATGTATGTATGTATGTATGTATGTATGTATGTATGTATGTATGTATGTATGTATGTATGTATGTATTTTTGTATGTATGTATGTATGTATGTATGTAATACCATCACAAAATAATGTTGTTAGAAGACACATTTTGTTAAGTACCAATTTTGTATTATAGTATTGATTAATGCAAATGGATAGTGTAGTTATTTAATGTATTGGTCACATGTGAATACAAGACGTATTTGTTTGGTTGGCTGGGTTTTGTTTATGTAGTATGTGATGGACGTGTTTGGCACGCTGCGTAACATTACGTTGGCAGAACACTATAAAGACGTTCCCTCTTCTCCCTCTCAAACAGAGAGTTTTGGAGAAAATTATTCATTCGAAGCATGCAAGACGATGACAAACTTACAGGTGGATGGACAACACTAAGAGATGGAATGGAAGATGCTTACATGAGTGCACAATAACGACGTTGTATAGAGCTTTGTTGGTGATTTGTTAAAGTTGTTCTTTAAATTGTCACTTAATTGACTGAGTATAAATATGAATGCCATCTCTACTGTTTATACTTGAATTTCTAAACGCAGGAGGTTCCAATTACCTAGCAGGACAGATAATTTACCCCCATTAACTGACATCCAGTTATGAGTAGTCGCGTATGCTGCCACAATATGATGTAAGGAAATATAAACTGTTATTATATTAAGCTTAATATTGTTAAGCTGAACACAATCAACTTTTGGCTGATCGATTGCCGTTACAAACCTTGTGCCTTTTCAATGTCGGATTGGAAGCACCAGACTCGAGTGTCGCTTTGGTTTGAGCTCGTCGGTAGTGCATATCCCATGATATCCTTGATGGGACCCAGCATCCAACTCCGTAACATCCGTGGTTATGGTTTAAATCTACTAGAAAGTAGACTTTCAGTCACTAACAATGTTGTCAGATTAACTGTCCTATAGGCTGCTCTTTCCGATTTACAACATTTAAGGCAATTGTCATCATCATCATAATCATCATCAAGTGCCGTGCCGACTGGCGTAGGCGTTCATGACTCTCCACAGATCTCGGTCTTTGGTTTTCTGGATCAACGTTGTCATTGATATTCCTTCATGCCACCGTCGTAACACATCCAGCATCATGTCTAGTGTTCTGCCTCTGCCTCTCTTCCCCTCGATCATTCCTGTTGTCAATATGTACTCCAGCGCCTATCTTCTCAACACATGACCAAAAAAGGTGTTTGTCTCTTTCTTATTGGTGTATATAATGTTCTAGTGTCGTTAGCCTCTTTAAAGCATTCGTTGTTAGTTACTTTGGCAGTCCAAGGAATTCACAGCATTCTTCTAAGGAACCACAACTCTGTTGCTTCCAGTCTCTTCCTAATGCATTCATTTATATACCAACTCCCCCGATGTGTCTCCACCTTGCCGCGGTGAGAGAGCTTGCGTGTCCCATTGACCCCATGTGCTATGTCGATTGATGAAAACTACATATCGGACAGCTTATGGGATAGGGGCCAGACTAAGCCAGATACAACCTGCTGCTCTGCAGGTAGACTGAGGATAGCAGTCAAAAGTTTAAATCAGGCGCACGAAGGCAGAAGTTCTTGGTCCAGACGCATACTCTAAGGCTATCTGGCGAGGGCTGAGGCTGAACGCCTCTAAGCCATAAACCTTCGGATGTGAGAGCCTGGCCGATATCCACCTGCCGAAAAATGGAGGTGTTACTGAGCACGCTAAATGCCCTGTTCAGATATTTGTCCGAAGGCTCTCAGCTGGGGGATGCGAGAGGGCCTGGCCGTTTCTCGCTCACTGCTGCACGGAGGTAAGGTACTGAGCAGGCAGCACATGTAGCCCACCTCGTGAGCGAGTACTAAAAGGTAGAAGAAGTGCCCCAGTCGAATGAAACGGTTACGAAAACTGTCTGTATCTAACTCATAGAGAGTGTAGTCAAAGGTGGAAAAACGTCTCAATAACACGAAAGGGAACGCACGTCTAGCCAATCCATTGCTTAGTCCGAAGTCCAAAGCGAAAGCTTACCTAGTGGATGTCGCCCGCAGACTGACCGTTCCTGGTGTATGCATGAGCGACCAGTAGCAATCGAGATACCCAACACATGGAAGTGAGGAACTAAATCAGCCATGAGCAGGACGTGGCAACTCCTCGGGTGAGCCCAGTCTCAGAGCAATATGTGCCAGCTCTGCAATTATGGAGGCATCCTTGGATAGCGAGGGAATGCCCATGGTCTGCCCCTGCCTTCCCGTGATGTCTTTGATCGTTCTATCTTGACCAGCTGAGATTGGGCGACATCACAACAATAAGTCTAACTTGTCTCGAAACCCGAGGAAGGCTAACCTCATTAAAAATGCCCGCCGAAGTCGCAAGTGCCGTCCATCAAAATAAAAATTGGCACTACGCATTTACGTCAGAGTGAAATGTCTTGCCCGAATGTCTCTCGTGCTAGGAACAGCTCTGACTACCTAGTCTCCGAATGCCGCTCTTGTTCGGAAAAGCTCTGACTAGGTAGTTTTCCGAACGTCCATTATGCCTGGAACAGTTCTGACGGGCACAACGACAAGCACACTTCCAAAACGAAAACTCGCTGAGTGGATACCGTCTGCAGACCTGTCTGGTTTGTGCGGGAACGGCCCGGGGCGAACGAAATGCTCAATATATTGAAGTGAGGAATTAAAGCAGCCATGAGTAGGACGTGACGATTCCCTCGGTGAGCCCAGCACCAGGGCGCTATGTGTAGGCTCTGCAATTATGGAAGAAACGCAGGATGGCGAAAAATGCCATGGACTGTCCCTGCCTTCATTTGAGTGATGACCGTGAAGTCTTCGACACTACCAACTTGACTAGCTTGGATGTGGACGGTACCACAAAAGTGAGAGTCTCCCAGGGATGCTAACCTGGTCAAAATTGCACGCTAAAAGTCGGATGTGATGACCTAAGGGTTTCGACCAGAGGGTGCCTAACGAGACACACCGTAATCACATCTGAAAAAAAACAAAACAATGTGGATGAACGCAAAGAAGAAGAAGATTTATATTCCAAGATTCACAGTCATACAGTAAAACAGGTTCTATATAGCTCTCCAGCACGTTTTTTCTTACATTCAGTGATAGCGAATTATTGCATAAGATATTCTTCATTTTCTGAAATGCAGACTTTGCTTGCCCTATTCTGTTCTTGATTGTAAATTGTAAAGTGCAAAATTTCACACGGTCTGGACCTCCCGTTTTTCTTTGTTCACCCTTTATCCTTGAGGCTTGGGTAATCGAGTTCACTAACATAGCGGTCAACTGAATGTGTGCTATCATTAGGTACAAACGGTTTTTGGAATAATGTGCATCTCTATGCTGAGATCGAACTCTTTAGATTTTTTTAGCCTGGAAGCAACAGAGTAACCTTATAAACAGATATGACTCTGGGTCAGTTTACCGAACATTACAATCGCAGAAGACGCCACGAAACAAAACAAATAGCTCGATGATCCTAATATGACGATATGTCGTCCCTCTGTCAAAATGGGTGGTCACATTTGGCGATAACTTATATATTGACACTGAATCAGTTAACCAGGGTTATTGGAGAGAAATTATGAGATGCCATTGAGAATAAACAAAGGGATGGATAGGCCGGCTTCTGGCATAACAAATCCGGCACTGCGCATATTAATGCAACAAAACATGGCACTGAACTTATCACTTTATATTGGATTACGAAAATACCGTTGATAGCATTTATAGGAAATCTCTTTGGAAATTGATTGGACATTATGACTACCACTGTATATCATTAACTTCGTAAAAGCAACAATACTAGATGGGAGGTCACAACGACTAGGTTTTAAAATACATAAAGGAAAGATGCAGATAATGAGAGTAAATCAAATAAATGATAACCTGGTCTCCATTAAGGAAACTTCTCATCAAGAGGCCGAATCATACACCTAGTTAGGTAGCAATGTAGACAGAGAGGGTGGAACCGGTACAGAAAGCAGTATCATACAGAAAGCGAGAGGAGCTTTTATATACCACACAGGACATTTGTGGAGGACAACGATGCTAGCTACGGCGCTGCACAGTGTAATTCATTCAATCAGTGAAGGACCTTTGGCACTCCTCAAGTACACTGGGAATATTGTGCTAGACGCATGCTTGTATAGACCCACGACACTCGGTGGATGATGTGATGTGGTCATCATCATGTAGTGTAGCCTTTACTTCCCAAGACAATCTCAGAGTAGCCATGTTAAACTGTATGGTCCTGGGAACCTAGATCAGTTCTAAAAATCCATCACATCCAGATCGGTCAGCGATTCTATAGCAGCTATGCTATCATGTATATCTTAACCAAAACAATGCAATAACATCCGTCACCTGTAGCTGCTCTTCTATCCACGTCGCCCACATCATCATCGGAGTCAATTATATATGTCCCTTCAACGCTGACACTAGCCAGACCCAACAGCAATAGGGTCACCGCCGTAAGACGTATTATCAGTTTAAACTTCATCTTGTCACTTAAATTAGTTCACGTGTAAACCTGCAAATATAAGACCGTTTACTGAAGTATGCTATTAGTGAACACACATGTAATATAAAACAGGACATAAAGAATCAACGTCATTGCACTCGGGACAACTCTATACATGTTTATGTCCGGGTCTCTGAACAGAAGTCAGCTCACAAAGAGAAATGGTTGCTCACATGAGAATACAACACACATTCTCTGCGCTATTATGTGGAACCGAACAACTTCACCGCACACTGGCTATCCTCACGTGTGCTCAGTTCTTTGATGCAGTAGCCATTTCTGCTGACATTTCCCAAGGGAAATTGTTGTGTGCTGTATCCAAATGATCACATACTCCCAGAGTCCCTCGCTTGTCTACCTGCAACATTCTTGATTAGCAGACATAATTATCTACTTCTGCAAGGTGTGGAATGCGCCTGGCCCTGCGGCCAGCAGGGTTAGGATCGGCTAGGCCCTCCAACGAGGGGTGAAGAGCGAAAATTAGTAGCCTGCCGATGACCCGCAGACTACACAAGTCAACCCCCACCTCCACGTGGTGCAGACCGGGAAACCATGACCGCGAGGTCATGGATAATGGGGCTATGGCTCGCCATAGGGGGTGGACTCCCTGTGGTCAGATTAGTGTCCTAACCCTGATACTGGCCGAGCAAGCCGGTAGGGGATCTTCATAATGCTCGTAGAAAAACTAAGAAGTATAAACGGACTGACCCAAAAGGATATACACCCGGCAATGATAATAGACTGCGAGATAGATCACCAGCTCAAGAAAAGGCATTCGATAGAGTAGATAGAAACAAGCTGTGGGACATCCTTAAACAATATGGAGTGAGTACACATCTAACAAACCTATGTGGAAGCTTATACAACAACAGTGAATGCATAGTGAGAGCAGGTGGAGGACACTCAGAACCCTTCACCATAAGATCTGAAGTACAACAAGGTTGTGTCCTGTCCCCTCTCTTGTTCATAACATATATACAGACAACATATGTAAAGAAACCAGCCAAACAGAGACCGCAAGTATACCGCATGACGAGAATTTAGTTGAATTGAATTGAACTTTATTTTGAAAGGGTTACAAATTGGACACGTAGGCCCGTCTTACATTCGGCCCTTCCAATCACTAATCTTTCGTTCGTCAACAGTGCATGATACATTCACGTAGAAAAAAACCATTGTCAATTGAATGTTTAAGCATAAAGAATGCATATTATCATGTTATGTGGCACATCCCCCTCCAAGACAGACATCCCGCACCAACCCACACTCATATCCCTCACCCACTCACACACAATCCACCCATACCCACACCCCCACCCACTACACATCCCCCACCTACCACACATCCCTCCACAAACTCACACATCCTCTCACCAACCCAGACTTTTCGCACCCACCCACACAAACATCCCCATCCACACACAACTCCACACTCACACATACTCCAACCCATACAAACTCGCCCACACACTCATGCTCCACCCACCAAATCACAAACCTCCAACCATACACACATACCCCTCCCACACATACACATGCCGCATCAACATACACACACAAACACATCCCTCACTCACTCACAAATCACCCACCCATACCCACACATCTTCCCATCCACATCCCCCACACATATTTTCCCACCCACTCACACATTTTACATCCATCCACACACCCCACCAAACACACATACATCCCCACCCACACACACATCCCCCAAACACACATATCTCCCACGCATACACACATCCTCCACTCCCCAACACACCCACACAAACACACACACACACACATCCCCCACTACCAACACTCACACATCCTTCATCCGCCAACACCCACACATCCTTCACCCGCCAACACCCACACATACCACTACCCACATAAACACACCAATCCAAACACACATACACTTCCCACACATACATCACCCACCCATATATTCCCCACTCACACACGCCCCAACCATACACACATACATCCACCCACCCATACACCTCCCCACCCAACCACTCAAACATCCCCCACCACACACATCCCCCACCCACCCAGTCACACATATCCCAACACATACACCCCACACATCCTCCACTCACACACACGTCTACCATACTCCCACACACTTCTCCTACCCACACACATACATCTCCCCCACACACACATCTCCCAACCCATACAAACCTCCCCCACCGACCCACACACATCTTCACCCAGATACACCCCTCATCCACACACACATTTTCCCCATTCACCCACGCCTCCCCCACCCACTCTCCTACAACCCACACACAAATTCCCCACCCACACACATCTCCCAACCAACACACATCCCCCACCCACAAATCCATTCCCCAACACAAACACAATCCTCACATCTAGACACATACATGATACCTCACATAAATGGAGAGCAATTTATGCACATACATTGTGTAACATAAAAAATAGTGATGCGATTCAATAAGCTGATTCCTAAAATTGACATAAACATGATGGAATAAGCAGTGCATTTTGTCTGTACATGGTAAAAAATCAAGTGGCAATAAAAATGATAACGTCAATGATGAGTATACAGAAAACAAAAACATGGAATAGCACGTCACATGACATGGATGCACTCAACTCTCTATATCTCTCTTTCTTTTCTTTTTCTTTTTGTTTCTTTCAAACACACTAACTCTCTCGTTGTGTCATCTCCTCACCCACACACACATCATCCACCCATCAACACTCACCCACCCACATTTTATACACCACCCACCCACACACCCCCAACCACCCAGCCAAACACACACCTCCCACCCACATATACACTTCACACACATCCACCACCCACATATACGCCCCACATACATCCCCAACCCACACACATCTTCCCTACCCACACACACACCCCCACCCACACAATCATTCCCACACACATCCATCCACTCAAGTACTCATCCCTCAACCACTCACACCCACACATCCCCACCCACCCATGAACACATACATCTCCCATCTACCTACCCACACTCGCACATCCCAACCTACCCACATGCAAATCCCACACCCAATAACACCTCCCCCACCCACCCCTCACCCACAGACATCTCCTCTCTAAAACAACACCCCACTCACATATCTCTCACCCACACACATCTCCCCATCCATCTCCCACCCACCCACCCCCATTTACAAACACCCGCACCACTCACACATACATCCTCCACCCACCAATAAACCCCCACCCACACAGACATATCCCCTACCCATACACACATCCTCACACCCATCAAACATCCAACCCTAAATCCACACATCCCTCACACACCCAACCACCCACATAAACATTTCCCACCAACACAACCCCCCCCCCCACAACCAACACCCAAATACTTTCACCCATCCACCTAAATATCTTCCATCCACACACATCGCTCAACCACACACACTCCCCACCCAAAACACATCCACCATAAAATTACACACACCCCCCATTCACAATCCCTCCACGCATACATCCCCGACATACACACTCATACACACATCCTCACATTTAGACACTTACATGATACTTCACATAATCACTGAAACTATGAGCAAACTCCCCCACTTTGCACACACATACACTGATGATTGTCGTGAGCATTCTCGCAAAACAAAATTGTAAAAATTTGAGACAAATTGTACATATACATTGTGTGACGTAAAATTAGTTATGCAGTTCAACTCTCTCGGATGTGAGCATTAGCCACGGGTGCTCGGGTGCAGCGCCAGCCAGTGAGCCTGTGCGCAGACACATACATAGAGACAGACACACACGCGCGCGCGCACATGCAACGGTTGTCGTTCGTTCAAAATGTCAATTGCAATCTTGCCCAAACAATGTTGGGGCTGACTGCAACGTGCTGTAATAGATAGCGCACACGCTCGCGCGTACGCACACACATACACTCGGCAGTACAACCACGCACACACACACACACACACATACACACAGATGTCATGATGGCACAAGCACAGCCAAACAATGTTGGGGTTGCCTGCAACGTCCTATAAATACATTGCATTACAGCTTGACTACCAGCTTTAATAGGTAGACACATAGTACGAGGCATACATTTGGTAGTGAATCATGGCACATCATGATGGAACACGAGCCACCAAACAAAGTTGGGGCTGAATGTGACGTCCTGTAATAGATAGCACACACACACACTTATGTACATACACACGCACGCACACACGCCTACATGCGCGCACACATACACACACATGGATGTCATGATGGCACACGAGCAACCAAGCAATGTTGGGGCTTCCTGTAACGTTCAGTAAATGCATTGCATTACAGCTTGACTGCCATCTGTAATAGGTAGACACATAGTAAGGGGCATACATTTGGTCGTGATATAACACGGCACATCATGATGGCACACGATCAACCAAGCAATGTTGGGGCTGACTGCGACGTCTTGCAATAAATAGCACACACACTCGCATGTACAAACATACGCACGCACACACGCCTACATGCGCGCACACATACACATACACGGATGTCATGATGGCACACGTGCAACCAAACAATGTTGAGTTTGACTGCGACGTCGTGTAATAGAATTCGTATAACGGCTTCGTATAGCTATATTTGATAATAGCTTATTTTTTTATGCTTTCTGCGCAAATATTCCATTCACAGTCCCGGTTGTCTTCTGATCTCTATCTGTGATAAGCATTGAAGTCCGTCGACGTTCTGGTTGACCGGTATCGGGTAATCTCGTACGACGGTCGCTGGCCATTGCATTTCTCGCGGGGCATGATGGGTCAGCGTGCGACCTTTACCTTGTGCGTAGGTAAACTTTCATTCAAGGGGAGCTTAGTATACAAAAGGGGGAACAATTCTGGTTGAGCCAAGGGATCGATTACTCTCCAATGCATACTTTTATAATTAAGGGAGTATAACTGTGGGGATTAATAATATTACATATTTTTATGATTATCTTGGGAAGTTACGCCTTAAATTAATTGAAAAGAGTAGCTTTTTATTGAAATTAATATTCTCCAATATAATACAAAAATTAACCGTATATTATGTGTTTAGGGTATATTTTGTAATATAATTGAATGCGTGTCTAGTATATTTTTAAACCAGATTTTCACCAAGCGCGTAAAGTTGATACATGGGTCGGGACTTCTACCGAAATAACTAGCATACTGAGCAGTGCAAAAGTGTATTAATGCATCCAACTATGGATACACGAGTTATCTCGAGAGATGGAATAAATCAATTTTCTGTCATATTGATTTCGGTCTCCTCATCCAAAGGGTTCGATATCAATATGACTGGGGCTCGAGCGCACCGCACCACACACACACACACACACACACACACACACACACACACACACACACACACAGTGACACTCGAACCCAGGTGCCCAACAACTCTTTTGTCTACTTATCTATATAAGTATTCCACATACCCGTGGCTTGTCTCGTTGTTCGCCCCACCCGTCACGTCACCTCCGCCGCACCGCCGCGCCACCCACCCGGTACCGGATGTAGTCATCACGACAACCGGAAGTGACAACAAGGACCCAAGAAAATAGGCCTACCCGCCAAGTTCAATATATTGAGATCAATTGTGGTCGTAAAATATGACGAAACAAGATGGCCGGATAACCCCGTAAAGAACGATTTATCGGTGGTTTGAAACCACAAATGATACTTAGTTACCTCCTACCCTACTACTGTTAGTTAGTTAGTAAGTTAGTTAGTTAATTAGTTAGTTAGTTAGTTAGTTAGTTAGTTAGTTAGTTAGTTAGTTAGTTAGTTAGTTAGTAAGTAAGTTAGTCGACAGATCACTCTCATTGCACATCGAACCATTAAGTCCATAAGTGATCGGATCCCCTCAAATCCCGCAGCGTGTAGGTTAACAACAGTTCTGTGTTGGTTTATCAATCTTCTTTGGTTTCCTGCGTAGTGTTCTTGCTTGGCCAAACCTCTTTTAATTTGCTGTTCTCGCAGTCTAACCATGGTTGTAGATTCGCAGTCGTCACTTGGTTCTCGCAAAAGTCTTACTTCTCGTAGTGCATTCAGAATGGCAGCCTGCTCCATGGTGCGTCCGCCCACAATATTTGCCATACATGCGAGCATGTCAGCCAGCTCAATTCCTTGTACTCCCGCATGCCCTGGAATGAAGATGAAACTAAACATTGCCAGCCGATTCAGCTCCAGAGATAGCAACCAATCTCTTCGGATCCACCCCTTCTCTATCCACTTGAGCATGCTCATTGAGTCGCAAAGGACACATGCCCTAGTGAATGTCTGTGTCTCGAGCCATGTTATTGCTTTACTTACTGCCATGACTTCCATAGTCAGGCTACTTGTGGTCTCATCAAAAGCACCAGTGTCCTCCTTCACAATTCTCCCTCCGGCCCGCGCCGTAAAGGCCCGTGAGCTTCTCACATGTCGGATGACTGACCCATCTGTGTAGATGACAGAATCACCGTCTAACACATTCTCGAAAATCAACGCTTTCACTTCCGCCTCAAAGCAGCGGATTTTCTTGTCTGCATTTTCTGTCTAGTAGTATGCAAACTAAAAAGGACGTACAGAAATATGTTGGCACTTGTACCCACTCCTCGCCAGGTTCTAAGTCCTCCAGTGTACACACCTTTCAAAGAATGTCTTCCGCTTGACCCATCCACGACCCTCCTCTCTTTAACATGCTGCCCTTCACCTTCCTAATTTCACTATGCAGTGGATGTTGTGTCTTTGCGTTGAATCTGAGATAGGCTTGTGCTCCGAAAATGTGTAGTCTGACTTCAATGGTTGGAAATTCAAGAAGGTAGCGCATCGCCCTGCATGCTGTATCTATTGTACATCCAAGAATAATGCGCATAGCTTCGTTTTGTATCCTTTCCATTCTTTCTGTCTGATTAATGCTGAGAGTCAGGATCGCCATCTCATACTAAAAAAAACAGACATGACCAGCCCCTCGAATAGAAGACAATAGATGGCGCTGCTCACAGTTTGCTGCCACCATCACCCGCTTCGCAGCCAAAACCCGCTTGGCTTTTGTTATCACCTGGTCTATGTGGTCATTATAAGCAAGGCTTCGATCAAAACTTATTCCCAGGTAATTTATTGCCTGCTTTCTTTCCATAGTCTCTGAACACAGATTAACGTTGGCGTGTTGACAATATGATTATTCAAAGAGAACCATGTCACTTTTCCCTTTGTTGGGTTGACCATTGCCCGAGCTTCAGCACACCAAGTACTTATGCGTTTGAGTTCGGTTTGCAGTTGCTAGGAATGTGGCAACTAGTGTATATGTCATTTAGAAATTGTGTCAGTATTTCTATTCCAAAATCATCCAGATCCTCAATGTCCTCTACTATAATGTTGTCTGGATCGGGTACCTTTCCTTTCTTTATGCGATGTAGTGCATCTTCAACTTCCGCTGCAAGTATTGGTGGACCCCACCATCGTTTTGAACATTTACATTCGGTCTCCTATCATCATACAGCTCTCCCAGATATTCCGTCCATCTATAGACTATAACGCCGGTCTCCCTGGCGAATAGGATAATGACGCTGTTCGTAATCCCGTATACTCACGTACGTAAACGCAGCTGCGTGAGATTCGGAATCGTATAGCATCGCGTTGGTTTCTTACGGAAAGGTATGTGAGCCTGTCGTTTAGAAAGCAATGGCAAACTACTGAACATACACCTTGCCAATACATCAACAACGGCAGTAAAATGCTGGTGTTGACTGCAACGTCCGGATATTCACCTATAAAAAAAAATGACCATATCATCTTGTCCCATCAATATTGCACCGTTCTACCAATTTTAAACATCCTGTGGCATTTTGTGTTTCTTCTTCTTCTTCAGCATTCCGAGCCATTGAGGTTCTTTGCTGCAAATACAATCCGTCTCCATTCGTCTCTCTGGTGGACCTTCTCTTGCCAGTCGTTGATTCCAAGTGCTTGTAGGTCTGTACATGTATTATCTCTCCACCGCCTTCTTGGTCTACCTCGGGGTCTACGGTCATTTATTTCTTGAGTGTAAGCGAGTTTTGTTTCCCTATTATCTTCCATTCTTTCGTTTACCTACCTTTTATTGTATGTATTCGTTGATACATGGAATGCGTGTCTTTTCCATAGTGTGTCCCAATTTCCATGCACTGTTGATTCAGCCATTCTTGTGTATCCACTTTGCATTTATTTACTATTTCTTCATGCATTCTATTATATTATATATTATATAATGAATTACACACATGCATTAATGTGTTTCTGCGCAAAATAGAAGATATAAGATGTCATGACTGAATCACCAATGTGGAACTCAAGTAGGGAACACGACAAATAAATACAAGTGAATCAAGAAGTGAAGAAAAAACATTGGCATTGAACTGAATTGGGAGGTGAAGAAAAAACATTGGCATTGAACTGAATATTGAGGTGGAGAAAAAACATTGGCATTGAACTGAATAGGGCATACACTGTCAAAACCTACGAGTAGTATAACCAGAAGGTCTGTGTTTGGAATTAGCATGGCAAAATAAATAAATAAATAAATAAATGTTTTGCGTATCCTTTACAGGACATCGCTGTCAACATCAGCATCTTTCAGCTGATTGTTAATTTCTTGGCAAGATTACACTCAGTAGTTTGCCATTGCTTTCTGAGCGGCCGACTCATATATCCCGCAAGTCACCAGCGCGGATAGAACCGCTTCCAATTCTCGCGCGCTGCAAGACCCTGTGTGGATAAACGGGATTACTGAGAAATTCGTGTAACTCCTCGGCCAGAGAGACCGGCAAAAGAAATAAAGTAAGACATAAAACACGCGGTGAAGAGACGTAGACATGAAGAATATGGAGGAGGGCGTGGACGGAGAAACATGGGATAGCTAAAGATAGAACTGGTTGGAGTGAGTTGTTTGAATTGCATTGCCCAAAAGTGGGATAGAAGGCTAATAATAAGTATAGCAATATTACAATACGACATTGTCATAATCATACCTTCTTGTCGTGCCCGCTCAACAGAGCCTGGTAAAAACGCATGCATGTTTCAATTATATAGTCCTCGTTTGTGTCCCGATGACGTGGCATGGAGTTATTACCCCGCCTAATCGGATTCAACCAATGATAAGACAGGGCACAGGAATGTAATCCAATGATTACTCAGTGAAGGGAGGACACACGTGCTGATGACATTTAAATGCCTGCTATGTGATGGCGTCACTGTCAAACAAATTCACCAGCTGGCGTGACCGACAATGCTTCTCCTCATATTCCAGATAGAAGACGGGCAGCTTTAGGGCGTGGCTAGAGTTCAATGCAATCAATATAATCGCCGATGTCGCGTTTAAAGAAGAGTTGTTTTTAGCCAACAGATTGGAGGACGTGAAAAGTGATAATAGTTTGTAGGGAATATTGGCAGAAACAATTCTCGTCTGTAACATAGGAGTTAGTGAATGTTGTTTAATAATTCTCCGTGAAACCGAATGGTGGGTTTGATTTCAGTCGTAACACGTAATATTATATTGCACAATGCAAATTAGCATTTAAACACTGAGCACAAACCAGTACTAGCAACGCTGATTGTATTCCGGTACGAGGCCTTGTCCATGTCAATTACCGAAATACGATCAGCGTTGCCAGTAGTGGGTTGTGCTCAATGTTTAAAGCTCAAATCCATGAAAAAGAAACCAAATAAATCAATTAAATAAGCATTTATCGATCAAAACAACAACAACAACAACAAACAAACAAACAAACAAACAAACAGGAAAAGCATTTGATAGTGTGGGTGGGTATTTACACACAGACGTGACAGACTGCTTAGTGGTGCATACCCAGTACTTTTTCGTGCAGAAATCGTACGTTTCACGGCTTGAATGGTAAACATATTAACCAACAAGAAACAAGAAGAAACAATGATGGTGTACAGCCTCCCCATCATGGATAGCTGACCGGGCGTTTAACTTGATCATGGCAAAACTATATGAATGACCTTGTGTACATTCTGCCGACCCCGTGGCGAAGGCTTTCTGACTCAATAATCTCGCATACCGCGTTCGAAGCAAAGCCGTGGGCGATTTGGCAGCAGACCCCTTGCGTTGGATTTCATGAAAATGGTATGAGTGTCGGTCGTTCAGACAGCAATGGCAAACTACTGAACGTAAACTTGCCAATAAATCACAAACAGCCAAAAATGGCGGGGTTGACTGCGACGTCCTGTAAAAGGACATGCAACTAACTTGTTTAACTTCTACAGTTTAGATACATGCAATGATAATTGTTGCTTTTTTAATACTAGGTTATTGTACGCTTTAGTCAGGGCGTTAAACCTCTCTACCACGCCGACCTACGTGGCTATGTGCTTTTCTCCATACTTTATCTTTACGGCTGAAATTTACGTCCGTATCTCGAGGACCTAGTGTTTACAGCTAAATGCTGCTTTACACTGTTTTGTTTGTTTGCTGTATTTTTATCCATACTGTTATATTACTACTGTGTGTGTGTGTGTGTGTGTGTGTGTGTGTGTGTGTGTGTGTGTGTGTGTGTGTGTGACGCAGTCTTTCTAGATCTATGCCTGTCATGACAATCTGATGCAGGTCCGCATGGCTGAATGGGTATGAATGAATCAATGAACGCGTGTACTGATACCGAGGTTAGCGGTTCAACCCCTACACCGGACAGTTGGACTAAAATGTTGACCTATCGTCCTTGACTTGGGGACATAAATTGCAATTACCTCTGAACTTGGAGTGGGTTCGCCTGATGGTGAGTGACACTGCTAATAGGGAAAGCTAATCCACACGCAAAATACAGTCCATCAATACTATAAATAGTATTGTACGGACTACGCTTAAGGTAAAAGCGAGTGAGCGCCAAAAAAAAAATAAAATTGTGTTTTCTTATAAAGCCGACCATTTAACTCTATGTTGACGATTTATACGTCATAAACGACGTGGTTTAACTAGGATCTTTGTCATTACATGCAGCGTCACCCCTTTATTGCGATCTATTACCCCAAGCAGATGTTGACTTTTATGGTCTCTATCACGATGATTATAGGTCGTGATTTTCACATTATTCCATTGGCACCTTGCCGTCTTGACAGACGATAGTTTGTGCTTTAAAAAGGCATAATAACTTTTAACTATGGCGGTAGCGAGTGTGACTGATAAGGCCAATTTGCGCTGTAAATGTCCGTTCACAGTGGGTGCATGTGAACACGTGGTCATTTCCACCATCATGCACCATCTTACGTCTCAAACGCTTGGTGTGTGACTTTTCTGCAATAATTTTCTCCTTTGACTTTATTCCATTTCTGATATTTGCCCTCCATGCAACACGTTCAGCGGCGACTTGCTCCCAATGTGCATTATCAATGCCTGTATCAATCATGTCCCGCTTACACACATCTTTGTATCGTAGTAGAGGCCGACCCTGAGATCTCTTACCCATCTGTAATTCACCAAAAAAGATATCCTTTGGTATTCTACCATCATCCATCCTCCTAAGATGTCCTATCCATCTAAGTCTACGAAGACTGAGCATGGAATAAACTGTCACACAACCTGATCTTTCCAATACTTCAGTATTTGTGATTTTGTCTTGCCACTTAATACCAAGAATTCTTCGCAGACACCGCATATGAAAGCTGTTTAAATTGTTCTCTTGGTGTGAGTAAGTTGTCCAGGTTTCACTGCCATAGAGAAGAGTACTAAGGACACAGGCTTGATAGACAAGGACTTTTGTTTTGGCAGTAAGCTTCCTGTTCTCCCAGACTCTTTTTCTTAACCTGTTCATTGTTGTTGCTGCCTTACCAATCCGGATGTTGATTTCCTGATCTAGGGATAATTTGCTATTTACCACTGATCCTAGATATGTAAAATGGTCTACTATCTCTAGTTCAGCGTCGTCAATAAAGATTGATGGTACCCCAAGTGCACCTTGTGACATAATCTGTGTCTTCTTTTTGCTAATTGTTAAACCAAATTCAGAACAAGCATTGGAGAATGCAGATAGTAGACATTGCAATTCTTCCTCAGAGTGGGTCGTAACTGCAGCATCATCTGCAAAAAGCAACTCTCTGATCAGTACCCTCCTAATTTTGGTCTTAGCCTTCAATCTCTGAGCATTGTAGAGGCCGCCATCTGAGCGTGAGTGAATGTATATACCACCATCCTGATCACGAAATGCATATGTCAGTAGAAGTGAAAAGTATATTCCAAAGAGGGTGGGAGCTAGTACACAACCTTGCTTAACTCCACTCTTGATTTCAAATTCTTCAGAAGTTGCACCATCAAACTTGATTATACCCTTCATGCCTGTGTGGAACGATTCCACAATGGACAGAAGAGTTGGTGGGCAGCCAATCTTCTTTAGTGCCTTGAACAGACCCTCACGACTGACCAAATCAAATGCCTTTGTGAGGTCGATGAAGGCAATAAACAGTGGTTGATTCTGTTCACGGCATTTTTCTTGCATTTGTCGCAATGAGAATATCATATCAGTGGTAGACCGGTTCTGTCGAAAGCCACACTGTGATTCGGGGTAGACTTGATCTCCTAGGACTTGAAGTCTGCGCAGAACAATTCTGGCAAATACTTTTCCAACAATACACAGAAGTGAGATACCCCTATAGTTGTTGCAGTCGCTCCGATCGCCCTTGTTCTTGTACAGTGTTATGATGCTTGAATCTTTGAAATCCTGTGGGACTTGTCCTTCACGCCAGCATAGCTCTATTAGCTGGTGGATCTGTATAGTGAGTGTGTCTTGCCCACTCCTGATAACCTCTATTGGAATCCCATCCTTACCTGGAGCCTTGCCAGATGCAAGTTCATTTATAGCACACTTAACTTCTGTTATGGTGGGAAGTGTGTCCAGGTGGTCAAGAGTTGGTAGAGCCTCTATGGCGTTGAGGGCATTATCCGCTAGTTTGGTCTCACTTGAGTAAAGCTCCAAATAGTGCTCTACCCATCTGTCCATCTGCTGTTTCTTATCAGTGATGACTTCTCCAGTCAAGGTTTTCAATGGTGCACTTCTTTTGATCACTGGACCACAGGCTTTCTTTATTCCTTCATACATGCTTCTTATGTCTCCCTTATCACTTGCGATTTGAATGGACTCACATAACTTGATCCAATAATCATTTGCACACTGCCTGGCAGCCTTTTGCACATCCTTCCTAGCTTGCCTTAGCTCACTCAGAGTGTTACGCGTTGGTCTTTCCTTGTTTCTTAAGAGAGCTTTCTTCTTCTTATCAATCAAGGGCTGCAGAGTCTCGCTGTTGGCCGCAAACCAGTCCTGCCTCTTATGATCCACAGTGCCGTAATCCCTTACGGCAGTTTTACAAAGAGTTTCCTTAATTTGACCCCACTTTTCATTTACTGTAAAATTTTCTGGTGTATCAGTGAAAGCGTCTTCAAGTTGCTGTTGAAACTGAAAGCACTTTTCAGGATCATGAGTGTTAATAATATTAATCCTGGGGCTAGATTTGTGTTTAGCTGTGTAGATTATCTTTGGTCTCAGTCTAACCCTTGCAACAACCAAAGAATGATCCGTATCACAGTCAGCACTGTGGTAACTACGAGTCAATGATATATGGTTCAGATGTTGTCTCCGTGTGATGATGAAGTCCAGCTGGTGCCAATGGCCGGATCTTGGATGTTTCCATGTGACCTTATGCATCTCTTTTGTTTAAAAAAAGAGTTTGTAATACATAGGTCATTACTGGTGCAATGCTCCAGCAGCCTTTGCCCATTTTCATTCATGCGACCGATGTTGTATTTTCCAAGGCACACTGGCCATGAACTCGAGTCCTTGCCCACACGAGCATTGAAATCACCGAGCATATAAATGTAGTCGGATTTTGGAACTGCCTTGATCACAGTGTCTAACTCCTCATAGAACAAATCCTTCACATCATCAGAGGAATCGAGTGTCGGTGCATATGCAGTAATAATGGTGGCAAACCCACAAGAGGTTGCCAAGCGCAGGGATAATAGTCTTTCATTTCCTCCTGCTGGAATTTCAATCATTCCCAGTAGCGAATTCTTCACTGCAAAGCCCACACCGTGTTGCCTTTTTTCTGCCTGCCCTTTACCCTTCCAGAAAAAGGTGTAGTTGTTTTCCCTGAGTGACCCTTCCTCAGCGAGGCGAGTCTCCTGCAGGCCAGCAATATCAATGTTAAGACGATTGAGTTCGGCATCAATCACAGCAGTTTTTCTCACATCGTCAATATTGGTCAAGTCAGTGGAAAATCCTGGAGACATGGTTCTCACGTTCCAGGTTGCAAGCCGTAGCTTGAGGTTTCTATTTATATTTTTGTTTGTACCTGGTGCATTGGTTTTACAGCCTGCGATTCAGATTTTGTCCTAGCCCCAAGCACCCATTGAAGCAGGCAGGCTGTGGCGGATCAGCACCCAATTGGCTGGGGGCTGCCCAGCTTGAGGCGGGCGGTAGCTGATCAGTGACACCTATAGGTGTCTCCCACCGTCAGAGGCAACGCGTGGCGCCCCATGTCTACGCCAACTGACAAGGACTTATAACCCGTAACAGTTGCCTCTCGCTTTGATTCCGAGACCAGTTAAGACCAGGGATGGAGTTATTGCCTCTCCATAGCTCAAAGCCTGGGCTAAAATATAGAGATCATGTGTTGCCCATGCAGCATGATCCCTCTCTCGGCCTGCCTAGTTCACTCCAGAGGAAAGGTAACACCCCTACATCTGGAACAAGACAAGCTGCAGAAGCTGCCGGATCAGCAAAGCAATGCTCTAACTGTCCGCCTGTCGGAGCTTCGATCCTAGACCAGTCGCCAACCAAGGCTTAGGGCCTGGTCTGCCCTGCCATGACAATTTTGTCTTTAGCTTGCATTTCCTCGCACCAGGGTAAGGCTTGTACCCTCCCAATTGCGCTCTTCCGCCCGAAGCCGTTGGCACAATGTGGGGTGTCGGGTTTGGTAAGCGCCGCCCAACGCTCGGCGCTAACAGAAACCAGGTAGTACCGTCTACTGTTTCCATGTTTTCACATTAAAATGTTTTCACATTAAAAACACTGTTAATGATATATTCATGCAATGTCTGTGACGTTCGTTGTTTAATAGAAGTTACGACTCATCATCATCATACACTTACCAAATCGTGTAGGTGTTCATTTTTCTCCACATAACTCGCTCCTTGTTATTCTGGAACAGTTATATTCATTCTATCCTCAGACCACGCCATTCGACAATTCAGTATCATTGTACTGCAATTTGAACCGCTGATCTTTCTTATCGGCGCATGTATTCCCTGTACCATTTTTTTTTCACATATTAACAAAACACTACTCGCCGCCTCTGTGTTATAGTTCATTAGCTTCTCCACTAATCCTGCGTTCACAGCTACCCGGTGCGTCAAATCGCATATATGACCAGAGAATAATGTCTGTCTCGTTCTTATATTTGGTTATAAACTTTTACTTTCATTAGTCTTTCCAGGCACTCTTTGTTAGCTTATCTGGTAGTTCAAGATGTTCGTACTAATCGTCTCAGGGACCTCCTGCCTGTTGCATCCTAGCACTTTACACTATGGTGGTCAATATGGAACGTGTGTTTGCTCACAATCTAAACTCATTAGGAGATTGCGAAAACAGGTTCGATGAAACATATCAGTACTCTCTGTTGGAAACACAGGAAGAGGCCGACCACGTAAACGTTGGACAGAGGGAATAGCAGAGTCCATGGGAATATCGATATATGAAGCCCATAATCGGGCACTCTCACGATGTTTATACTTCACATCGACACCGCAAGGTGCAAGAGGAACACGATGAGATGAGATAATGAGACTCTCTGTCCTACAGTCAATGAAAGTGTCGTATTATGTAGGGTGCTTTTCATCTTCTGAAATGCAGCTGTCGCTTGACTAGTATTACTTGCTAATATATCAATCTGTGGCATATTGAAAAGTCCTTACCCTTTCCTAGCATTGACTCCCTTAAAAATAAACAATCCCTAACCACTACTAGTTAAGTATCTTGCTAAGTGTAGGAGTAGGAAATAAAACAGCGTTAGACTGACCGTGGCACAGCTTAATTTAGTTGGCTTTATTTTGGCTCGCGTACCTGGCCAAGACCGGCGAGGTTGAAAACAAAGACTAAAGTAGCCATTTTAGTTCAGACAATCAAAGGAAGCAGACATGTGTCAGAGTCTTGCATAACACAAGACTAGTAGCTCGTTTTCTGGCAAGTGTGAAGTAATATCAAACTATCAAATCACATGAAGCGAATATCCGAAAGTATTATTCACACGTTTTATTAACGCGCGGCATTTATAATCGCACAAACATCGCGCACTGACAATCCATAGCAATCATTACGGCATTAACAATATCACTACAATATATAATAATACATGCAAGCAATAAACATCTCACTTACACGTCAAACTCTTCAAGCATTCGAACCAGTCTCCCACTGTCATACAGGCTAGCTCTCAAGGCAGATTCAAACACGTCTCGCAAACCCATGCGACCTCTCCATTCGACAACCTCAACCCGTCTGCCAGTTCCTACACGCTTACACGCACACGTCAGCTGCTGTCCTCTACACGGTTCACGGGGTGAACTCAATTGCTGTGCGTGGCTGCTTATCCAGGCGTCGGCAAAGACGCCGCGTTCTATCTGCCGTGTTTCACATTACTCAGGGTTGCGTATTGTTATGGTGTCTGGCGTTGGTACAGACAACGCGTCGCAACCTCGGGTGTGAGACCTTGACACTCTCCACACCCCTTTTTCATGAAAGGATTTCCTTTCATGTACAATCTATATCTAGGTGTTATTAACCATGTCAAAGTCGAACATTATAGATTAACAATTATAATAAATATGTACAGGTGAATAGTCAACAATATGTATACACCACTTATGTTGCACTATGAAATGCAACAGTCAAGTACAATCTATTTAATGGCCATTACCTCGCTGTGACCCAGCTAGTCCGGTAGGTATCGGCTAAACTGGCCCCTACCTCACAACCAAGAACAAAAATACTAAAATAATCAGGTCAAGCCGTGAGCATCTCCCTCTGAGATGACTCCTCCATCAGACCTCTATTTAGAGTTTCTAATGAAGGTCAACAGTTTTGGCAATATACTGTCCATATCTAAACGATGTTACATTGACATGTTATTTATCAAGCACACATGTTAATGGTTACAATACATATTTACATATCACCAACAATTTAGAATAATGTCCCATGGTTATTATACAGAAAATTTTGGGAACAATAATTTATCGTCGTTTACAAGACATAAATTACAATTTCAAACTCATTTCTTAGTGTCATAATTTGATCCTTATTGACAAATGTGCACAAAAAGTCACGTTTGTAAAGAAGCAATCAAGTTACGATGCTGAGATTACATCCTAAAAAAAAATCGACATATACAATTCCGTATATGGAAATATTTTAAATCACATTTTAATACAACGTCATACATTTATATACTTTTAATAATATGCAAAAACTCGGAAGTATACAGCTGTACTATTACATGTGTTGTGATGTCATTCAAACAAAGCTGGTCCGTTCTGGGTGGATCTTCTATAAACGGAGTAGTAGTTGTTACTATCAGCTGTTGGATCATCTATTCCGTCTTCTGCTCGGATTGTACTGTCGCAGTCATCTTTCGTACCTTGTTAAAACGTCTTGGGCACCTCGGTCTGGATACTTTAGGATTACCTCACGTTTTAGTGGCTTGGTAACTTCTTGGATCCTATAGTGTTGTCCCGTGACACTTCTCCATAGTGTCTGGTTGTTAAAATATTTATGTATTTACAATAATAATTACATTCTTTCTCGTATCTCACAGTTATACAACACATTAGTTTACATAATACTAATTTCATTCTTTCACATATCTCACAATTATATACGCATTCATTCGCATGATAATAATAAGAATTACAATATGTACATAAGTTATATACATTGGGAGATACAATCTTCCCCATCACAATGGTGTACACAGCGTTACTGACACATTGTCACAATTGGCTGTGGTACTGAGCACTATCTACGTTGCAGTTTTATACACCCTCTGCACTGTGCTCTGGTGTCGACTGGGTATTAGGTTCGTTGTATGGACATCTCGACAAAAGGTCTGCAAGACAGTTTTGTGAACCTTTTATGTGGTTAACCTCATAGCTATAGTCCTGCAGAAGAAGGGACCATCTTGCCACCCTGCTGTTACTAGGCGTTCCTCTGGTAACAATTGTCAGCGGAGTATTATCTGTTTCAATAATGAAATGTTTGCCTAACAGAAATCTAGAAAGTTTACGTACCGAAAATACCATGGCAAGAGCCTCGAGTTCCGGTGTACTGTAATTTCGTTCGCTGGTGTTCAGTTTTCGAGAGACGTAGTATACTGGGTACAAGATTTGGTCGTGTTCTTGAAGAAGCACACCACCAATGGCTACGGAGCTCGCATCACATCTTAATCTAAAAGTAATATTCAAATTTGGCAATTTCAAAATAGGTGATTTAGAAAAATAAGAAAGAATTTTCGTAAATGCTGGCCTTAAACATTCACTGTTTACAATCACATTAGGGTGTTTATTTGTTAGTAGATCAGTGAAACATTTGGTCAATTCAGCAAAATGAGGAATAAACTGTCTATAATAGTTTAACAAACCTAACACACTTCGCAACTGTTTCTTAGTTGTCGGAAGCGACAATTTCAAAATTCTGGACATGATGTTATCGTCAGTTGATATAAAGCCATTTGAGATCTTATAGCCCAAAAAAGAAATTTCCTGAAAGGCTATATCCACTTTGGAAGGTTTTACAGTCAGTCCATGATGTCTAATCCTGTCAAATGTCTGCTGTAGTGCTGTTATGTGCTCTGTCATGTCCTTTGTGTGTATGCAAATGTCGTCCATGTACCAAATGATGTTAGCAATGTCTGTCAGAAGAATTCTTGTCATTCTGACGAAGGTAGCTGGTGCGTTAACTAATCCGAAAGGTAGTTTACACCATTCGTATAAACCCCACGGTGTGGCAAATGCAGTCAGATGTATACTATCAGGATGTACAGCTATCTGCCAGTAGCCTTTTGTCATGTCAAGTTTAGTAAAATAACGTGAGTCAGATAGTTCAGTCAAGATGTCTTCACAGTTGCTCATCGGTTCTAAATCCAACTGTGTAATACTGTTGAGTTTACGATAGTCTACACAAAGTCTAATAGTGTTGTCCTTTTTGCGTACCAAAACTATTGGTGAACAGAAATGAGATTGTGAACGTCGAATGGTTTGATTTGTTTCTAAATCAATGATTTCTTGATGAAGTTTTTCTTTATAGTGTATAGGGATGGAATATGGTCTACACTTAATAGGAACGTCAGATGTTAAGATGATTTGGTGTTGCACTAAATCTGTCTGTCCTGGGCTGTCAGAAAAGATAGTCCTATAGTCTTGTATCAGTTGTCTGCAACTGTTAGTCTGTGTCTGTGTCAGGTTAGGATTTACCTTAATGTCTTGTAAGTTGGTCGTCGTGTCAAGACCTGGTGTTGGTATCTCGTCAGTGTCGTTGTCGTCCGTCTGGTCCACTATGGAGGTGCTTGCTGCAGTCTCTACTTGTTCGTCTTGCCTGTGGTGATAAGGTTTGAGCATGTTAATATGAAAAATCTTATGTTTGTCCCTAACTGCAATCTCGTAATCTACCGTCGAAATTTGTCGTAGCACTTTGAACGGTCCTTGCCATGAGTCAGTTAGGAGATGTCTATCACTTGGCAAAAGAAGAAGCACGTCCTGTCCTGGCGTCAGTGTAATAGTTCTATTTCCTCTGTTGGCATATTGTCGGTAAATAGCTCCTGATTTTTGGAGCGCTTCTTTGGCTAATATACATGATTTCATAATTCTATCACGCAATGATGTTACATGTTCATATGGTGAAATGGGTATAGACACAGTTGTACTTCCAGTCAACACAGATTCATAAAGAGATAATGGGCCGCGTGGTTGTGCACCATATAACATTTCGAATGGTGAGAACCCAGTGCTGGAATGGGGCACTTCCCTATATGCAAACAAAATGGTCGGCAGATAAGTATCCCAATCTTCAGGATGTTCTTGGGTTACCTTCGAGAGCATATGTTTCATATCGCCATTAATCTTTTCTACTATACCGGTCGAATGTGGGTGATATGGACTGTTGAAGCATTGTTTAACACATAACATTTTGGTAAAGGCTTGTGTAGCCGAGGAAATAAATTGGCTACCCCGATCTGAAAGGATGGTATCAGGGAATCCTACCCTCGCAAAAATATGAAAGAACACTTCCATGATGTCGTTGGAAGTTATGTTCTTCATTGGAATCGCTTCTGGCCAACGAGTACATAGATCAATGAGTGTTACAATGTATCTATTACCTTTAGATGTAATATGGTTCAGAGGACCAACTATATCGACCGAGATCTTTTCAAACGGTCTACTAGCCAAATCAGTAACTTGCAATTCAGCTTGTGGGTGTTTACCCTTTTTGACAAGCTTTTGACAGATGTCACACGATCTGCAATACTGTTTGGTATCGTTGCAAAACTTTGGCCAATAAAATTGAGTAAGTAACCTTGCTCTAGTTTTAGCATAAGCCATGTGTCCTGCAAAGGGTATGTCATGAGCTATATTCAATGCTTGCTTGCGGTTTTCTAACGGTAGCACTGTTTGTTCTATAGTGCTGGAACCTTTGGTGTAGTACCGTGTTAGGATTCCGTTCTTGAGAGCAAAGTACCATTGAGCATTCTTTGCTACTCTTGGCTTTTGGCCTATAAGTTTAAAATACTTTTGCAGAGATCGATCGGCTTTCTGAGATGTTATAAACGTCTCCCTTGTTGTCTCAGGAGATGTTACAACAGGACTTACTCGTTGTAAAGCCTCTGTTTGATCGATTCGATCTTGCATCTGTGCAGTAGATCGAGTTACTGCGTTTACTACATTACAACGATCATTCTCATCACACATTGATGTTACATTCACACAATTACATGTATGTTCTGGCATAGCCAGGTTAGTATTTGTACATTCAATTACAGGTGGTAATACATCATGAATGGTGATTGGTGATGAAGGTGAAGTGGTAGTATCAATATTACAACTGACAGATGATGTATTGATGTCATGTGGTATGTCATTCACTTCAGGAAGGTTTCCAATAATAATATCACAGCAAGGATTGGTTAATGCTGCGCATTTCACCTTTCCTGTAAGGAATGGTGTAGTTATATATGCCCATGCAAGTGGATATTTCTCTATGTTCCCTGAGAATGTCCTGCATGTGACATATTTACCACTATATTGTGTTGGTAAAATATAATCTCTCTTTACACCAATGAGAGTACTCCCGCTATCACGTAAGACTGTGGCAGCTTTACCATTAACATACCCCTGGTGTATGTTTAGTATACCTTTGGAGTTTACTACAGAATTGGCCTCCTCACTGGTAATAGGTATAGAATGGCCGCATGTTAACACGCCATCCTCATGAAATTGATCACAAATGGTACATTTTTCCTGATGGAACACTTCAATGGAGTGTGCCGAGTTTACTGGGTGATCTTGTACACTTTCGTCTTCTGATGAAGAACTGTCAAACATGGCTGCATTAGCCTTTTTGGTCATTGACTTGCCTTTACAATCCTTTCGCCAGTGACCAAAAGCCTTACAAAGGTAACATTTTGTAAGTTTTTTGTAGTTCTTCCTTTCTTTATCTTGCTTAGAAATGTAATTATGCAAGTAAGCAGTGTACCCAGGATGTTGATCGCACATATCATGCTCATTGTGTGCATAGTTACAATATTTACACTGATATAATTTCTCTGCAGTTTGCCTATAAGGTCTTTGTTTGCTATTTGACCCTGCCTGATATTTGCCATATGTAGCTGCTGCTACAAAGTCTGTGCTGGTCAGACCACTAGAGAAACAATGCTTATTGGCTGCAAAATAACCAGAGCCACGACTTTCAATCTGTTGAACACTTTCACACTGACATTCCAACAAAAATTTAGAAAAGGGGGCTGGGAGAGATGCAATAATCTTATCTCTCAACATAAGGTCAACCAATTTGTCATAACTTCCATTTACTTTGGCTGCTGACAGCCATTTAGAAAAAATATTTTGAATTTCTGAGATGTAATCAGAGAACGTGTGTGTTGGCTTAGGAGACAACTTCCTAAACTGTTCTCTATAACCTGATTCATCTAGCAAAAAATGTGACATAATTTTTGCTTTTATGTAAAGATAATCTTCTTTCAGGTCATTTGGGATCGACTCTATGACTTTAAGAGGTTCCCCAGAAAGACTTCTTACATATACTATCCCCCATTCAGGTTTTGGGATTTTGTAATGATCCATAACAAATTCAAAATTTTGGGTGAATGCTGCTATGCAATCACCTGTGTTGTAACTTTTGATCAGACCTTGGTACTTCTTATGAGGTTGATCTTTGTCTGTTTCTCTATTCACTTTCTCTTTAGAACATTCAGCTTTAAGTTGTTCAATTTTCATTTGTGTTTCTTGCTCTTCTTTCTTACTTTGTGCTAAGATCTCAGCTTGCCTCACTGCAGCTTCTGACTGTTTTAAAGCAGCTTCTGATTGTGCTTGTTGAAGCTTTAGAGCAGCATCTGATTGTGCCTGTTGAAGCTTTAAAGCAGCTTCTGATTCCTTTAGAGCAGCTTCTGATTGTGCCCGTTGAAGCTTTAAAGCAGCTTCTGAGTCTGCCTCTTTATTTTTCAGAGCAGCTTCTGCTTGTGCCTTTTGAAGCTTTAAAGCAGCTTCTGAGTCTGCCTCTTTACTTTTCAGAGCAACTTCTGATTGCTTTAATGCCCTTTCGGCCGCTCTCTCATCCCTTTCACTAATTTGCTCTTGTTTCAAACAATATTCTGCATATTTATTTTCACTCCAGGCTCTCAATTCCTCACCAGACATATTCAATTTTAAACCCATTTCAATGCACTCGTTCAAAGAAGACATGATGAACAATAGGTATGATGGAATAAATATAAACAAAATTACTTATGATATTAGTAAGTTACAAATATTTATAGCACAGTTAATGTCCAAAGCCAGACTAACGAAAGTATAAAGAAAGCTGGGACAAAAAAAATTTTATACTCAAGTAATCCTTGGGTACTGTGCTGTTCAGTGGTGCTCGAAATCACACTGGAACGTCTTTCGGGTTGACGCACAAAAAATTTTTGAAGTTCACCAGACTCAGGTAATGTTGTCACAAAAACCCTGTACTTTTTAAACTAAACGAAATTTACAACGTTTGTAAATGTATGGTGTGTGTAATGTCACTAAAGTCTGTAAAGGTTTGTATGCTGTCAAGTATTATTGTTAGTCGTTACCACTTTCAACAACTTTCACGCTCACACTACCTCTACTCAATGACATTCAAGGGCACGGCCGCCATTTTGGATTTTAGGTACAAAATTTGTTGAATTTAGTGCTAAGTCTGAAGACGCCTCGGTTGGCTTCAAATAATATCTTCACACTTATAATTTAATTAAATCAACTCTATTAATTCGTTACTTTACCTTAATTTATGACTTGCGCACGTCTATCGGAATGTTCACATTCACTTCAAACTCGGACAAAAAAAATTTATACGTTCGCATTTGACTCAAAACCCGGACGAAAACCACCACATTCGCACTTGTCAGAGTCTTGCATAACACAAGACTAGTAGCTCGTTTTCTGGCAAGTGTGAAGTAATATCAAACTATCAAATCACAAGAAGCGAATATCCGAAAGTATTATTCACACGTTTTATTAACTCGCGGCATTTATAATCGCACAAACATCGCGCACTGACAATCCATAGCAATCATTACGGCATTAACAATATCACTACAATATATAATAATACATGCAAGCAATAAACATCTCACTTACACGTCAAACTCTTCAAGCATTCGAACCAGTCTCCCACTGTCATACAGGCTAGCTCTCAAGGCAGATTCAAACACGTCTCGCAAACCCATGCGACCTCTCCATTCGACAACCTCAACCCGTCTGCCAGTTCCTACACGCTTACACGCACACGTCAGCTGCTGTCCTCTACACGGTTCACGGGGTGAACTCAATTGCTGTGCGTGGCTGCTTATCCAGGCGTCGGCAAAGACGCCGCGTTCTCTCTGCCGTGTTTCACATTACTCAGGGTTGCGTATTGTTATGGTGTCTGGCGTTGGTACAGACAACGCGTCGCAACCTCGGGTGTGAGACCTTGACACATGTAAAAGTATCCCCGTGTGGGGAAAAGGCAATTTTGCCATAAAACCATCACTCTCTGAAGCTATTGGTATGTTATATCTACATTATTAAGATGTATTTATGTATTACATAGACCAGTATGTTTAATTAAGAATTAGTTAGAATAATAAGTCAACAATTCTCTTAAACCAGGCTGGATGATGTTTACCAATGAAGCACATGTGGGTGCCATGCTGTAATTTTTCCTATGTCTTACAATTTCAAATCCCTATGTTAATATCTTTTATAGGCATTATGAACTTATATCTAACTAGTAGTGCTTATAACCTAGAAATATTATGTGTACCGTAGAGTATCAAACTCACGTCAAAAACACATTCTAGGCATTTTCTCAAGGTGGGAGCAGACTCTTGATTACATACTTCATAGTAAAGAACTGGTGTCTGCCACTTTCAAATATCCTATGTAGTGTAAATTCACTGTTAAGGATATTTCGGAACTTGTTTTATCCATGCGGGGACATACAAATGATTAAACATATTCCTGACTCTTAGTCAGGGGATAAAATGCTTGCCACATCATAATCTGTAACTTGGAACTATAGTGCTAAATTTTAGTACCATCCTTTTGTTAACAGATTAACCACTCCATATGAGGAGGGACATGTAATCACTTCATAAAATATTGCTAGGGAAATGCCATGTCTGAGAATATAAATTCAAGAACAATTAAAGTAAACGCGTGATATAAATGAATGTTTGGATAGGATTCAATCTGCCTCACCTCACTGTAGTAGGAACAGAAGCGAAGAAAGAAACAAAGAAAGAAAGAAAGAAAGAAAGTGAGAAAGAAAAAAAAAGAAAGAAAGAAAGAAAGAAAGAACAAAGGAAAGGAAGAAAGAAAGAAAGAAAGAAAGAAAGAAAGAAAGATGAAAGAGAAAAAAAAGACAGACAGGCAAACAGCAAGACAGACAGATATAGAGACATAAAGAAAGACAGAAAGGTAGTGGCAGAAAGATAGAAAGAAATGAAAAGAGATAGAAAGGAAGAGGACAGTCGTAGAAATACATAGGCTTAAAAAATGAGATAAAACGCATAAGAAACGCAGCTGGAAAAACAGATAGAGAGACAGATTTGAAACTAATAACAAATGAAGGGATAACATTTATTACTGACTTTATAGAACACACAAATTAAATGATTGGGACTGTTTGATAGAATAGAATAGGATCAACCTGCGGCTAAAGCGTTCTACGTGAGAACATCGGGATACAAGGCAACCCAGGTAATGCGTTGGTTGGGTCCAGTATGAGAGACATTGAAGAAATCAAATGCAACGTTAATACAAACAACAAGACAAGCTAAACATAAAATTAATCCGCTCCTCTCTGCGACACTCCACTTACTTTGAAGTCATGGTTATTACTTTTAGATACCATTTAACGGCTTTTATTCTCTTCGACAAATACGCTACACATCCAAGTTAAAATAGCCGAATAGTTACTTTCAATTTTATTTCATCAAATACATAACAGCTGAGAAATTAAACACACTAAACTGTAATGTGTGCAGTAGTTGTTTTAAAATCTGAAACTAAAACAGCAAAACAAAGGAATCCACATGAGTTCAGACATGATAACAGCCATGATATTTGATTAAGGTCAGTGTATTTTTAAAAGGTCGGTTATGTTGACAATAGTAGTTTTATTTACCAAAGACAGTATACTACCATTGAGGGAGTGTTATGATCTGAGTAATGGGTGTCTTATTATTGCAGATAAGTTATGCACCAAGCGTGTGAGACGTAAGATGGTGCATGCTGGTGGAAATTACCACGTATTCACATGCACCCACTGTGAACGGACATTTACAGCGCGAATTGGCCTTATCAGTCACATTCGCTACCGCCATGAGTAAAAGTTATTATGCCTTTTTAAAGTACAAACTATCGTCTGTCAAGACGGCAAGGTGCCAATGTAATAGGTTTCTTAATAATGACATGTCACAGCTTCTGGTATCGTTGCCCTTTCAGTTAAATTGTATCTAAATACTCGTTGGAAAATTCAGTAATGTTTCATGTGGTAACATATTTAGTGTTCAGTATTGTATCTGAATGCGGCACAATTCCCTATAAATAGTCAGTTCCATATAGATAGCTCCTAAGGCCTGGATCATTCTTGATAACTGCAATAAAAAGAATAATTCAAAACAATGTTTCCTGTGTTAAATTTAAACAGTGGAAGACACAATCAAAGCGATAGTTCAATATATTGCATGACATATTTCGCTCAAATACTGATGACAAAGTCCTATAAGAACCGATAAACACAGTAAAGTGATTTTCTTTTTGGTTTTGTTCACATATCCTTTACAGGACATCGCTGTCAAAATCAGCATCTTTAAGCTGATTGTTGATTTCTTGGCAATATTACGCTCAAGTCCATGCCACGTGGCAAAGCCATCGGGGTATTTACTTCCCGGATGGCTTGGCCACGTGGCATGGTCGAGACAGGAACACGGTGTTGATCCACGACTCTAGTGATCGAGTGAGATGGCAAAACCTGACTACCTACGCTTATCGGCATGACACATGATGGATGGATAGTCGGAGATCACAATTTGTGGAGAGGCATGATCGCCAACCCCAGCCGGCAAGGCACTAAATGATGATGATGATGAACGTGTCCACAAATTTGTGACTGTCTAAGTTGAATTGCTCTAATCACTTTACGGTGTTTATATGTTTCTTGTAGGACTTGGTCATCGGTTTTTCAGCGAAATATGCCATGCAATAACTCGAACTATCAATCTCCGACGGCATGGAACTTCGACGGCATGGATCATTTCATGTGTTGACCTATTTCCCTGCCATGACACAAGACTATCAACAATCTTCTTTCGCTTTCTTCTTCTATCGCTCTTTCCCCAAATCTTTCTGGTGGTCACGACATGTTCCAGTGTGTGTCTTCTCATAACGTGGCCAAAAAACTATGACTGTCCTATTCGATGTTTGTGATAAGTTTCTTTACGACTTAGCTTCCCTCAAATGTCCATATTACTGATTGTAGATGTCCAATTAATTGCCAGAATTCTTCTATAAAACCACATCTCCTAGGCTTCCGGGGATCTTATACGTTATGAGGAGAAATAAATTGGAGAACTTTATAACTGGCAAGATGGAGGGGAAAAGAACGAGGGCAAGGCAGAGAAAAAAATATATGCATGGCTTGGCCATGTGGTATTGGGCTCACAGTACACAGTACACAAAGCTGTTCCACGACTCTGGTGGTCGTGTGAGATGGCAAAACACCTTAAGGGCACATCACGAGATGATGATGATGATGATGATGATGATGATGATGATGATGATGATGATGATGATGATGATATTTCGCTGCATCTCGTCGGGTACATATTGCAGAATTCACGATTGTGTTTGTTCTGTAAAGTCTGCAGTATATACGTGAGGAGATGTAGCGAAATATGCCAGGAAATCAATCGTGCAAACCTATGTTTGCGTCTTCAATGTTCAAAAATAAAGAAATAAACTTATATGCATACACATAGTTACAATTCGTGCAGACACACTTATGTAATAATGTAACATGTAATGCTGTGTTATCAACTCTCCTTCACCGCGCACTAGTTCGACTCGGACGAATACGACTGTCCCCAATCTCTTCTTTTTATACAGCTTCATAAGGTTAATATGAATAAGTCCAAAACTGCACTAGACAACTTGAACTTGACATCTCAATAAACATTGTTTCCAAATGGACCGGGTCATATCCAGTATAGTTTCCCCTGTTCTGTGTATGTACTGCACTCCCACATCGAATGTTTAGGTGACATTTGAACAGTCCCAAAATTACGTGAATAAGATTCTCATGTCCTCAGTTGATTAAACGTATATATATGTATGTAGTCTTCTGGAAGGATCTTGCAGCTGTTGCTTATACTTTAGACACATAATAAAAGGCTCCTTTAAACGTCTACATGAAAACTGGACATATCGTGTTACACACTCCCTTTTATAGTACAATTGGCGCTCGGTAGAATTGTGATATCTATCTACTGGCAGACTTTACTTCCCAAAACATTTCCGTGTACCACGTTGAGTGTTTGTGGATCTGAGAGCCCAGGTAACGTATGAAAACAATTGAATTCGCATCTGCGCGGATCGAAATCATGAATGGATTTTGCAGTTGTTTGTAGGATCTGACACTCCCAAAGGTGGTTGGTTGGATGTAGCAGCTACAGTTGTCTACTGGATCTATCCCTCCCAAGGGTAGTTGGGTGGGTCTAGCAGCTACATTTGTTCACTATTTGTTACTCCCAAGAGTGGGGTTTGGGTTTAAAAGTTACAGTTGTCTACTGGATCTTAAACTCCCAATGTTAGTGAGCACATTTAATAGCTACAGTTGTCAATGTCTCTTTCACTACCAAGGGTAGTTGGTTGGATGAAGCAGCTACAGTTATATACTGGGTATGTCACTACCAAGGGTAGTTGGTTGGATGAAGCAGCTACAGTTATATACTGGGTATGTCACTACCACGGGTGGTTGGTTTTGTTTAGCAGCTACACTTGTTACTGGCTATGTCACACCTAAGGGTGGCTGGGTCTGTGTACAGCTACCATTGTCACTGGGTCTGTTACTCCCACGGGTGGTTGGGTGGGATTAGCAGCCATATTTTCTCCTGGATCTGTCTACCATGGTGGTTGGGTGGATTTAGCATTGCTTTGTTGATCCGGCAGCTTATGCTTCTTGTCTTGTTCCAGGCATACTGGTGCTACCTTTCCTCTGGAGTAAACTAGACAAGCCGTTAGAGGGATGATGCTGCAGGGCAACACATGGTCCCTAAAGTCAGTCCATGCTTTGTGTTATGGAGGGGTATTACTCCATTTTACAAACTACCGTCAGTCAAGACAGCAAGTTGCCAGTCATTACATCCGAATGTCATTAGCAAGTATGATATACTAACCTGTCTTCCTAGTCACCTGTTAATGAAAAGATAGGAACAGTCAACACCACCATTTTTAATTAGCAAGCGAGAATGCAGTTTGTCACTCCAAGAGACGGGTAATTATTGCAGAAAATATTCCCCATTATCCTCAGCGCAGATTGTGTTGCTACTATAAAAAATCTTGTATGCTCTTTGTATGCTAGTCAGCGGAACGCCGCAAAGTCTGTCTCCAACTCCATTCTCAGATTAGATGTTGTGGTATCATATTGCAGGATCTCCTTTACTAAAACCTTCCATTAACCTTTTCTATGAACCCCACTGTTTTCCTTTGCGTATAAGGCTAGAGCCATCCATGCTGGCTATTACATCACCAAGGGTGTGAATTATCGTAAATCACTTGTTTGCACCCCACCCCATTCATCACTGCCTGCTGGCTAGATCCTGCACTCCTGGTACAATGAGTTTCTGACCGTGCATTTATTTGACATGTCCTCTGGCTGGATGCTAGAAGTAACATAAATAGGAAGCCATCATGTGTCGGCACCAGATGAGATGAGATACATTAGAACATAATGTGTAACTTGGAAACTCTGCGGACAGGGAGACAGGGAAGGACAGCGCGAGAAAATATGTGAGTCGTGGCATGGAAGAGTGTCAGCACATTAATGGAAATATACTGTTAGAGATCGTAATATAGATTTGATCATACCAGCCTGTAGGCAGGCATTTGATCATATGCACACAAACACACACACATACATACACACGCACACGCACACATATCGAGAGAGAGAGAGAGAGAGAGAGAGAGAAGAGAGAGAGAGAGAGAGAGAGAGAGAGAGAGAGAGAGAGAGAGAGAGAGAGAGTAGCCTAACGGCGCTGGCGGGGAACATTTCGAGTTATAAATCTACCTAAAGTATTTCAGGATCCTTGCCTATGCTACGGAGTTCGTGCACTGAGTTGAGTTTCTCGGACTCAGGCTTGAGTTGGGAGTAAAACGCAGCATTTATGGGTTACACCCGTGAGCTGTGATGTTGATGTGTCGACTAAACTAAATTAAACTTAACACACACACACACACAACCACACACACACATATATATATATATATATACACTAGCTGACCCGGCCCGGCTTCGCCCAGGCCATGGCGGGGATCTATCTATCTATCTATCTATCTATCTATCTATCTATCTATCTATCTATCTATCTATCTATCTATCTATCTATCTATTTATTTATCTATCTATCTATCTATCTATCTATCTATCTATCTATCTATCTATCTATATATCTATTTATCTATCTATCTATCTATCTATCTATCTATCTATCTATCTATCTATCTATCTATCTATCTATCTGTCTGTCTGTCTGTCTGTCTGTCTGTTTGTCTGTCTGCTTGTTTGTCTGTCTATCTGTCTGATCCGGCACGGCTTCCCCCAGCTCCTGGTGGGGAGCATCTCATTTAATTCATATGTATTCATATAAGCTCCCGTTTCCGACTATATGTCTGTCTGTCTCTCTGTCTGTCTTTCTGTCTGACCCGGCCCGGCTTCCCCCAGTTCCTGGTGGGGAGCATCTCATTTAATTCATATAAGTAGTCATATAAGCTCCCGTTCCCGTTTCCGACTATCTATCTATATATCTGTCTGTCTGTCTGTCTGTCTGTCTGTCTGTCTGTCTGACCCGGCCCGGCTTCGCCCCGCCTGATGGGGAGCATCTCATTTAATTCATATAAGTAGTCATATACGTTCGCGTTCCCGTCTGTCTGTCTGTCTGTCTGTCTGTCTGTCTGTCTGTCTGTCTGCCTGCCTGCCTGTCTGTCTGCCCGTCCGTCCGTCCGTCCGTCCGTCCGTCTCTCCCTCCGTCTATTCCAGCCTCTCTATCTATCTATCTATCTATCTATCTATCTATCTATCTATCTATCTATCTATCTATCTATCTATCTATCTATCTCTCTATTTATCTATTTATCTATCTATCTATCTATTTATCTATCTATCTATCTATCTATATATCTATCTATCTATCTATCTATCTATCTATCTATCTGTAATAAAATCTATATCTAAAATAAAGTTTGTTCGTTCGTTCGTTCGTTCGTTCTATCTATCTATCTATAGCCAGGGGACTTAACCTAAGATATAGCAATGCAACTAAAAGTTATGCCCCTTTATATATCTTTTCTTATGTTAAGTCATTTGATTTAATTATAAATTTTAGTAAGTAAATAGCTGATTCTACACTACAAACTATGACAGTTGGTTGCACGGTAATGAAAAGAAGACGTCTAGAAGATTTCATCTCAATCGGATAGACCGTTATCGAACGCATCCAATACATCCCCACACACCCACCCACCCACCCATATACATACATTCTGTGTTATATATATATATATATATTATTTATATATATATATATATATATATATATATATATATATATATATATATATATATATATATATAAACACACACATACGCGCGCACACACACACACCACACACATGTAGGAAGGTATGCATGTATTATGAGTTGGTCGTAATTGCCCAATGATTACCCAAGTATCCGCAATACCGGATACCGTGTTATTCATGATTACGCAATCTAAATTGCAAGCACTGAAGCATCATGGATTGGAAGGACACTGACATTTGCAGATAATGTCCTTGCGTATAGACAGGGGATAGACAGGATGCAAATAGCGCACGAGTTCCAGAGATAGTGAACAAAGTGATCGGCTGATGCACATATATTGGTAGTGACATTAATACAGATAAGTTGTCTGAGATACGGTGCTCTCTGGACAATAGGACTTTTAAAGGTAACTTTGCACATCTTACAATAAATGGCAGAAATGTTAACAGAGAGAGCAAACAGAGGTTAATAGGAATCATCTTTCACAGAAGCCTGTCATTCAGGGACCAGGTGGAAGAAGCTGTTATGAGATCTAAGAAGTGACAAGGTGAGTGAAGACCATGACAACAAAGGACGTGGAGCAAACAATGTTGTTTATACTTTATTAACATCGGGTTCTATCAGTATTTGAGCATGGTTTGGGACTGTTCACAGCGTCCACGACTCGGTCTGTGTAACTTCAATGCATACAGACTGAAGTAATGCGGGTGATGCAGGCATGCACAAGGGACAAGACAGTAGTGTGTATGCGGTACAACCTAGCCGTACCCACGATTGCACTCAGGTTTAGGTGCTGCTGGCTGCATGGTATCTACCAATGGCTGTAGACACGACACACGAACTACACGTAGCCCTGGACATAGTCAAGGTCCACATGGTGATAGGAGGAAAATCATGGTTGGCTCAGGCAGAGGACAAACTCAGAGAAGTGTGCATGCTTGAGAGCAATGGAAGAGGAGAGGATTCGGCCAGAATGTAAGTGGAAAAGTCAGGCGTTTGCAGCGGCATAGTAACATTGGTTGGGGAATTCACAGATTGACCTGCAAGCTGCACTGGATGAGGGGTGCAATAATTGATCCACAACAATTCGCGACCTGGCGATGTGATCATCTGAAGGATAGCTCTGTGCAAAGATGTAGAAGAAGTGCTCACCTTTAAAAGTATTCACCTTTGCTCGCGTGGAAAAAAGTATACTTTGACCCTAGGAGCGAACGCCGAGCAGTCATGGAATCCAGTAAGCATGATTTGCGAAAATGACTGAGAGATAATTCAAGTCGAGGTTGTGTTCAAGTATTGACGCACCACGTTTTGAAGATGGATATGGCCAAGAATAATGCCGCCTTTCGATTGATTCTATTAGAGAAGTAGTTGTGTATATTTTAGGAGCACATTTGATATTGTGATAGTGAACGTTAATGTGATGTATATCTGACATTCGTAGAAAGGAAGAAATTAAATATGAAAAAAAGGAACTCGCCTTGTGTAATGAGTTAGTCCTCGATTGTAGAAGTGTTGTAGTGTCAACTAACACAACAATCCTGTGGTCTAACCTTTTGGACTAATACTTGCAAGGTGTAACGAGCAAGTAGAATAAAGCTGCACAAGTGTATGAAGTGGTAAAGAATTTAGATCAGGACAAAGAATGTTATAACAAAAGAGTGACAACTAAATAGCCACAATGTACGTGACGCGTAGAAAGGATATCTGCCATGGCAATTGGATGATCACGCAACATAAAATATCATCCGTGTTTATTATAGCCATCCATCGTTCACGGCACTTACACATATGCATCAATTACAAATGTAGAAATGAAGCGAATTGTGACATTGGGGATATATATGTCAATCACATCATTAGATAAGTCTATTTTCATTATTTAAAGACATTAAAGGAGAGATGGTACTGTTGATAGTGAGCACTGTGTAACTTTGTATTAACTTGACTTACTTTGTGGACGAGCTGTAGAATAAAGAAACACTACATGTTTCATATGATTTTGTAAAAACGCCTAAGTATTTAAAACTATCCACTTGGTTAAGAATGTTCTCTTCTATTTCTAATTCACAATTTGTTGTCAACTTTATCTTTGATATCACCATTGTTGCTGTTTTCTTGATATTCAAGGAGAGTCCTATCTTTGCACTCTCAGCTACTATATTGTGTTGTGTTGTTTGTCCATCAAGAACGATGATGACCATTCATTTCATCCAGTAGGGTTGAAAGTATGGAGCCGTGAGTTCTAAGATGTCTCATAAGGCCTATTTTGGCTCGAAATGTTCTTTGACAATGTGGACAAAGAATGTTTGACGTTGCTGGAGGAGGATTCCCTGCAGTAGTTTTTCTGTCCTGCCTTTCTTCACAACTCTTGCAGTCCTGGTTGCTTCACATGTGACTGCACCCTTGCGTAATGATGCACGCCACGAATTTTGGTCTCTGGCTGCAGTCTCCCAGGTGTCATGATGAATTCCATAAGCATTCAGTGAGATTTCCAGTGTCTTTAAAGCGTTTCCTCTGGCCGCCTTGGGAGCGTTTACCATAAACCAACTCGCCGTAAAAAAAATTCTATTAGGGAGCCTGTGATCTGGCATGCGAGTTAAGTGACGAGCCCAGCGAATCTGATTCTTCATTACTAGAGTGTGGATACTGGGCATGGACGCTCTTTCTAGGACTTCAGTGTCTGGGATCTTGTCTTGCCATTTAATCTTCAGTAGCTTCTTAAGGCAAACTGTGTGGAAGTGGTTTAATTTTCTAGCGTGTCGCTGATAAACAGTCCAGGTCTCACAAGCATATAGCAGTGTGGATATTACAACTGATTTGTAGACTTTCATCTTTGTTTGCAGGCTTATTCCATTTCTGTTCCACACATTCTTGTACAGTCTGCCAAAGGCCGCGCTGGCCTTGGAGATTCTTGCATTCACTTCGTCATCAATTGTGGCAGCTTGTGACACAGTGTTATCGAGATAGGTGAATGTGTCCACAACACTTAGTCTATGACCATTCACTTTGATATTCGGCACAGTGTGATTATTCCCAGAGATGGCTGGTACATAACTACAGTCTTCTCCAAGTTGATATTGAGCTCAAAGCTGGCACAGGCATGTGAGAAAGCTGAAACATTGTCTTGCATGTCTGCATTTGAGTTGGCATATAGAGCGCAATCATCAACTGTTAATATTTGTTTTAGCTTTCAACCTTCTGAGATTGAATAACTTTCCATCCATGCGGTAGTTGATGTCTACTATAATGTCGCTGTTCTTGAAGGCATTCGTCAACATAGCTGAAAATATGAGGCTCAACAATGTTTGTGCTGGGACACATCCTTGCTTCATCCCATTGGTGAAAGGAAAGGTCTCATACAGTTCACAATTTTCCTGTACTCTTGCCTGCATGCCGTCATGAAATAGCTGCACACACACTAACACATGTGTTACACACATCCCCCACCCACATATCCCTCACCCACCCTCACTTCCCCTACCCACATGCCTCACCCACTTATCTCCCCACCCACCCACACATTCCCCTACCAACCAACACATCCAACACCCACACGCGTGTCCCAAACTCAAACATACACCTCCCCACCTGCACACACATCTCTCTACCCACACGAACATCTCACACACACATCTCCCCACCCACACACATCCATTACCCACACATCTCCCCACCCTCCCAAACATTCTCCCATCCACTTACCACACACGCATCCCCCACTCACACACACATCTCCCACCCTCACACATTTCCCCACCCACACCCACGACAGGGATGTGACCTCTCACCGGTCTCTTCTCTCTCTATAGTGAAGTAATAATGAGAGAGACCAAAGAGAAGCCAGAAATAATATTCGGAGGTTACAATATAATTAATATACGCTATGCAGACTACACAATATTGATGGCGGATAATGCAAAAGATCTACAACAATTGTTTAACAAGAATAAGAGGGACTGCAGTAAAGCTTTAAAAGGCAATGAATGAATCACCACCAAAACAACGAGAAGTAGATTGTGAGCTTTACTAGATAACAATTACAAGAAACGAAATGGACGTTGCGTCTACATTCTTCGTCAGCACAGAACAAACACACTCACACACACACACACACACACACACACACACAGAGAGACGTACACCTAAACCCAAAAAAAACATACATCTGAAATGCAGCTTTGTCAGCCCTATTCTGCTCTCTAATGTTCTTCCATCTGATGTTATAAATGTCCATAGATATTTAAAACTTTCCACTTGGTGAAGAATTTTCCCCTATATCTCTATTTCGCATATGGATGTCACCTTTTTTCTTTGATATAACCATTGTTACAGTTTCCTTAATATTCAAGGAGAGTGCATTTTTGCACTCTATGTTACTTCAATGTCCAACAATTGTTGTAATCACCAAAACAAAACAAAACAAAACAAAAATAAAACGAGAAGTATATTGTGAGCTTTACTAGAACACAATTACAAGAAACACATTGGACGTTGTGGTTAAAGCCTTCGTCAGCAGAGAACAAACACACACAACCTACACAGACACAGACACAGACACAGACACACACACACACACACACACACACACAAACTAAATGGAAATATTAAAGTTACTTATCTGGGTATGTCTTTGGCTAATTTATGTGGATTTAATTTGCCAGATGTGTCAATTCACTTACAGACGCTCAATTCATATTCAGCTAAGCAACCTTAATATTTTTACGTAGTGTTTTGTGTAGTTGTCTGTTTGTGTTTGTTTGTTATGTACTGACGATGGCTTTACCTGCCACGTCGATACTGTTTCTTATGTGTTCTAGTAAAGCTCACGATCAACTTATCATTTTTTTAGTTAATATAATTTGAATAACGAAGACACAGACAATAGATTGCACGGTTTATTGCCTGGCATATTTCGCTGCATCTCGTCAGGTACATACTGCAGAAATCACACAACTTAAGTGAATTAACTAGATAAATCCTTCAAACTGAAATATACACATGTTCGCACAGTAATGTCGATTGTCTACCACGGTAATTTTAAACTGACTAACATGTCTTTCTGCTTGCACAAGGACTGGCTTACGAAGGTTGGTTATTATAGCTTCAGCAAACTTTAACAATCGACTACTTTGTGTGTTGAACAACACACGGAAGGCACTGTCTCTTTCAACCACGTGACTGCTCTCTAGCACGTGTCTCGCAACCGATGAAGCAGGACTGTTCCGTTGTGTCGGCCTGCCTAGGCTACCATCTTCTGTGTGTAGTATCTTGTCCACCCAATTCGGAATGTGTTCCGAAACATTGCAATGTAACTGTCGCTCAGTTCTACCAATGTAGATGGCCTCGCATCTGCATGTAAATTGGTAAATACAATTTGATTTGGCGTACAAAGCTACAGGTTATTTTACTGCTGGGATGGGGATCGGTGTGTTTGTGTACCTGATGACTAGAGTTGCAGCACAGAATGTTCGCCCGACTGCTGTGGTGAGCCGGTCCTGCAGACGTTGCATTACGTCATCTCCTCGGAAGGTTAGCTGGATGAATACCTTGAGTTTAGGGACTGTAGTTACTTCTGGTTTCGGTTTGGGCTGTTGTCAGTGGCGCTTTATAAATCCTGTGGAGTACCCATTCAGGTGTAAGGCATTCTTCAGAGTTTCAAATTCCTCTGTCAGTGTGTCCTGGGTGCATATCTTCCTAGCACGATCAAACAGGGTCCGTACTTAGCCCTGTTTGTACTGGACAGGTGCGAAGCTCTGAAAATTTAAGTATTGGCCAGTCCATGTATCTTTGTGGTACACCGATCTTTGAATTGTGCCGTCTGCTCTACGTCTCATTAGGTTATCTAGAAATAGCAACGCTTCGTTGTGTTCCTGTTCCATAGATAGAGAGATGTTATGTGTATCGTTCATTGTGGCCTGGAACGACGTTTCTTGTAGCTCGTCTGTGGTGATAATTAGTATATCGACCACGTAACGACGGTAAATGGCCAAGTTATTGATGTGCCACGCATAGTTCAGACATCTACACCCGCATGTCACGGCCACAATAAGGATGGATGGAAGAATTGTTGGATCGTCTGTGGCGGGAGCATGTTGCATCAGTGGTTCAGTTGGTAACGTTCCTCATTTTAATGTCGGATTGACTGTGGAGCGGCTGGCTGTATGGCATGTTCGTATCCGTGTGGAACACAGCACAGCAAAATAAAGATTTCTATCGATAGTCACATTGCCCGCCTGAGTTTTTATTCTGTCATGGAGTGCGATTCGTCTCGTAAGTAAAGGCTGGTTAGGGCGTTTTGCCACCCCAAGGTTTTGGCACCCTGGAGAATGTACCCTAGACTGTTAACGAGATAGACAGATGCAGGACTCCTTTGGAAGCATCTAATAACGGGGTGACCTTGTTAAGACAGCGGCGTGCATAGACAACCGCGCCACTACAGTGGAGAAGAGTTTATTTGTACCTCTCATTGCCAGTATCGAGAGGACAATCATCACGGTACACTGAGATACCACTACTACCAGAAGCGTAGCATTACAGTTATCATTCATCACCACTCTCCACGCAGCAGAAAGATAAATCACCCCGTGACATGGGGGAATCGTCAACGTCAGACAACCACCCCGTGACATTGGGACATCGTCAAAGATACCACTACCACCAGAAGCGTAGCATTACAGTTATCATTCATCACCACTCTCCACACAGCAGAAAGACAAATCACCCCGTGACATGGGGTGATCGTCAACGTCAGACAAACCACCCCGTGACATTGGGACATCGTCAAAAACATAGGAGAACTTATTTTTCCCAGGTAACGGAACAAGACAGCAGATATCCAATCGACATTCGTTCTAAGGTCATTTAGACAGTTACAAAACCACATCTACAACGGACTACGTCGAAACACACAGTGCAGAAGTCAACAATATCGTGCCCGTTACATTATATTCATGTGTCAGTTTCGCAGACTCTACTATCGTTGATTGTCCAACACCATCGTTCCGGACAACTATTGCTGAACACTTCAACTAAAGTCTACGTTCAATAAACCTGCTCCATTCAGGGAGCGTCGTCTTCATCGCCTGTCGGCACCTCTCGGTTCGGGACCTACACCACCCAGGGAGTGTCAACCTAATCGCCTATCGACTTCTCGTTTCGGGACCTGCTCCATTCAGAACGTGCCTTCATTCGATATCAATGACATTGAATCGTCTCCACACGCAGTGTGCCGGTGATCGAATGTTATCGTCGTCTGGACCGACTTCAACTGAGAAGCGTCATTATTCAACGTTGGACGGGAAAGGACCTACAGCACCATTCGTCAACGGCTACGCAAACTGTCTACATAAAAAGCAAAGCCATTTGTTGTGGTCTTTCGCGTTGTTGTGTTGTGGTCTGGATATAGGGATACAAGCACACGATATACCTTCTTTCCTTCATCATTCCTAAGTGACGTCATCTTGTGGTATACTCAACATGATATTTCTTCTGTTTGTGTCAATACTAACAAAGATTTTCAGTCTATACTTATTTGGCTGCGCTGTTTTACATACACGGTTATAGAGCATTATACACACGGTTCAGTCGTAATCGTTAGTCAATCGTTGTGTACGTGTTTTGTCGGTTTCCGGGGCCACATATTTTATAACTATTATTATCATTCTTATATTACCTCGTTCTTATATTATCTCGTTCTTATAGGTTAATTTAGGGTCAACATGTCATCTTTACAGGAGTGTGTTGCCATAGGTAAGGATACAGGCTTATTATGGCCAGAACTACTGGCATGGTCAGAAAAACAGTTTGCGGCATTTCAGGCATATGAAAGAGATGAAAGAGCTGCCGCCAGAGAACTAGAAAAACTAAATCTTGCAGCTCAAGAGAAAGAAATGATTTTCCAGAAAGAGAAATTGGAGGCAGAAAGACAGCAACTCGCTGCACAAGAGCGACAGAGAATCTTTGAGAATGAACGAATAGCATCTCAACTAGCTCCTGAGAGAGAAAGAACAGCTGCTGAAAATTAAAGGTTATCATCTCAGTTGGCTGCTGAGAAAGAAAAACTGTTACTTGACACACAATTACAAGTAAAAGAATTAGCGTTCAATCGGGAAAAATGACTGAACAACTATTCAAGGACAGGGCAATTGAGGGTAATTTGAAAGTTAAACTACTTGAGAAGGAGAAAGATGCAGAGATTGTGCAGAGGAAACTAGAAGCCCATTCCTCAGATTCATTAAAGAAATATAGTTGGATTGTTAGGAATTTTGTGAATGGTGATTCGATATCAGCATGATTCACTTTTTGAAGTTCTATTGAAGCATTATAAAATTCCAGCCACAGAATGGCCAGTCTTATTTCATAGACATATTTCGGGGGAACCACTACAGTCTTATATTCTCAATCGTGTTCTGGCGCCAGTCGCTTTGGATGAATTTGGTCTTCACACCTAAATGTGGTCAAAACTTCCTTGATTTCTCTGCCGAAACACAGACGACCTATGACAAATGGTTAAAAGCGGCAAACATAAATAATGATTTTAATAAGCTTAGAGATCTTATGATCAGAGACAAACTCATTACCGCAGTCCTTTCAACCATGTCGACTTTCTTGCTTGAAAATAAATGCACTTCTATTCAAGAAATCGAGTCTAAAGAGGAAGCTTATTTCAACGCACACAAAGATATATTTTCTCAGTATGCAACACCACTTTTAGAAACAAGCGCATGTGAGAAGATGTACCATAAAGATACGTCGCGTAGTAACGGATCCAAACAATTTCATCACTATTCATCTCCATCGCTTGATAAACAGCAGAATAAGCACCGCCCACATAATACTTCTAGTAAGTAAGGTATGTGGACAACCTGCATGTATTGCAAAAACACCCACGGGTCACATCAGATGTGTGATAGGAACCCGCAATTTGATGGTTATATAAAGAAGTTGGCTATTAAAAATAGGGATAAGTTCAACTTCTATCAAAATCAAATACAATGCTACAAGTGTAAATCATGGGATCATGTAATGTCCACGTTAAACGCGCTCATCTATGAACACTCATATAGCCTCGAAGTGCTCATCTATACAGATGGGTCTGTTGTAAAGCAGCAGAGAAGTGCGTGGGCATTTACAGCCCATTCAGTGGGCCGAACCGGTCCAGAATCCAGTGGTGCCCACTCTATGACCACGAGCAGCATGACGCTTGAGGTGATGGCAGTTACACAGGCTTTCATATGGCTGGAATCACAGCATTATACCAACGTGTGTGTACTAATTGACTCAATTAGCATAATTCAGAAGGTCGAAGCTGGAGCTGTACGCAGACGGTGGACTGAATCGCTGCGGAAGTATGTTGTCCGTAAAGTCATCTTCATCTTCGTCCCGGGACATGCGGTAGTCGAGAGAAATGAACGAGCTGATAAACTGGCTAGTTCTGCACCCCCTGTAGATGGCCAGTCCATGGATCGTGCCCTTAAAGATATGGCGAGAAGAGAGGACTTTGACGTCAGTGAAACCACATCGCTGTCCAGGATGAAAGACTTGGGAGTAAGAATCGGCACGGCCAGACGCGAGAGGTACATTGGGAAAACGAGGTGCCTAGTCAGCCAAAAAAGAACTGGCACTATTAGCCACCGGACTCTGATGCATGTGCTGGGGGAGGATCTGAGCACCTATGAACCTGTCTGGCGTGCAATGAAGATACCCCAACTGATAACTGATATCTGATAACTGATAACGTCCACGTGCCCTTTAAGAAAAATGTACAAGGACGTTAACATAGACATGATCACATCAAGTAGCAGTAGCGGCACTGATAGAGAAACTCAGGCGAATACGGCCGAGATAGCTTACTACCCAATGGATAACAAATGTGAAACTTGTCGTGATTTCCATTAGGATGGCCACTTGGCATGCGGGCACCATGTTCCTGTACAGGAAACTAATTATGTACACATTTCTAACGGGGCACTGGTAGTTCAAAAGGCTGTAGTTAACGGATAAATATGCAGTTTGGTTCGTGACACAGGAGGCAGTATCGCAGGGGTGCATAAGAAATTAATTAACACCAAGGAATATACTGGGGAACATGTCGTCTGCAGAATGTTTGGCGGCAAAAGAGAAAAATTCAGGGTTGCATGGGCCGATATCGACTGCCCATATTATACAGGTAGGATTAAAGTCGCGGTGTTGCCTGAGCCCTGTGCTTATCTACTATTGGGTAATATCCCAAACATAAATGATATATCCTAGCAGGATATTGAAGACTGGGACGCACAACACTTATTTGTAACTGCACTTACCGGGTTACAAACTTCAAAGGACGCGTAGACACATCTGCACGATTCCTATCCACGTCACAAACATTACCACAAATCGCAACAATGCCTAAAGATTTTAGGTCGTTTCAGTCGGCAGACTCCTCTCTTCAACACTGCTTTAAATTACTTGACCCTCCCCCCCCCCTACCTAGAATGTCCAAGTCAGGTAAATGGTGGTTCACACTGCAGAAAGAAATACTAACTAGAGTGTATGAGAAAGATAAAACCCACATTTTCCAAACAGTGGTTTTACTGGCAAGGCTTTGCCAATGATATACGTAAATACGTTCAATTATGCCAGACATGCCAAAAGATGTCACAGAAAGGCAGACATCCGAAGGCGCCAGTACAGGAAACGGATTTTTCATCTTGTACGTTTGAAAAGGTCGCTGTCGACATCGTCTGACCATTAAATACCTTAACAGACAAAAGCAACAGGTATATCCTCACAATTGTCGATGTATGCACACGATGGCCTGAGGCCATCCCTCTTAAGATAATTACCTCTTCTGTTATTGTAGACGCTGTCCTCTTAATATTTTCAAGAATAAGTTTTACGTTATTTATCCTGTCCGACAGAGGAACACAATTTGTTTCTAAAGCCACACAAGCAGTTACAATATGCTAGGGATTAAGCAAATGTTCAGTTCCAGCTTCCACCCTATGTCAAACGGCATTATAGAAAATTTAAATGGGGCATTGAAAAGAGCCTTGGCTAAAGTAACAGTGGAACGACCAAAAGATTGCGAAAATCTCTTGCCTGCATTATTATTCGCGAACCGCGAAGTCCCACAGGCTAGTACTGGTTTCTCACCATTTGAATTGGTCTACGGCGCAAACCCACGAGGTCCCATGCTGATACTTAATGAACTACTAACAGGAGTAGTACTAGATCAACTAACCAGGGAGGCCTATGAACAAGTCACCAGCCTCCGTGATAAGATAATTACTTTGTGTACAATTGCAAAACAACCATTAGGTGACTGTCACCGCCTCACCGTTAGATATATTATTAGAGGGCTGCAACTCCAGCCCAAGGGAGAGAAACGAGTCGCTCAGAGCCTGAGTAATCTAGAGCCTTCTCGAAACACCGGTCATCGAGACCATGGTTCCGTGGACACTGATGTGACCCGCCTAAAGCGGGGTCCACGAGGAACTCGGACCGAGTTACCGCCCGTGTCGGATTGGGACACGCGGAGACCGGCAGAGGACAGACGGACTTGAGAGAGGCAACAGGGCCTGCCTTTGAGGGACTCTATAGATATCAATAGATATATGGACATAGGCTAGATAGTTTGCTAGACTGTTGTATGATAACTATGTGTTTGATGTTAACCAGCTGTGATATGTAATATGCGCCAACGCATACTGTATATGTATACACAATAAATATTCGATCTCATAGCGAACAGATTTATTGTTGCCTGTATGAACCCAAGTTCAGTAACCTAGATAAGAGCAAGACGATGACAGGCTTTTTGGGGGCTCGTCCGGGATAGTCAAAATGTCTTGTCGCTGTTGTTGTGTCAAAGTGTCAGAGATATGTATGTCATTTATACTTCCGTCGTCAGTCATGATTGGTACAGGGATTTCAGTGTTGTCTACGTCTGTCTGATTTATCACAGATGATAAAATTGTCTCTAAGATCCTTAATCTAGAAGTGCCTACCACAAAGAAACAGATTAGAAGTTTACTTGGCCTTATTAACTATTATTCTAAATTCATTCCACATTGGGCATAACTCACCTCAGTCTTTTCTGATATGTTAACTAAAAATCATCCATCAAAAATTTGTAAAAGTACCAGCTTAGATGATGCAATGTGTAGATTGAAACATATTTTTTCTAATCCACCAGTCTTACGATTACCCAACATAAATTTACCCTTTATTTTTACCACAGATGCGAGCGCTATCGCAATAGGAGGATGCTTGATGCAGGAAGTGGATGGCATAAGACACCCAATTCTCTATGTGAGCCGCAAACTAAAGAAGGCTGAGACTCGGTATGCCACAGTTGAATTAGAGTGTTTGAGCCTATTGTTCTGTATATTGAGATTATCTAAGTTCCTCTAGGGGAGTCATTTTGTGGTCCTCACTGACAGTTCGCCATTATTAGTCCTTAACCATGGATCGCCCAAAAACCACCGGTTACAAAGATGGTGTCTTCTACTTCAGAATTTCGACTTTGAAATACGCCATATCAAGGGCACCGATAACATTATGGCTGACCTTTTATCACGGCAAATAAATGCGCCAGTAGAATGACTCTGATCACATCGACCATTAGCCATACTATAAACTGTGATACTTTTAGTCGGTTGCATATGGCAGTGTAACTCTACACCTACTAGAGTACTCTCAGTGATTAGTTTAATTACGACACCCAAGAACATGATACGTTACTTTGAGAACTATACCATCAAGTGCCTAATCGCTAGAACGATTCCAGCAAGAAACAGTAACTGTGTTTGTGTCAACCAATAAGATCAACCAGTGAACTAACTCCGAATTCTGTAAGAACACGTTATATGGGACATTGAGAACATTCCATACTTGCGGTTACTACGAAACTGTACAAACAGCCGAAACAGAACGACATCGACTACAACACTCAAGAGACAGCCATACTAACTTTAACATTCATGGCATAACACGCTAACAACACGAGGACAACGCGCACATCATCGTTGGATTTAGTTATTTAATTAATTAATTAGTTTAGGATTAAATATGTATTATATTTCCATTATTGATGTATATAAATTGTATTAACCTGTAATTTGTACATATTCTACATTAATATTACAGGCGGTACCATTCCTGGGCTAAAGAACCGTCCTATACAATTGTCTCTATTTAAATTATAACCTATTTTTCATTCATCGTACAAAAAGTACGTATTTTTGTAAAGGGCAAATATCGCCTAGCCCACTTTTTCCAAGGGCAATAACACTTACCTCAGTTTAATTATATATTTTAACCAAATACTATTTTGAATGAAAGGTGAGTGATTGACTGCGTGAAAGGATTAAATGAGAGAATGATACACTTGGCGGACAAATTGTACGCAAACCGTATTTATTTTAATTTGTCTGCGTCTTTCATGACTTGTCTAATTTGTGAATACATGTGTAGTACTTAGTTTAGCAGTTAGGATACATCTAAGCACCACTACTTGGAATGCCTGATCATGTATTGCACATAGTGCAGTGAGTCATGATTGAGGTTATCCCAACTCGTGACGCTTGGAAATACGCCACACATTCAGCACACACAGTACACAAACCTTAAAACTCAACACTATCAAGTTAAAATACAGTCACTTTATTAGAAACATCAACTTATTAGTCAAGCACACTAACAAGCCAACAGGGACACTTGTAGTATGAGGGGGATAAAATAACAAGGTAATTGCATATTTTGCATTAGATAACATACGAGAGTAAAAGTGTATTGAAATGCACACACAAATCAAGATTTGAAGGTGTACTTAATTAGCCAGGACTTCGGTCTTGTTAACTCTCTTAACAGAGGTTAATTGTCTGGGTACCAGTTGGGTACTATTGAGAAGGGCGGGTTGTAAATACAACTACTTAAACGTCACGTAACTTCGGTCTGATAAGCATTGTTAAGGACACAGGAGACAGAGTGATCTCTTTACCAAATCAGAGAAGTGGTGTATGGGAGAATACATGAGTTTTAATGCCAGTATGTAGGTTACCAGGTTACTGTCCACCAATCTACAAACACCAACTTTATGTGATTCGGTGACAGAATTATAATAGATCTAATTACCCAATAACAAGCCATATTAGGGGGGAGGGGGGAATCCTGTCACCGCCTCACCGTTAGATATATTATTAGAGGGCTGCAACTCCAGCCCAAGGGAGAGAAACGAGTCGCTCAGAGCCTGAGTAATCTAGAGCCTTCCTGAAACACCGGTCATCGAGACCATGGTTCCGTGGACACTGATGTGACCCGCCTAAAGCGGGGTCCACGAGGAACTCGGACCGAGTTACCGCCCGTGTCGGATTGGGACACGCGGAGACCGGCAGAGGACAGACGGACTTGAGAGAGGCAACAGGGCCTGCCTTTGAGGGACTCTATAGATATCAATAGATATATGGACATAGGCTAGATAGTTTGCTAGACTGTTGTATGATAACTATGTGTTTGATGTTAACCAGCTGTGATATGTAATATGCGCCAACGCATACTGTATATGTATACACAATAAATATTCGATCTCATAGCGAACAGATTTATTGTTGCCTGTATGAACCCAAGTTCAGTAACCTAGATAAGAGCAAGACGATGACAGTGACGCAGGAATAAAATATCGCCATTACGCAAATAGATCAGCCAAATTTAGTTCTTTAAAAGAAGGTGACGAGGTACTATTACTATTGCCTGATCCTGTCGAGACACTTTCTATCTCATGGCAGGGTCCTTCCAAAGTAGTGAAGAGAATATCAGATGTGGATTATCAAATCTTGATCAAAAATAAAGTTAGGATATACCACATCAATATGTTGAAACATTTTCACTCTAGACAACCTGACAAATCATCCGAGGTCCAACATCAGAACATACACACAGCAGCATTATGTTCAGTAATCAACTAACAAGCCGAAGATGCAATACCTCTATCGATTCCCACTCCTATTGCACACAACACAAATAGTAGGAAATCGATTCAAGTAAACACAGCATTGTCACAAAGAGAACAACAATTATTTAGACACTTATTAAAAGAGTTTAGCGTTATTTTTTTTCAGATTCACCTGGATGAACATCATGTATACAGCATCATATACAACTGACTTCCTAGACACCTGTAAGAACCAAACTATACCCTATCCCACTACATTACCAGGACAGGGTTATCAAAGGGATCATAGATTTAGATTAGGCAGGTAACATTAGAAAGTCATCATCTAATTACTGTTCTCCGCTCGTAATTGTCAAGAAAAGGACAATACTCTAAGAATCTGTGTGGACTATAGGAAAATTAATGCACTCACTTTTCTCGATGCCAAACCTGCCTAATGTTGATAATCTAATTGCAGGCATGAATAAATCAACCATTGTTTTTCGAAACTAGACCTCACTAAGTATGATTGGCAAATACCATTGTCTGGGGCATCAATACATATTACTGCCTTCGCTACTTCTTAGAGATTATATGAATTTTTATATCTTCCTTTTGGGTTACAAAACTCCCCTACAACTTTTATGCGTATGATGCGGATGTTGCTTCGTGACATTACAAATACTGCTACTTATATGGATGACATCTGTATACATACTAGTGACACTAACCAGCACGTTAGCATATTAAGACAGATATTACAACGTATCAGAGCATTTGGTCTTACAGTGAAGCCTAGTAAGACAGAAATAGCATTTCAAGATATTTAGTTTCTACGACACGGAATCTCGAAAGGTTTTCTTCACACAGATCCGAAACTCGTTACTAAAATTCTAGACATCAAGACACCAAAATCCAAGAAGGAAATCAGAAGCATTTTGGGTCTAATAAATTATTATCAAAAGTTTATTAAGAACTTTGCAGAAATGACATCACATGTATCAGAACTGTTAAAAAGGGACCTCCCAAACAAAGTCCAATGGGAGGAAGTACATGATAAGATATAACAAGAAATAAAAACAATATTCAGTTCTCCGCCTATCTTAAGAATACCGGGTATCTCCAAGGATTTCGTGGCTCAAACTGATGCGAATTCTTACACTATTTCTACTATTCTTCTACAACAATATAACGGTATATTAATTCCAGTCCTATATTCGAGTAGGAAGTTGTCTGAAACACAAAATAAATATGCTATTACAGAGCTAGAGGCACTTTCTCTAGTGGAAGCTGTCACAAAATTCTCTAAATATCTATTAGGCAAGAAATTCTTGGTCATTTCTGATAACAAATGATTAAACGTTTTCAAAGAAGGTTATCCGAAAAATGCCAGAATTCACAGATGGGCATTATAGTTACAAAATTTCGGCTTTTCAGTTTCTCATATTCCTGGAAAGGACAATAATCTTGCTGATTTATTGAGTAGATTATAATCTTGAAGCACAATACATCACTGATTATAAATGGGAAAAATTGATTCAATATTTATGTGCGCTATCAAGATATTTAAATTTCTCGCTATTCTAATTATCGATGGGAAAAATATTTAAGAAAAAAGTGTGCAGTTTTAGTTATTGCTATATTCTGACAACAACTCAATTTCCGATTAACCACACATATTATAGTATTAGAGTTGTACACAGTTAGTCACTTAACTATTTTATTGTTTCAGGGTAAAATAGCGTATCAAGTTACCGTATGTGGCCGGATATGGATTCCGACTGTTGAACTATTCGAGTTATATATATCGGACTAATGTCGACGTCTGTTCAAATTTTCATCTACGTTGAACACTTGCGATCATAGCAGAATGATATGGTGGATTACAAACATTTATATCCGAAGACACTTTAAATGTTTTTATGAACTATATTATTTAGCGCTTCATTATTTAGTATAAGTGTAGTTAATTGAATGGCATTGTTATTATTATTATATTATGTATTTTAGAATGTGTTAAGCCATGATTTTTGACAAGTATATGTTTTGCATGAACACAGTAAGTTAAGTATATGTCTTGCATGAACACATTTATATGTATTAATCACATATATGTATAATATTACGTAATATTATATTACCGGAATGCAAGGCGGGTATAGCTGTGTTATAGAAAAAAAAACGACACATTTCGTACTCATGAAACAAGATTGTACATTTGAAATAGGACACATGAAAATAATTTATATATCAACGCCAAGACAAACGAAATATAGGGAGAATAAATATTTAAGTGCATAATTATATTGAACACATTTATATGTAATTACACATACTCAAGTAAACCTGTACACGCCGGCTTTGTGGCTTAGAGGTTAGAGACTTTTCTCAGTAATCTCGTATACTCTCGTGGGTTACGGATGACGGTGAGAATCAGCAGTGGTTCGAATCGCATCGGTAACTTACGGGGTATGTGAGCCGGTCGCTCAGAAAGCAATGACAAACTACTGAGCATAATCTTGACAAGAAATCAACATACAGCTGATAGATGCAGGTGTTGACAGCGATGTCCTGTAAAGGATATGAAAAAAAACTGTACACAAAATGTAGGTAGAGTAGAGGGATAATAGCACATAGTACGTTTTACTATGATAAATACATTACAGGGATATATTACATGATACAATATAGATAGAGTATAGTCATGACATAAAGGTAATTAGCCAAAGTATTTGAAAGTTAAAACAGTATAGTGAGAAATGGTTAATGACGGAAAAATAATGTTGACTAATAGAAAGGTCAACATAATACAGATTATGCGTCAATGGGATTTCGATACACATTGGAGTTAGTAATGGCATTCGGCATTTAACACAGGATGAGCCAGAGTCTGCTTGGCTTGTGTATGGGTCGTTGTTTCGTTTATGTAGGTACTCGGGGTTAAAGAGGCGTATATAAATTTTACAGATGGTCAGTCGTGGTAACGTGATAACAGCCATAAAGTGCTGGCGGTGCTGGATCTTGATTTTAGTTCACAAGTGGTCCGCCGTAGTAACGTGATAACAGCCAAATTGTGCTGGCGGCGATCGAGACTTGCTTTTTTCTTAATCCATGTGTCTGATGCCTACACGTTCTATGCTTTCTACGTTGAATATTGTGTTCATTAAGACGATGGACGTGTACGTCACTAATGACCATAAGTAATTTACGTCAAAACCGTCATTCCTGCACATGTCTGATAGAATTCAGATAGTGAAAATGTTTTTCAAACATTTTTTTTTTGGTGAGGGGGGTAGTTGTCATGCGGCAGTAATGGAGCAATTGATCAGCAAACATATAAAATATTAATAGAAGTAAAACACAAAAGTTAAGCACTAAATATAACTAGTGAAAGCACAACGGTAGTTACGTCACAAGCTGTGTCGTTTGACAACGGCAACGTTGTAGCGACACTTGAGCACATAACTCACACAAGGAAACATCAACTACTATACACTTTAGCATGAAACGCTCACAAGAACGCATCCACTAGACTGGGCTCCGACACATAGAACCGTTCGCATCAGCTTACCGACAGGTTATCGTCAGATATCGAACATGACGCTTGTACGGTATTGCAATAGAGTCGAAACCACAAGTATCGGTTGATTAACAGACCAACCGTCTGGGGCAGTCAGTAGCACATTACGCCATGCATAGTTCAGACATCTACACTCGCATTACACGGCCACAATAAGGATGGATGGAAGAATTGTTGGATCGTTTGTGGCGGGAGCATGTTGCATCAGTGGTTCAGTAGGTAACGTTCCTCATTTTAATGTCGGATTGACTGTGGAGCGGTTGGCTGTATGGCATGTTCTTATCCGTGTGTAACACAGCATAGCAAAATAAAGATACCCATCGATAGTCCCATTGTCCGCCTGAGTTTTTGTTCTGTCATGGAGTGCGATTCGTCTCATAAGCAGAGGCTGGTTAGGGCGGTTTTCCACCTCAAGGTTTTGGCACCCTGGAGAATGTACCCACGTACATCATACACCTAGACTGTTAACGAGATAGACAGATACAGGACTCCTTTGGAAGCATCCAATAACGGGGTGACCTTGTTAAGACAGCGGCGTGCATAGACAACCGGGCCACTACAGTGGAGAAGTGTTTATTTGTACCTCTCATTGCCAGTATCGAGAGGACAATCATCACGGTACACTCAGATACCACTTCTACCAGAAGAGTAGCATTACAGTTATCATTCATCACCACTCTCCACACAGCAGAAAGACAAACCACCCCGTGACAGTGTGAAGTCAAAGTGATGGATGCAGTGTGGGCAACGATGGTTCGAGAGAGCGAAACGAAAAGGGATGCAGTCTTGTAGTATGGACAAAAGAACAAGATATGGAATTGTCATTTACTGCCAATATAGTACCTTGCGGTGTATGGCAGAGGGGTCTTTGAGCCTGAGGAATTAAGGCCGCCTGGCTAGTGCAGTCGCCGCGAACTATGCAGGTTATGATTTTCGTTTTGCCACCGACAGAAAAAAATCACAAGGAAACACTTGGTTTAATCAACATCCTAGAAGATTATGGACATGGAGGAGCCCGAACGCAGGATAAAAAACCAGATAGATTACATCCTGATTAGCTGAAGGTTACCAGTTGCACTAACAGTCGTAAAAACAGTTCCCAGTGCAGACTGTTACAGTGATCATAGATTACTTGCAGGCACATTGAGGGTAAAATAAATGAAAGTAAAGTATATAACCGGAAACACTAAATATGATTTGTACAAACTGAAAACTGACAAAGAAATACAAGATAATTTTAACATAGAAGTAACGAACAAATTTGATATATTGTCTGATCTAGAAATCATATTTCAAGATGTGGATGATCAATGGGAAATGGTGAAGAATTCAATCAGTTTAGCTGCAGAAAAAACTATTCCAAAATTAAAGAAAGTGATTCTTCAGACATGTATGACTAAAGCAATCTTACAGCTAATGGAAACAAGAATACAGAACAAAAATAATGCTGCCAAATATAATGAAATTCGCAGAAAACTCGGAATATGATGTAAGGAGTCAAGAGAAGCATGGCTCGAGAATAACTGCATAGAAATACAAAAACAACACAACAGCAAAAATACCAAACTAATGCACACAAGAGTTCAGGAGCTTACTAATCAAAGAACGCATACAACAGCAGACTGCCTAAAGACAAAAGATGGAAAAATCATAATAGAAAAAGATCAGATCTTGCATGTATGGTCAAATTATGTGAAATACCTTTATGATGATAACAGAGAAGAATGACCATTAATTTTGAAGATGGAGGTTCAGAATGCTCTTAACCATTTGAAATATGGTAAGACTCCCGGTTCAGACAGCATCACAACAGAAATGATTAATGCTTTAGAAGAATATGGAATAGTTAAAGTTACTAGACTCTCGAATACCATATATGATACTGGAGATATGCTCATGAATTATGTAATTCTGTATGCATTGCAATACCAAAGAAATCAGGAGCCTTGGAGTGCGATCAACATAGAACAATTATTATAATCAGTCACATCACGACGATTTTGCTAAGAATTATCATGCAACGAATTAGGAAGAAAATACAACCTGAAATAGGAGAGGAACAATGTGGGATTGTAGAAGGCAGGGGTACAGTAAATGATGTGTACATACTGAGAACAGTAATTGAACGTTCTATACAAGTAAACAAAGATCGACACCTCTGCTTTATTGACTACACAAATTGTTTCATTGAAGTGGGACGTATCGACATGATACGGATGCTTGAAGATCTACAAATTGATGGGAAATACATTAGACTTGTAAAAACCATATATTGAAACAACAAGCTGCCATAAGAATTGACAATGAAGTAGGTCAATATCAGCCTATTAAGAGAGGTGTGAGACAGGGTTGTCTAATGTCTCCGGGTTGTTTTTTCCCTGTAGGCCTACAGTGAAAATATTTTCAGAAATATAGAATATTTGGAAGGAATCAACATTGGGGCAGTGGGGAGGGGGGGGGGACGATACATAAATAACATTAGATATGCAGATGATATAGGCGAGATTGCAGACAATGAACAGGACCTGCACAATTTAGTAGATGCGGTTGTTGCACACGGTGAACAACTAGGGTTAGAATTGAATAGTAAGAAGACACCGATTATGGACTTCACTAGGAAGGAAGAAATACCACAATGTAAATTACTAGTAAATGAGCATATTCTTAAACAAGTGAATCGGTACAACTATCTCCGAACAGTCAGAACATCTGATGGGAGATGCTTTGAAGAGATTAGAACAAGAATTGCCATTGCAAAGGTAGCCTTTTGCAAGATGAAAAACATACTGAACAATAAAAAGATATCAACTGAAACAAGAAGAGGAGTATTGAAGTGCTACATAGAACCTGTACTTTTATATGGATGTGAAGCGTGGACAATGAGCAGACAAGCTGAAAAACATATGATGGCTGTGGAAATGTGGTTTCTGGGGAAAATGAAAAGAATACCATAGACAGACAGAAAAACCAATGAACATGTCCTACAAGAAACAAGTGAAGATATTAAACTGATTAAAGACATTAGACACATGATGGATGGGTGAGAAGAGAGGCATTTGAGAACATCGTGACAATGGGAAAGATCGAGGGGAAGAGAGGCAGAGGAAGACCAAGAAAATTGATGCTGTTTGAATTGCGACGTAAGCATGGAGGAATATCAACGGCAGAGCTGATATATATATATATATATATATATATATATATATATATATATATATATATATATATATATAATCAAGTACCGTGCCGACTGGCGTAGGCGTTCATGACTCTCCATAGATCTCTGACTTTAGTGTTCTGGATCAACTCTGCCGTTGATATTCCTCCATGCCACCGTCGCAATCCATACAACATCATTTCTCGTGGCCTGCCTCTGCCTCTCTTCCCCTCAATCTTTCCAATTGTCACCATGTTCTCAAGCGCCTCTCTTCTCATCACATGACCAAAAAAAGCTGTTTTCTCTTTCTTATTGTTGTATATAATGTTCTATTTTTGCCAGCTTCTTTAAGGCATTCGTCGTTAGTTACTTTGGCAGTCCAAGAAATTCGCAACATTCGTGTAAGGAACCACATCTCTGTTGCTTCCAATCTCTTCATAATTTGTTTATTTATTTTCCAAGATTCACAGCCATAAATCAAAACAGGTACTATATAGCTCTTCCGCACTCTCTTTCTTACATTCAATGATAGGGGCTTATTGCATAAGTTATTCTTCATTTTTCATTATAACAAACTCATTCTATAAACATAAAGACTCACAAGTATACACCTGGTATAAATGGAACGATCTAGATACTAAAAGCCAAAGTGATTTTATATTAACTAGAAATAACAGAAAAAGAAATATATTAGATGCAAGGGCAGTGCCCAATTTCAGTATAAACACAGATCATAAAGCAGTCATTGTCACAATAAGAACCTTTAGAAGAGGAAACCAAAGAGCACGAAAATACATGCCATGCGAATCACTAAACTTTAAAAAAAAAAAACACATTAAAGACCAGGCAGTGAGGGAAAAGTATGAGAAATAACTAACTGAACTCTTTGTAAAATTATTTATAGAAAGAAAAACATTGTAAGAAGAATGGGAGATGTTCAAATCAAGCATTTTAAATACTGCAAAAATAACACGTGGAACCACTGAAAAACGCAAAACACCTATAAAGAAAATAACAAGTTGTTGGAATGCAGAAGTAAAGAAAGCGGTAAAAGCCAAGAAAGAAAAATATAAAAAGTGGTTGAAGAGCAAACATGAATGTGATTACTGTCACATAAAATCTTGGAAGTTGTCGATGGATGAAAATATGTCGCGCGAAATGTCTACCACAAAGCCGGCAATTCTTTAATGTGTTGTTGATCGAGGAAAAACTGTCGCGCCATATGTCGGCTGGCGGCAGCCATCCTTTGAAGTTGTAGACGGATTGTCTGGGTAAAAGTCGGCAGGATCTTTTGTTGTGGGAACAAGAGTTCTCTAGATCACAGGCCGGCAAGACTTTTTTGAAGTGCCGGGACAGGTCCCCAGATGAAAGCGAAATAGACGGCGGGTTGTTTCCACCCAGTCTAAACAGGAGAGAGAAAAATAGATTCTAGACAGTCTAGTCTCTAGACAGTTTTGTGACGTCACTCAGACCCAGTATTAAACCAGTTGAGGTAAACAACTTTGGGGTTAGTCGACCAAAAGTTGTGAAGCGCTACGGACGTGTGCAATATTCTTAGTTTGTTTCTAGAGAGAGACTATAGTGTCTAATGTTGATTTGCATCGGCGGACATTTAACCATTATGTTATTCAATAGTCTAAATTTTCAAACTGGAATACATATATGGTTCCACCATAGCTACCACCAGCTAGAAGAAAAGTCATGGCTCGAGTATTGAAGGCAGAGTTTACTGAGAGGCTTTTGCACTGGGCCCATAACCCAGAGGGTCTGCAAGAACCTGGCCTTTGCTGAGCAGGAAACGATGATTATATAAGAGTGTTTCCTAGGTGATAGGTTACATCACATTAAAATCAAAACACTGACAATAACACCTGTACCAGGAACATTAAAAGATCTAGATTCCTGGAAACTTAACAGTATGTGTTACAATTTGTGAATTCCTATCATTACCAATTAACAGTATGTATTACAATTGGTGAATTCCAATCATTACCGATTAACTGTGTGTGTTACATTTTGGGAATTCCTATGAACAGTAAAATACTAACATTGGGTTTTTTCCAAAGTGACAGTAACATTAATTTTTAAGATTCTTTGATCCCAGAACTTTTATGAAAGAGTATTTACACTGTGTGTGTTAGATTGATGATCAATATTGGACTGTTTCCACTATTGATGACCAAGCATCCGGACTGTTCAAGAGCTATCGGAGGAAGTCGACACTTGGCCAGAGAGACACATCATTTGGGTGAGGTTTTCTGTCCATCATATATGGTGCTGTTGTGTGGCCAGTACAGTGAGGAAACTGACTTTGCCCCTGAGCTACTTGGTCTGGCTCTACATACACGTTATATTATACGACAGACATTCTACACATACACTTGGCACACACCTGACACTTTTCTTTATTAAATTGTTTTTGTCAGTTTTTAAAAGCTAGTGTTGTGTGAGTATGTTTTGGAAAAGAATGAGAGGGGTCCATTGGTCCATTGGTCCATGGTCCATTGGTAAGAGAGAGAGAGAGAGAGAGAGAGAGAGAGAGAGAGAGAGAGAGAGAGAGAGAGATCCAGGGACTGACGGGGTGTTGTGGACAGAAAGCTGGGAGATCCTCATGATAGGGATTTGGGGTTAAAAGGATCTCGGTGTTGATTCCCCTCACCCCAGGGACGACACTTATATAAAATATGACAATTACATAGAATATAGAATAGCAAGAAGACATCAGAGTAGAATAGTAAAGAGGTAAAAACAAAAACAAAAAAAGACTGAGAAGAGTATGGAGAAACCCTAAATAAAAACTACAAGGAGGCAACTGGAAACTTCTACAAAAAGATAAGTGCAATGCGAACCAGAGGAGAACCCTTTGACCCAACTGAAATAATTAACAGCGAATATGGAGAACCAATAAGTGAACAAAAACTAATCCTAATAAGATAGAAGCAGTATTTCGAACACCTTCTCAACATCCCATCAGATGTCACAGGAATTCAAGAGAACTACACAGATGCCACCGAAGAACTAAAACCAGACATAATTAAAGAAGAAATTATAGAAGCCATCAGATTAGCCAATTGAACAAATCACTGGGGCAAGATGAAATACTAAATGAACTAATTAAAGCAGCATGAGAAGTAGAAACAGCTTGGCTACATAGACTATTCAGCCATGTGTTGGTAGAACAACAGACACCACGAGACTTGGAAAACGCCATAATTATCCCAATTTGGAAAAAAATAAAGGCAGCAAAAGAGATTGCTTACAATACAGAGGCTGTTGATTTATACTGGGAAAATATTTGGCGAAATTCTTGAAAGTAAGGTTATGAACTACTGTAGAACCCCAGCTAAGCGAAACACAACTTGGATTTAGGAATAACAAAGGATGCACATATGCCATTTTTGCGCTTAGACAAAATATAGAAAAATCAATTGAATTCAATGAAACACTCGACTTAGCCATTGTCGACCAAGGAAAGGCATTCGATAGAGTAAATAGAAACAAACTGTGGGAAATCTTTTAAAAATATGGAGTGAGTACACATCTAACAAACCTATGCAGAAGCTTATACAACAACAGTGAATGCACAGAGAGAGCAACTGGGGGATACTCAGAACCCTTCACCATAAGATCTGGAGTACGACAAGGTTGTGTCCTGTCCCCTCTCTTGTCATTAACATATATAGACAACATATGTAAAGAAACCAGCCAAACAGAGACCGCAAGAATACCACATGACGAGAACACAGAAGAAGAAGCATCTGCAAATCTAACCATTAGAGAACTCCTGTTTGCAGACAAAAAGCACTAATAGCAAATTCAGAAGCTGAATTACAAGACCACATGAATAGTCTGAACGAAATGTGTAGGGAACATAACATGAAAATTAGCACAAGCAAAACAGAGGTAATTTCTATAACTAAACAAGAACAAACAACAACAATTCACCTACACGAAAATTCCTTGAACCAAGTAAAGAGTTGCAAGTACCTAGGAAGTATAATATCATGAATTGTCAGATCAGAAGACGACATCGAAAATAGATGCAATAAGGCAATCAAAGGCATTGGACAAATGACACCAATACTAAAGAACACACGTGTATCAATAACGACTAAGAAAGCACTTTACAACACAATCTTCCTACCAACTCTATGCTACCAATGCCAAACTTAGACAATGATATAAAAAGAGAAAATAAAAATCACAACAACAGAAATGAGATTCCTGAGAAGAATACTCAAAGCATCAAGAAGAAATAAGATCAAAAATGAAGAAATCAGGACTAAAGTGGGGGTTAAAGCAGCACTAGATTTTATTAGAAAGCATCAAGTCAAATGCTTGGCCATGCAAGTAGGTTGCCAGTCAACTGCACACCACAACAGGCAATGATGTACAGACCAGATGGAAAAAGAGGAAGAGGCCAACCACGTAAACGTTGGACGGATGAAATAGCAGAGTCCATGGGAATATCGATACATGAAGCCCATAATCGGGCACTCTCAAGAAGTTTATACTTCACCTCGATATCGTAAGGGACAAGAGGAATATGATGAGATGATATCCTTCATTTTTTTTAAATGCAGCCTTTGCTTGCTGACACATGTCTGAGGTCAGTGACATTAAGATCAGTGTCCTGGACAGCAAGGGTACACAGAAACAAGTTCACGAGATAAAATAGGGCGGGTAGTAAGTCCCCAGGGGGAGAAAATGAGAAAACAGTGATTGAAGGGGGATCTGAGAAGAGGTCAGCTGGCTAGGATGATTGTGAGGCAGACAGTTGGAGCAGTGAGGTAGTGTTTGTGTGGAACATTGTGAGGGGGCATAGAAGGGTTTAAAGACAGGGACAAACTTTGACATGGGGAGTGGAAGCTGATACCGACTAGGAGGAGGTCGTGGTCTGAGAAAGTGAAGAATTGTGACCGAGTTAGGAAGAGAACTCCGCACTGTGGGTTTTCAGAGATAGTGAGTGGAATTCGAGACCCAGGGTGGGTTACTTCGAGTCGGGCCTAGAGAAAGGCTAGTATACCTGTCGTGTGGGATGAGATTTAGTAGGCCTTGAGAGGCAGTGTTATTCGAAGTGTTCCATTGGGATGGAGATATATTCTGAGAGAATTATTGTTCCTGGATTTATATGTTACGTGTTGTCCGTGTTAATTCAGAATTAAAGGAATATTATGTGCGCCAATTAACGCTTGTTCACTGACTGGTGTTTAGTTATGATACATCGTGGTTGATCGGTTATTCAACATCCCATATACACTGACATTACCCTAGACACAACCATAGCCACTCTATCTGTCACTCAGTCAACATTCACTTTGTGTCAGAGAAGATTTATGAGGGCTTGTGCTCCGGTCAAGAAAAAACACCATTTGCAGTAGACAACGCATTTCAAAAGTGTCGGAGAATTAATACAGAGTCCACGAGAAACCAAGTAAAAATAAAATTTCTCACTCGGAGTGGGGAGAGTAGACTGGGAAAGGATGTTCACGGTATAAACACTGGGTTTTCTCCTGTGTGGGAACTGGCTAGCAGAGAGGTGACGAAATGCCACCACAGTACATCAAAAACAGCCAGTGCACGGCAAATACACAACAGACAGTTCAAGTGGTCAGTATTGCTGTCGGAGATAAAGAAAAAAATTGGAAAACCAAAGATAACAGACAGTTCACGTGAAGGTCACGACAGGTAAATTTGATACCAGGCAGTATTGCTGAAGCTAGCGGGGACGCCAGAGAATTAACGCAGACAGGCGCTTGTGTTTATAGGTCAAGCGAACAGCACCGGTGAAAAGTCGCGTGGACAAAACAGTGGTTTATGACAGGAGCGGGTCAGTCCTGTGCGCGTTGAAGACAGATGTGTGTGGCGAGGCAATCGCACTGTGTGGTCGCAGGTCGACAGGGTGAGAATTTCACCACAGGTAACACGACGGGTGAAGACGGTGGAAATTGTGAGTCTCCACGGACACATCGGGTTGACAGAGGGTCAGTGCTGTTGATGGACAGCGAAGTATTTGTGTATGACGGACAAGTAATAGTTTCTGTACGGATTATTGTGATAAAGAGAAACAGAGATGACCGGCGGGTTCAAGGCCGTGGACAATAGAAAGTTACTAAAAAATTGTCCAGAGTAGAAGAGATAAACACTTTGTTTTTACACTGAAACTAGGATTTACGTTTAACGTCGTTGTGTGTGTGTTATCATTGGGTCATCGGGAAAAAATCCACAACAGTCATTCAGGTGCCGTCATCGCAAGTATGATCACATTTCTCTATCAAAAAAGACTTGCAAAACGGATTTAAAGCGCGGGATCATTTACTGCCATTCGTTGGTTTAACCTTTTCGGCAACAGTGAAGCCATACCATCACTACAAAGCGACAGTGACTACACAGTTAAACATTCATTGACTTTAAAGGTATTTTCGTCTCCCCAAAATGCATCAGAATACTAATTCATGGTGGTAATCTAACGTCGTAATCTTTTCAAAACAGTAACCGACAGACATTTCCAGGTGATTTTCGGAGACTATTGAAAACAAACTAAGGACTTTTGTGAGATTCTACCATCGCATTGTCATTGTTGTTGGCTACCCTTTTTTGTTTCTGTTGCTCTCATCGTCCTAAGTATTGTTATTGTGCGTTACGCAATTATTTGTATGTGGTCCAGTGTTCGTAATAAGTAGGATCATTTTGCATTGTTTCGCGAAGTGCGGGAAACAAGGCAAAATTAAATTTTCTAGGCGCACATTGTATGTTGTTGAGAGGCAGCTGACGGGTCAGTTTGTTTGTGCTGTTGAGCATTGGGTTGTCTCGACATTATACACGGTGTCCAAGTGTCTATCGGCAGATCTATGTACATTATTCATTTTATATTTGTTCTTTTTACTGTTTTCTCTTTACTGTTACATATGATATGTGATTTTTCGGATATATGGTATTATTGTAATTCTTATGTTAAAACAGCTTCTATCATTATGGTATCTGTCAGTTTATATTATGCGCACGGTATGGTCTTACATGGGCATGTTTATGTCAGTGGTTTTTATTTCGATGTAATCATCCATCTGTGTTTCACAAGCCTATGCGTCTAGCGTCTAATAGACATCACTTAGTGTTATCAGTCATTCGTGTATATTTATATGTATGTTTAACTATATTTCCAGGAATTTGTCTACAGCTATTTGATATATATATATTCGAAGGAGTATAGATAATATCCCCCTCACTACCTGGTGCTTGTAGAGTGACTGGGTGAGTACAGAGTGATATTATTAGGACTACGAATTTACGTAAACAGTGAGTGGTGGTGTACTTAGGGAAGGTACACAAAGACTAGCAGCAGAGTCTTTATATTGATAGGTGGCTGACAGACAGCAACGTGTCCACAAGTTCAAGATGCCTACTTTAATGGAATATATTGAAGCAGGTGAACGGTTAGGCCTGAAAGGCAAAGAGTTACAAGAGTTTGCAGAAGCAAAATTGAAAGAAGTTCAGCACTGGCAAAGAGAGGAGAGACATAATGAACGCGAGGCAAAATGCCTACAGGAAGAAAAGTTAGCTGAGAGAGAACAAAGACAGGCTGAAATGGAACAAAAGCGCCTACACGAAGAGACACAATTGAAACTAGAAATGGAAAACAAGCGTCTACAGGAAGAGAGAAAGACACAACTGGAACTTGGAAAGTTAAAACAAACAAATGCGTCAAAGGGTCAAAGTGAAAAAAGCAGAAGACCTTCCCATCCCTCACAGAGACTAAAACTGCCATACTTTACGGACCGTGACAGTCTTGAAGCGTATCTTTCCAGATTCGAGGCATCGGCGACATCTTTAGGCATCCCAGAAGAAGAATATTCGATGAGACTGGGTGAGGTTCTAACGGGTAAGGCCCTAGATACCATGGTTAATTTACCTCTGGAAAAAAGAAACAATTACACTATTTTGCGTCAACGTTTGCTTACGAAGTTCCAACTAACTGAGCATGGATACAGAACAAAGTTTAGACAATTAGTGCCATAGACAAATCAGGATTTTACAGATTTTGTCAATACAGTAAAGAATACATTTAAAAAATGGATGAAGCTTGAAGAAGTGGGGAAAGATTTTAATAAATTAGTGGATTTAATGTTAAGAGACAAAATATTATCTTCATGCAATACTAATTTAGTGGCTTTCTTTGAAGAACGTAAGCCAAAGGACATAGACACAATGTCTCAGTTAGGAGAAAATTACATGACTGCACATCCAAACAGTTCTATTGGTAGGCAAATGAGTGAGGAAATAGTCTGTGCAGCGTATACAAAACAGGACAAGAATCCAGTTATCAGACCAAGGGCGAAAAGTGTGGATTCAGCACAGAGGTATGAACAACAAAGACCTACAGACAATGGGTTCCGTGGCAACCATTTTGGCAGAGCAGGACGATATCCATACAAAAGGGGCAATTTTCAGAGACGTCCAAATAGTTATGCCGGTTGTTGGAATTGTGGGAGCTGGATACACAAGGTAGCACATTGTGATGTACAACCATCCAGTGAGCCAACGAGTAACGTAAGGAAGGAGATCATCTGTTTCAAATGTGGAAAAAAGAACCATTTCAGCTATGAGTGTACGATGAGAGAAACAGAGCACTCAAATTCAGCGCAAGTAATTGAAACATTTAACAAGGAGAGTTGTAGTGGATGCAAACCTCTGTTTGATAAAGACAGTGAACCGGTCTTAATGTGTGGTCACACAGTTAAGGCAGGATCAGCAGTGCATGCAGGAGGATGTTTGAAGATGCATCATGGGTTTGTTAATGATAGGCCAGTGTTAACAATTAGGGATACCGGATGTACGTCCATCGGAGTTAGAAAGAGCGTAGTAGATCCCTCGGACTACACAGGAAAAAAGATTAGGTGCATTACATTTAATGGGACAGTAGAATTCTACCCAGTAGCCGTGATAACAGTAAAAACACCATATATTACAGAAAGAGTGGTAGCGTGTGTTCTAGACTCACCAGTGGCGGATCTGATCATCGGAAACGTGCCAGGAGTTAAAGATTGTGCAGAAGAAGAAGTAGTTTATTGGGACAAGAAACATAGTGTAAGCAGTAACGAGGTAGTTACCAAAAGAAAACCTAAATTAGAGAGAATAGCTGAACATGAAGAGGCACTTGAAGTAGACATAGGGACTGAGGACAAAGATAGTACAGCTGAGCAGGTGAGAATGGATCTCAAACATAGCGGTAGTGACTCCTAGAGACAAGATACTACTATAGACAAAGGTGTCCAAGGGTGTAGTAAAGTGAGACATAGGCAATCAAAGAAGGGTAGAGGGTGCTTTGAAATGAAGAACAATATTCTCACTCGTCGGTTTTCAGATGACAAAACCAGGCGTAGGCAAGTGGCAGTACCCTTGGCACATAGAAACCGATATACTAGAACAGCTCAGGAGATTGCAGGGGCAGGGCACTTAGGAGTAAGGCGTAAGCAGCAGAGAGCAGGATGCCAGGTATATTGGCCAGGATTTAATAAAGAGGTCAGACTAAACAGAGACTCCAGTGTAACGGTACAATATGCAGATAGCAATGTTAACGCAGTTCAAAAGAGTGTTAACGACATAATTGAACCAGGGTTAGGATTAGCAAAAAGATATTTTAAAGATATTGGAAACATGAGGCATGGGTACATGAAGGGTAGACACAGCATCGATAGGAATCAGAGGTGGGTTGATGCAAGAAAAGAACCACCTGATATATGATCCGTACACAAACTCTCCAGATAGTTGATGGAAGACAGAGGCAAGGTAGTGCCTCGACATTTATTCATGGACCATTATTAGCAAAGTTGCATGGTTTGTGTGTTATTGAAGATATTAATAGACCTGCAGGTACATATTTATAATGCTTTTCTATGTTATGTGGATTATTATGTAATGTATTAGCTCATGTATTGATACACAATATGGAAAGTTGACTTGTGTTGATGTGGGGAATATGGGAGTTTTCTATGATTACTTGATGTATTATTTAGTGTGGTAGCTAGAGTGAGATGGAGTCATACTTACGGCTACCTAGGCAATGTGTCTGCGTCACATATTTGATAAGTATTAGTCTCCCTTCATTTGAAAACGATGTTTCCTTTTGAAGAGGGGGTAGTGACACATGTCTGAGGTCATTGACATTAAGATCAGTGTCCTGGATAGCAAGGGTACACAGAAACAAGTTCACGAGATAAAATAGGGCGGGTAGTAAGTCCCCAGAGGGAGAAAATGAGAAGACAATGATTGAAGGGGAAGCTGAGAAGAGGTCAGCTGGCTAGGATGATTGTGAGGCAGACAGTTGGAGCAGTGAGGTAGTGTTTGTGTGGAACATTGTGAGGGGGCATAGCAGGGTTTAAAAGACAGGGACAAACTTTGACATGGGGAGTGGAAGCTGAGACCGACTAGGAAGAGGTCGTGGTCTGAGAAAGTGAAGAATTGTGACGGAGTTAGGAAGAGAACTCCGCACTGTGGGTTTTCAGAGATAGTGAGTGGAATTCGAGACCCAGGGTGGGTTACTTCGAGTCGGGCCTAGAGAGAGGCTAGTATACCTGTCGTGTGGGATGAGATTTAGTAGGCCTTGAGAGGCAGTGTTATTCGAAGTGTTCCATTGGGATGGAGATATATTCTGAGAGAATTATTGTTCCTGGATTTATATGTTACGTGTGTCCGTGTTAATTCAGAATTAAAGGAATATTATGTGCTCCAATTAACGATTGTTCACTGACTGGTTATGATACATCGTGGTTGATCGGTTATTCAACATCCCATATACACTGACATTACCCTAGACACAACCATAGCCACTCTATCTGTCACTCAGTCAACATTCACTTTGTGTCACTTGCCCTATTCTGTTCTTAATCGTTGTTGTGCATCATCCATCTGATGTTATAAATGTTCCTAGATATTTAAATCTATCCAGCGCAGTCGAGTGTGGTTCATGGTTGGAGGTAGACGTATTTGTTCTTCGTCGCAATATTGGATTATCGTGTTTGTGACACCTGTGTTATTATTTCCAAGTGAAAAACAAGTAACTCGTGTGTATTTCATCGCTGGAGTCGTACATAGTTTCTCCGTACTATTTTAACTATTAGTGTTGGAACTCTTCGCTGGCTGCTGGGGATGGGGACGGAGCGCTTATGGGAATGTCCCGAATGCTGTGATGTCGGTTCTTAAATCAATCAATCAATCAATCAATCCGTACTGTTGGATTGTAACAAGCGTACTATTATTCACAGGATTCACAAATTATTCACAAGAAACTCGTGTGGTGTTCATCGCTGGAGTCGCACGTGTCTTCTTCGCCCTTAATAATAGAAGTAATAATATAATAAAACCCTAGTATAATAGCCAGTCCCCTTTTGGTGGGCCAGTATATTCCACATAGCTAATAAATGCAACACCAGTTATTACTATTACTGAGTCGTGTAGTATTGATTTTTCATTTTCCACATGCCTTTATAATGCATATCTTTTATATTGTTGCTGTTTTCAGTTAGCCTTGAATGATGTGTGAATGGTATAATGTATGAAAGAGAGTGATAAAAGGGCAGAATGTTAGACGGGCCTGCGTGCCCAATTCTTAACCCTTTCAAAATAAAGTGTTGTTGTTGTTGTTGTTATTGGATCATCGCAATTGTGACATTATTTCCAAGAAATGCAAGAAACATGAGTAGTGACATTACTTTATGAATACAGAACTATATCACCGCGATAAATCCAAGTAAACAGAAGAACACTATAAACACCACAAAATGGCCTACAACACCAGAAGTAGCTCTCAAATCAAAGTGCTATAGTTAGAAAAGGCAGCTGCCGTCCCTTAGCCGAATACCAACCGGGGGAAGGCTAGCAGTGGGCCTACCAGTGACAACCAGAACACGGTAGCATCGGGTCCAGCACCGACCACTAGCACAAACAGAAGTGATGAACGACTACACAGCCGAAGAGAGACGTCAAAAACCCGAGACAGCAGTCCAGCGGACAAATCAGAGAGCGAGAAGACTCGACTGGTAGTAACACAAGTGAAGCCAGAACAAGCGTCCATCAAATCGCTGAATGATACGCAGATAAGATCGATGTTTGAAATCGCACTAGGAAAAAGAGCCATCAAGAAAACATATAAAACAAAGCAAGGGAAGGTATTCGTACACCTAAACAAAACAGAAGAAATGGAGGACATCATTACAAAGATTAGAGATACAAAGGAAACCCACAATATCCAACTGTCATACGAGATCAATGTAGACATTGTTATCTGCAAACCAAACTGCCACAAAGTGGTCAAAGTTAACAGCCCTCAATGGGATATGCCTAAGATCCTAAACGACCTTAGGGAAGAAAACAAACAAGCACAGATCGTAGATGGAGACAGAATAATGAACAGGCAAGGAAAACCCACCTCGATCATAAAAGTCAAATGTGAAGGATAAGACATACCGAGTCATATGACACTAAACAAGAAACCCAAGCACATCGAAGCATACGTTACCCCATTAGCACAGTGCGCACGTTGTCAGAAATTCGGTGACTTCCGGAAAACATGCAGACAGAAAATTCCAATCTGCAAGTTCTGTGAAGGACCACACTGGAGGAGCGACTGCCAGCTAGCAAAAAGTAAAACAAAATACGCTGAACACATCCCCAAAAGAACCTACGCCAACTGCCGGGGAAACCACGGCGCAAGGTACAAGGGGTGCCCTGCATACAAAAGAGAGCTGGTAGCCAGGAGGGAGTCGGTGTTGACTAAGACACCACTCAGAATAATTAAATAAAAGCAGAGCCTCCCGAAAAGTAGCTCCGACATATAATCCCAGTTTCGAATAATGCAGACAGACATGACCAACCTGAAAGCACAGACAGCCGACAAACCACAAGATAACAGACAGCAGACACAAAAAGAAGCAGGATCAGACACAATACCAGAGGACGAGAACCTACGACAAGCCCTTAAAAGAGTGCAGGAAGCAGAAGAAACAAGGCCACCAAACACATGGAAGAAGCCACAGTAAGGATGGGAAAAACCACCCAAAGCATGGAACAACAGTTAAAAGTGATCAGCAAGAAGGTGGAAGACGAGGCAACCAAACTACGAAAAGTGGAAGAAGAACACACAGAAATATGGAATATGTTTCCATCCGACGTGTGAAAGAAACAACCAATGTGGTTGAACAGACAGCTGAGGGAAATGGAAAATAAAATAGAAACACTATGGAGAGAAAGGACATCGAAGAGTAATGCCGAGATAACTCGCCAACGCGGAATACACAAGGACAGCGCCGCGCCAAACTGGCAAAGTGAACGACTACTAACAATAGAGGAAGGAAAAAGCGACCGAGACAACGAAATCAGCTCAGAGTCTGAAGGGTAATGGACTGAAGAACAACCAGAGACATTGGCAGTCAGCAATAACAATAGAACCAAAAATGGATACTAGAAACATGAAAATAATAGTGTGAAACAGCAGAGGCATTACATCCCACCTCCCAGACATCATAAAACAACTGGGGAGCCAGAACTGCATATATGCCCTGCAGGAAACCCAACTGAAACCAAATCAACAGTATAGTTTCCATGGGTTCACGGTAATTAGAAAGGACAGAGCAGAAGCGAAAGGTGGCGGAGTTGCCCTGTTAGTACACGAACAGTTCCAGATTGTGACACAGGAAACATTCCTCACCAAGAACTTGGAGTGTGTCAGTGCAACTATCACAGGGAACCATAACAACCTAACAATAATTAATGTATACTGTTTCAAAGGAATAATTGAGGACGAAGACACCTAAGCCCTCCAAGCCTGACTTACATCAGCAACCCTAATAGTAAGAGACTTCAACTGTCACCACACCACACGTAGGCTGGTACCAAACTCGTGGAGTTCATCGAGGACAACCAGCTGACATTGCTCAACGATGGGAAGATAACCTGGATAAGTCCCAGACCAAACTGCCAAGACACAGCTATTGACCTGATATTAGCCACTATAGGTCTAGCAAGCAGCCAGTGGGAAATGACAGAAGACACGAACACAGACCACCTACCCATAGTAATCAACACCAGAACAAAGTACCAGCTAAGCGCCAACAACAACAGGCCAACCTTTAACTTCAATAACGCAAAGTGGGAGCAGTTCAGAGAAGAGATGACCAACACAGACCTGGAGCAGCAGGAACGGGTATACATTGATAAATATACGGAGAGACTAACAAAAATATGCCAGAAAATCTAAGACCGGGTAGGAAAGAGCACCCCAAAAACAATGGCACAAAAACCCAGTGTCTTGGTGGAACGACAAGTGCACAGCGGCACAACAAAATAGGAAAAGAGCTCTGCAGAAATAAAAAAAAGGCAAGGACAGAAGATAATTTTGAAGAATACAGGAAATGCAGAAATGAAGCAAACTGAGCAGTAAATCATGCAAAAGAAACGAATTGGAGAAGGTTCTGTCAGACACTCAACCCAGATACACCGACCACAAAGATGTGGAAACAAATAAAAGCAATTCAAGGAAATAAAAAGACCAGCAAAATCCCAACCATCAAAGGCCCAACGCCAGCAGTGACCGACCAAGACAAAGCCAAGTTGTTCGGAGAATATTTCCACGAAGTCTGTTCTAATAAATGACTAGGAAGCAAAGAAAGACAAAGAAGGGAGGAGCTGTTGCAAGAGTTAAAAGACACAGAAGACGAGAACATCGAAGAATATTTTATGGATGCAGACATCACGACAGATGAGGCGATGAAGCGTTAAACGAAAAATCCGAAACCGCAGCTGGAGCAGACATTCTAAACTATACAATCCTCAAAGAGCTCCCAAATAACACCATAAAAACAATTACTAAGCCGTATAATGTAATATGGTAGACGGGAAAGATCCCCAGACAGTGGAAAACAGCCACGGTGATCCCAATCAAGAAACAAGACAAAGAGCCAACAAGGGTAGAATCATACCACCCCATCTCGCTGACATCGCAGCTGGGAAAAAATATGGAGACTGATAAATAAAAGAATAACATTCTACCTGGAGAAGAATGAACTGTACAGCCATACATAATTCGGGTTTGGAGCCAACAGGTGCACGATGGATCAGATCATCAAATTGGAAAACCATGTAAAGAAAGGATTCAAGAGAAGGGAAAAGACGTTGGCTGTATTCCTGTACCTAGCACAGGCGTACGATCAATGCTGGAGAGAAGCGGCACTAATCAAGATGCATAGTGGAAAGAACCTACAAATACATAGAAAACTTCCTGAAAGATAGAAGCTTCTCAGTGAGGATAGGGAATGAAGTATCCGACACATATGTGCAAGAGAATGGCATACCCCAGGGTTCGGCCATCTCACCAACAATCTTCTCAATACTGGTGAATGACCTAGCAGAGGAGATCCAAGACTAGAAAACAGGAATATCTCAATTTGCGAACGACTGCGCCATATGGAGGAGTGGTAAGACGGCAAAGACTACACGAGGACTCCTCCAAAAACAGATAAACAAGCTAACTGCATGGATAGACAAATGGGGCTTCAAAATCAACACCAATAAAACAGTCAGTATGGTATTTAGTAGCAAGAAGAAGACAAATTCAAACAAGGACTACAAAATAGAGATAAAAGGGGAAACAAGTAATAGAACAAGCAGCACAGTTTTCCTAGGAATGACCCTAGACGAACAGATGAACTGGTCAAAATATATAGGCCAGACACTAGAAAAATGTAAGAAAGCAAGCAACCTGCTGCGGGTAATAAATGGTAACGGTTGGGGTGCCCACACCAAAACAATGCTGATGTTCTATAAAGCATTTATCAGAGGCAAGCTAGAATATGGCATCATTGTGTACGACTCAACATCAGAAGCCAACAAGAGGAGGCTAGACACAATACAGACTCAGGCATTAAACACCATCCTGGGAGCTGGAAAAGGGACATCCAAAGAAGCCATGGAGGTAGCACTGGGTGTACTACCACTGAGTCTGAGGCGTAAATAGCTGACGTATAACTACTACTGGCTAAATGTAGCACAAGACGAAGACCATCCTGGATACCAAACGTTCAGTGACAACTGCAGCAAAATTGGGGAAGGGAGCATCACAATAGTAAAACTGCAAAGACCGGCAGGATGGGAAGCAGTAGAGAAGATGAAGGAAGCAATTGAGTTAGCAGAAACCCTGAAACAGACAAAACGGTTCAAGCCAACAATCCTACCATGGGAACTAACAGTCCCATTCACAGACTGTAATCTGGCAAAGATCATCACCAAGGACATGGGGGACACAGATGCAAGAGGCGCGGCCGAGGCGTACATACAAGAAATCAGTAATGACAACCTTATAATATACACAGACGGGTCCAAGAACGAACAGGGAGAGGTAGGAGCAGGAGTAGTGGTCCCAGACTGGAAGCTGAAGAAACAGTTCAAACTAACAGACCAAACAGCTGTATGCACGGCCGAACTGATAGCCATAATGAAAGGCCTGGAGACTGCAGTCGAAAATCCACCGCTGAGACTGTTTATATTAACAGACTCCCTGTCCTCAGTACAAACGCTCGGGAACTTCGCTAGAGGAATCAGACCCGACATAAAAGAGGAGATATTAGCGACAGCCACCAACCTCAGGTACATGGGATGCCAGGACACCATCAGATGGATACCAGCTCACAGGGGTATGCCGGGAAATGAACAAGCAGACAGAGCGGCGAAACGAGGACTAACCAGCAGCAATAAAATCAGCACAGGACTAAGTAAAGTAGAAGGAAAAAAAAGATCGTCAAAAACTAGATTCTCCAGGAATGGAGGAAACAGTGGCGAGACAGCGCTAAAGGCCGTCATGCCTACCAAGTATTGGGTGAACCCAGATACAAGCCACAAGTCAAGACCAACATGAAAGTCACGGCAAACAGACAGCTGTGGAGAATCAGACTAGGTAACTGGAAAGACACAAGAGAAAACCCATTCTGCAGAGCATGCCTAGAAAAGAACACAATTAAACAATTTTTACTAGCATGCGACAAGAACAATAGAGAACGAAAAGAGCTAAGAGATCACTTCGTCAAAAATGGGACTCCAATGACAATGACGGAGTGCATTACAAACAGCAAACCAGAAATACAGCGGCTGGTCAGACAGTTCATCTGCAGAACTGGGAACGCCACATTGGCAGGATGGTGGTGAGTTGGCTCTTACGGAAGGGCTCCTGAACGGGGATGGCATGGAGACCTGATTGTCTTGTTGTCACACCAACCCATACACCGATGACGAAAACAAGAAAGCGAACGTAGAGGAGGACAGGCAGCTGACCGGGGGAACAACTTGTGTCTGCACTTAAATTCTCTGCCTTTGCCAATATCGAGTCCTTATGAGGACTGAACCTGACCGGGACCAGCCCCAGTGAGAACAACACAACATAAGGCAGAAGAAACCATGCAGCACAAGAGAACCTTATCCGACAAACAGAGCGGAAACAATAAAACCAGTATGAATTAGAACTAACCGTCCACACAACCACGGATCTCAACAATAACCGAAGCTGAGGAAGCAGGTTTGACGAGACCGAATTTTGAAGTTTTGTTTTTTTTTCTCGAAAATTGGAATTGGAATTGGAATTGGAAAACTATCCACTTGGTGAAGAATTTTCCCTTCTATTTCTATTTCACATTTTCGTGTCACCTTTTTCTTTGATATCTCCATTGTTACTGTTTTCTTGATATTCAAGGAGAGTCCTTTCTTTGCACTCTATGCAACTACAATGTCCAACATTTTCTGTAGATCAGTTGCATTATCCGCGATCAATACTGTGTCATCTGTATAGCGTATATTATTTGTATTATAACCTCCAAATATTATTCCTGGCATTTCTTTGATCTCTCTCATTATTATTTCACTATAGAGGGAGAATAAATCCGGTGAAAAAACACATCCATGTCTTACTCCCAACTTTATGTGTTCATAATTTCCTTCTTTATTTCCCAGTTTAATTGCTGCTGTTTGATTCCAGTAATTTTTTTTTTTTTTATTATTCTGAGATCTTTCCCATCAATGTTACTATCTTCTAACATTTTAATCAGTTCATCATGTTTTACTTTATAAAATGCCTTAGTATAATCTATGAAGCACAAATATATATCATTCTTTGTCTCTACTGATCTTTCTAATAGTGTTCTTAACTCTTTCACTACCAAACAAAAACTGGGCTGTGACCAAACAGACATTTATGGCAGAAAATTGGAACTAGGGGTGTGTTACAATAATGCTTTTAAAATGGTTAAGGTGGTAGAAGACCTATTGTATTACATATCAAATTAAAGAGGATTGCACAAGGAACATGACAGTGTTAATAATTAATTGATAGGTTACAAATATTATGACAATAATGAGAGGTTTAATAATAACAAATGAAATTAAAGAGGTAAAAATTATTTAAAAAACTGCACATATAAGGTGTTTTCTACACTCCTATACTGCTAATCATGTTTAATTTACTGAATAATCAAACAAACACCACTTGTCTTCAAGAATATAAACAGTATTGCGCATTAAAGTAACCCAAAAAGAAGTTTTGGTGCATATTCTGAACCATGTATTTTTCACAAATAATGACAAAAAATAATGGCTGAAATCTTGAAGGTGGGGTCTGTCACAGTAAAGTTATGAAAATGGTTACAATTGTAGCAGAAATGTTGTATTATATATCAAAATAAAGGGGATTGCACAAGGAATATGTTGGTAGGAGAATGTTTGCTTTAGGTTGTAAATAAAATAAAAATAATAATATAATTTGTAAAATAATTGGACAAAAGTAGGTAAAAATAATGTAAACATTGCATTTAGAATGTGTTTTCTACACTCCTATACTGCTAATCATGTTTAATTTACTGAATAATCAAACAAACACCACTTGTCTTCAAGAATATAAACAGTATTGCTCATTTAAATCACCCAAAAGGAAGTTTTGGTGCATATTCTGAACCATGTCTTTTTCACACAAATGAAAAAAACTAATGGCCGAAATCTGGAAATTGGTGTATGTCGCAATAATGTTATGAAAATGGTTAACATTGTAGCAGAAATGTTGTATTATATATCAAAATAAAGGAGATAGCACAAGGAATATGTTGGTAGGAGAATTTTTGCTGTATGTTGTAAATAAAATACAAATAATAATATAACTTCTAAAATAATTTGTTAAAAAGAGGTAAAAATAATGTAAACATTGTACTTACCGAGGGGGCGTTGTTATCCAATATCCTGATCACTGCTAATCCAATTGAATTTACTGAACAAACAACACTATTCTAAACTATAAACACCATTGCTTCCAATCAACCATCCGAAAAGAAGTTTCGCCGCAGATTCTGAATCATGTATTTTTTTTTTGTCAGACAAAAATTAGGACAACACTTGGCAGATTTACATTTAATTGTCATGTCTGTTTGTTTTTATTTACTATATGTGGCAGTCTATTTGTGATAGGCTGCAACGCAAACTTTGGCGCACAAGTCTGGTCTATTAGTGCAGCCGGAGCAAACAAAATATGATATGTGTCGTTTAGTTCGAGTGCTGCAAAAACACAGTCTCTATTGACACCGACAAATTCTATTAAATGCTTGGCTCATGTAAATCTTTCGGCATAATTTCCTGCAACAGACTGAAATTCTTCGGCAGGCAGAGTGTCAAACTTTCAGGAATACTCTGAGCTACTTCGCGATGTGCACTTTCCTTTACTTGAAATCCTTCTATAACAATTTTTTTTCCTCCTTTCTCTGTTTGCCATATGGAATGTAGGATGTGAGCATTGATCTGTGCAATTTCAAAGATCTAGTAGTAGATATTCTTCCACCACGTAATGGTTTTCCTATCATGGATATTATAATATCCAACCATTTGGTCCATTCTGTCGCAGCCATTCATCGCCGTGTTATTTTCATGGAGACCATCTTCAGCTTGCTTTGCGGTTTTCGCAATCCGCTCTCAACAGTTCTAACTACAGACTTGGTAGAGACAACAATGCATGTTTTTTTTAGCTTTGTTTAGCCCTTCCACCAAATAATCATATCATCAATGGACACATTTTCAAATGGGTAAAATGCTTCCTGGATATTCTTCAGAGTCAACAAGAGGATAATTTTTTTTTTTTTTGGGGTACCCTCAGGTTGACATACATGAAACATGGTGTGATAAATATATTATAATTTTCTAATTGATTACTGGGAAACGTAGTGGCAGTGCCACATACCAAGGAGTATATAAATGTGCACTTGTACACCGGTAGTCTTTGATACATGGTCTTGGATCAAGTCCCATAGCAATAATGACAGACGTAAACTTCAGCCATTCGTGCTTCATTGTCAAACACTCAGCTGTTGACGAACATTCACTGGTTTTTCTTTATCACCACGTGCTAAAACTTTAGACACAACTAAAACTACTTTCTAAATATTCACATTCACATATTATTATAAACAATAATCTAGCTTGATCTCAAGTCATACTACGTGGACGCAAACTGGTGGGCGTTTCCATTGTGAAAAACCAAAACAAACAAATTAACACTACCTTAAAACTGAAAATTCACAAGAATCCAAAATTAGAAAACGATTGACCGCTCCGAGATGGCGTAGAGATCTTTCGGCTGTACTACTTTTTAGTTTACTGTAACTTAAAATTCCGAAACGGAGCAGAAATATGTGAAATAAACCACTGATCATTTTGTGGGACGAAAAGGGCGGACTGCCATTACAGCAAATCCATTCTGTCCACAGATGGGCGCACGGTAGCGAAAGAGTTAATGTGTGTCTTGCATTGTTTGTACCTGTTTGTTCCACAAATCCAAACTGTTTTTCACCAATTTCCATTTTTATTTTCTTCCTTGTTCTTCTCATTATAATTCTGAGTAGAAGCTTAGTTACATGATTTGTGAGGTTAATCGTATGAAAATCTTCGCATTCAATTGTTCCTGGTCTTTTTGGTATAGCTATACATACAGATTTCAACATATCGCTGTGTATATATCTACTGCTATAAATATCATTCAAAATTTTGGTTAATATATCTACTCCAAATTCTCCCATTACTTCTAATTCTTCAGTTGTGATTCCATTTGGCCCAGATGATTTTCTGTTCATCATATGCTTGATAGCGTCATTAACTTCTTCTTTTAGAATAGTTAAGTTCTAAGTTACTTTCTTCTGTTAAGTCTGCCCTTTCTCCATCATATAAGAAAGAGTCTCTGTGGCGAAGTGGTCAAGCCGTTTGACATTTGACTCGTGAGCCGAAGGTTGTGGGTTCGATTCCGGGCCGCATCCTTCGGTTTACGTGTTAAATGTTTCGGAGACTCCCATGGGTCGTCGCTAAAAGCTACGGAGTTCGTGCTTTGTGCGACGCTTTCCGTGCTGCGGAAAGAGACCGAGCCATATGGGATAAAAACCCGGTGCAATGAAGTCGACCCTGTCGACTTTTAAGCGACTTTTTTTTTTATATAAGAAAGAGGATGCCCTAAAACAGTCATTGACCTCGTTTACTGACATTGAAGTGTGTTTTGTCATGAAGACTTGGAAAGATAATGTGGTGGCTTCCCCTTGCCTTCCACATCCACATAAGTTCTGTTACCTCAGCCTTTGGCAGCCAAATCCGACTGTCAGGACAAATGAGTGCCCTTCTCTGCCCAGCTGCACATCTGTCCAATTATCTTGTTGTTATATAATCATTGTTTTGCATATGGTTTAAGTATAATTTTACATTGGCTTGTAGTATACGAACTTAATTTTGT